>CAJVQU020000009.1:0-381319 GCA_911387785.2 Aelia acuminata
AAACAATACACTTGTTTTTGTTCAAAGAAACGATGTTAAAACATATTTGTTTTTTATCCAAAACATCAATGTCACTGTCAAAACATCAATGTGGGAGTATATTTGTTTTTCTTCAAAACATCGATGTTAAAACATATTTGTTTTTCTCCAAAACATCGATGTTATTGTCAAAACATCAATGTGGAAGCATACATGTTTTCGTTCATAACATCGATGTTAAAACATATTTTTTTATCTCCAAATTTTGTTAAAATTTACTTCTTTTTGTCCAAAGTATGGATGTTTAAAACAAATTTTTTATTGTTAAAACATCTCTGTTATAGCTAAAACATTGATATTAAGATCGATGTTATTATCTAAACAATTATGTTGAAATACACTTACTTGTTTTTGTTCAAAACATCGATGTTAAAACATATTTATTTTCCTCAAAAACATCGATGTTATTATCAAAAAAATTATGTTGAAATATACTTGTTTTTGTCCTAAACATCGATGTTAAAACATATTTGTTTTTATCCAAAACATCGATTTCATTGTCTAACCATCGATGTTAATATATTCTTGTTTTTGTGCAAAACATCGATGTTAAAACATATTTGTTTTTATCCAAAACATCGAAGTTAAAAATTCTTGTTTCTGTTAAAAACATCGATGTTAAAACATATTTGTTTATATCCAAAACATCGATGTTAAAACATATTTGTTTTTATCCAAAACATCGATGTCATTGTCTAACCATCGATGTTAAAACATATTTGTTAATATCCAAAACATAGATGTTAATGTCATAACTTGACTTGATGTAAAGTATACTTGTTTTTGTTCATAACATCGATGTTAAATACATATTTTTTTTTCTCCAAATTTTGTTAAAATTTACTTCTTTTGTCCAAAGTATGGATGTTTAAAAACAAATTTGTTATTGTTAAAACATCTCTGTTATAGATAAAACATTGAAATTAAGATCGATGTTATTATCCAAACAATTATGTTGAAATACACTTGTTTTTGTTCAACACATCGATGTTAAAACATATTTATTTTCCTCAAAAACATCGATGTTATTATCAAAACAATTATGTTGAAATATACTTGTTTTTGTCCTAAACATCGATGTTAAAACATATTTGTTTTTTATCCAAAACATCGATTTCATTGTCTAACCATCGATGTTAATATATTCTTGTTTTTGTGCAAAACATCGATGTTAAAAAATATTTCTTTTTATCCAAAACATCGATGTTAAAAATTCTTGTTTCTGTTAAAAACATCGATGGTAAAACATATTTGTTTATATCCAAAACATTGATGTTAAAACATATTTGTTTTTATCCAAAACATCGATGTCATTGTCTAACTATCGATGTTAAAACATATTTGTTTTTTATCCAAAACATCGATTTCATTGTCATAACGACCATGTCGATGTTGAGGTATACTTGTTTTCGTTCAAAACATCGATATAAAACATATTGTCTAAACATCGATGTTAAAATATAATTATATTTGTTCAAAACATCAATGTTAAAACATATTGGTTTTTCAAAAAACATCTTTTGTTATAGCTAAAACATCGATGTTTTATACAAAACCAAATCATATTTTTTTGGTACCATTGTTACAACAAATTTGTTTTTGTCCAAAAGATTGATGTTAAAACATATTTGTTTTCCTCAAAAACATCGATTTTCTTATCAAAACAATTGTGTTGAAATATACTTGTTTTTGTCCTAAACATCGAAGTTAAAACTTATTTGTTTTTATCCAAAACATCGATTTCATTGTCTAATCATCGATGTTGATATATTCTTGTTTTTGTGCAAAACATCGATGTTAAAACATATTTCTTTTTATCCAAAACATCGATGTTAAAAATTCTTGTTTCTGTTAAAAACATCGATGGTAAAACATATTTGTTTATATCCAAAACATTTTGTTCATAACATCGATGTTATTATCAAAACAATTCTTGTTTTCGTTCATAACATCGATGTTAAAACATATTTTTTTATCTCCAAAGTTTGTTAAAATTTACTTCTTTTTGTCCAAAGTATGGATGTTTAAAACAAATTTGTTATTGTTAAAACATCGATGTTAAAAACATCTCTGTTATACCTTAAACATTGATATTAAGATCGATGTTATTATCTAAACAATTATGTTGAAATACACTTGTTTTTGTTCAAAACATCGATGTTGAAACATATTTATTTTCCTTAAAAACATCGATGTTATTATCAAAACAATTATGTTGAATTATAATTATTATTGTCAAAACATCAATGTTAAAACATATGTTCTTTTGTCCAAAACATCGATGTTATTGTCTAACCATCGATGTTAAAACATAATTGTTTTTTGTCCTAAACATCGATGTTAATGTCATAACTTGACTTGATGTAAAGTATACTTGTTTTTGTTCAAAACATCGATGTTAAAAAATATTTGTTGGTCACTGAAACATCGACGTTATTGCGAAAAAAACATCGATGTTGAGGTATACTTGTTTTTGTTTAAAACATCGATATAAAACATATTGTCTTATTATCGATGTTAAAAATATACTTATATTTGTTCAAAACATCAATGTTCAAACATATTGGTTTTTCAAAAAACATCTTTGTTATAGCTAAAACATTCATGTTTTATACAAAACCAAATCATATTTTTTTGGTACCATTGTTACAACAAATTTGTTTTTGTCCAAAAGATTGATGTTAAAACATATTTGTTTTCCTCAAAAACATCGATGTTCTTATCAAAACAATTGTGTTGAAATATACTTGTTTTTGTCCTAAACATCGAAGTTAAAACTTATTTGTTTTTATCCAAAACATCGATTTCATTGTCTAACCATCGATGTTAATATATTCCTGTTTTTGTGCAAAACATCGATGTTAAAACATATTTGTTTTTATTTAAAACATCGATGTTAAAAATTCTTGTTTCTGTTAAAAACATCGATGTTAAAATATATTTGTTTTTTATCCAAAACATCGATGATAAAAACATATATGTTTTTATCCAAAACATTGATGTTAAAACATATTTGTTATTATCCAAAACATTGATGTCATTGTCTAAACATCAATATTAAAATATTCTTGTTTTTCTCCGAATACATCGATGTTAAAAGATATTTGTTTTTATCCAAAACATCGATGTTAAAACATATTTGTTTTTATCCAAAACATTTTGTTCATAACATCGATGTTATTATCAAAACAATTATGTTGAAATACACTTGTTTTTGTTCAAAACATCGATGTTAAAACATATTTATTTTCCTCAAAAACATCTATGTTATTATCAAAACAATTATGTTGAAATATACTTGTTTTTGTCCTAAACATCGATGTTAAAACATATTTGTTTTTATCCAAAACATCGATTTCATTGTCTAACCATCGATGTTAATATATTCTTGTTTTTGTGCAAAACATCGATGTTAAAACATATTTGTTTTTATCCAAAACATCGATGTTAAAAATTCTTGTTTCTGTTAAAAACATCGATGTTAAAACATATTTGTTTATATCCAAAACATCGATGTTAAAACATATTTGTTTTTATCCAAAACATCGATGTCATTGTCTAACCATCGATGTTAAAACATATTTGTTAATATCCAAAACATAGATGTTAATGTCATAACTTGACTTGATGTAAAGTATACTTGTTTTTGTTCAAAACATCGATGTTAAAAAATATTTGTTGGTCACTGAAACATCGACGTTATTGCCAAAACATCGATGTTGAGGTATACTTGTTTTTGTTCAAAACATCGATATAAAACATATTGTCTAAACATCGATGTTAAAATATACTTATATTTGTTCAAAACATCGATGTTAAAACATATTGGTTTTTCAAAAAACATCTTTGTTATAGCTAAAACATCGATGTTTTATACAAAACCAAATCATATTTTTTTGGTACCATTGTTACAACAAATTTGTTTTTGTCCAAAAGATTGATGTTAAAACATATTTGTTTTCCTCAAAAACATCGATGTTCTTATCAAAACAATTGTGTTGAAATATACTTGTTTTTGTCCTAAACATCGAAGTTAAAACTTATTTGTTTTTATCCAAAACATCGATTTCATTGTCTAACCATCGATGTTAATATATTCTTGTTTTTGTGCAAAACATCGATGTTAAAACATATTTGTTTTTATTTAAAACATCGATGTTAAAAATTCTTGTTTCTGTTAAAAACATCGATGTTAAAATATATTTGTTTTTACCAAAACATCGATGTTAAAACATATTTGTTTTTATCCAAAACATTGATGTTAAAACATATTTGTTATTATCCAAAACATTGATGTCATTGTCTAAACATCGATATTAAAATATTCTTGTTTTTCTCCGAATACATCGATGTTAAAAGATATTTGTTTTTATCCAAAACATCGATGTTAAAACATATTTGTTTTTATCCAAAACATTTTGTTCATAACATCGATGTTATTATCAAAACAATTATGTTGAAATACACTTGTTTTTGTTCAAAGAAACGATGTTAAAACATATTTGTTTTTATCCAAAACATCAATGTCACTGTCAAAACATCAATGTGGAAGTATATTTGTTTTTCTTCAAAACATCGATGTTAAAACATATTTGTTTTTCTCCAAAACATCGATGTTATTGTCAAAACATCAATGTGGAAGCATACTTATTTTCGTTCATAACATCGATGTTATTATCAAAACAATTATGTTGAAATACACTTGTTTTTGTTCAAAGAAACGATGTTAAAACATATTTGTTTTTATCCAAAACATCAATGTCACTGTCAAAACATCAATGTGGAAGTATATTTGTTTTTCTTCAAAACATCGATGTTAAAACATATTTGTTTTTCTCCAAAACATCGATGTTATTGTCAAAACATCAATGTGGAAGCATACTTATTTTCGTTCATAACATCGATGTTAAAACATATTTTTTTTTCTCCAAATTTTGTTAAAATTTACTTCTTTTTGTCCAAAGTATGGATGTGTGGTGTTTTGCAACTCATATGACTTTTTTCAACATGTGTTGTTAATGTTACATTCAAAATATTGTGTTATTGTGAAAATAAAAATGTTCTGAGTTAATTCTCATTATTAAAAGGTTCAATTATTTATACAATATTGTGGTTTAAGACCAAACATCAACCACAGTGGTGACCACCGATTTGGACAGCTACAATCTGTAAGTTGAAGACTTTAGATATTTTCATTTATAATGCATGATTCCGAGAACACGGAGACAAGGCCCCAACGTAGCAGTGATGAAGAAATCAGCCGGGTATCAATTAAAATTCCACCTATTTGGCGAAAAAACATCAAGATCTGGAAAATGCAGGTGGAAGCTCAATTTTACAATTATAAAATAACCTCCGAATTAACTAAATTTAATTATGTTTCAGCTTCACTGGATTCAGACGTCGCGGAGCTAATCGCAGATTTTTTAGGTAAGGAACTTTCTACAACCCCATATACTCATCTTATGGAAAGGCTGCAACGCGAATTCGAAGAATCTGAAGGACGGAAGGTAACCAAATTACTTACTGAAATAGATCTTGGAGACAAACGGCCCAGTCAGTTGTTACGCGAAACGCGTACCCTTGCTGGTTCGCAAGTCAATGATGATTTTCTAAAAACTATTTTCATGCAACGTCTCCCAGTTAATTTGAGATCAATATTAGCCTCTAGCAATGACACACTAAACAACACTGCCATTATGGCTGACAGGATTCTCGATTACACCCATTCCTCGCCTAACATAACCTCTATAAATAATAATCCTTCCCATAGTTCATCTTCTAGCATCTTACCCACCGATAGGCTATCGCGTTTAGAATCACAAATTGCCGAATTAACCGCTGCTATTAGTAGCTTATCTGCTGCAGGTCGTTCACGTTAAAACATATTTGTTTTTATCCAAAACATCGAAGTTAAAAATTCTTGTTTCTGTTAAAAACATCGATGTTAAAACATATTTGTTTATATCCAAAACATCGATGTTAAATCATATTTGTTTTTATCCAAAACATCGATGTCATTGTCTAACCATCGATGTTAAAACATATTTGTTAATATCCAAAACATAGATGTTAATGTCATAACTTGACTTGATGTAAAGTATACTTGTTTTTGTTCATAACATCGATGTTAAAACATATTTTTTTTTCTCCAAATTTTGTTAAAATTTACTTCTTTTTGTCCAAAGTATGGATGTTTAAAACAAATTTGTTATTGTTAAAACATCTCTGTTATAGATAAAACATTGAAATTAAGATCGATGTTATTATCCAAACAATTATGTTGAAATACACTTGTTTTTGTTCAACACATCGATGTTAAAACATATTTATTTTCCTCAAAAACATCGATGTTATTATCAAAACAATTATGTTGAAATATACTTGTTTTTGTCCTAAACATCGATGTTAAAACATATTTGTTTTTATCCAAAACATCGATTTCATTGTCTAACCATCGATGTTAATATATTCTTGTTTTTGTGCAAAACATCGATGTTAAAACATATTTCTTTTTATCCAAAACATCATGTTAAAAATTCTTGTTTCTGTTAAAAACATCGATGGTAAAACATATTTGTTTATATCCAAAACATTGATGTTAAAACATATTTGTTTTTATCCAAAACATCGATGTCATTGTCTAACTATCGATGTTAAAACATATTTGTTTTTATCCAAAACATCGATTTCATTGTCATAACGACCATGTCGATGTTGAGGTATACTTGTTTTCGTTCAAAACATCGATATAAAACATATTGTCTAAACATCGATGTTAAAATATAATTATATTTGTTCAAAACATCAATGTTAAAACATATTGGTTTTTCAAAAAACATCTTTGTTATAGCTAAAACATTGATGTTTTATACAAAACCAAATCATATTTTTTTGGTACCATTGTTACAACAAATTTGTTTTTGTCCAAAAGATTGATGTTAAAACATATTTGTTTTCCTCAAAAACATCGATTTTCTTATCAAAACAATTGTGTTGAAATATACTTGTTTTTGTCCTAAACATCGAAGTTAAAACTTATTTGTTTTTATCCAAAACATCGATTTCATTGTCTAATCATCGATGTTGATATATTCTTGTTTTTGTGCAAAACATCGATGTTAAAACATATTTCTTTTTATCCAAAACATCGATGTTAAAAATTCTTGTTTCTGTTAAAAACATCGATGGTAAAACATATTTGTTTATATCCAAAACATTTTGTTCATAACATCGATGTTATTATCAAAACAATTCTTGTTTTCGTTCATAACATCGATGTTAAAACATATTTTTTTATCTCCAAAGTTTGTTAAAATTTACTTCTTTTTGTCCAAAGTATGGATGTTTAAAACAAATTTGTTATTGTTAAAACATCGATGTTAAAAACATCTCTGTTATACCTTAAACATTGATATTAAGATCGATGTTATTATCTAAACAATTATGTTGAAATACACTTGTTTTTGTTCAAAACATCGATGTTGAAACATATTTATTTTCCTTAAAAACATCGATGTTATTATCAAAACAATTATGTTGAATTATACTTGTTTTTGTCATAAACATCGATGTTAAAACATATTTGTTTTTATCCAAAACATCGATGTCATTGTCTAACCATCGATGTTAAAACATATTTGTTTTTATCCAAAACATCGATTTCATTGTTATAACTTGACTTGATGTAAAGTATACTTGTTTTTGTTCAAAACATCGATGTTAAAAAATATTTGTTGGTCACTGAAACATCGACGTTATTGCGAAAAAACATCGATGTTGAGGTATACTTGTTTTTGTTTAAAACATCGATATAAAACATATTGTCTTATTATCGATGTTAAAATATACTTATATTTGTTCAAAACATCAATGTTCAAACATATTGGTTTTTCAAAAAACATCTTTGTTATAGCTAAAACATTCATGTTTTATACAAAACCAAATCATATTTTTTTGGTACCATTGTTACAACAAATTTGTTTTTGTCCAAAAGATTGATGTTAAAACATATTTGTTTTCCTCAAAAACATCGATGTTCTTATCAAAACAATTGTGTTGAAATATACTTGTTTTTGTCCTAAACATCGAAGTTAAAACTTATTTGTTTTTATCCAAAACATCGATTTCATTTTCTAACCATCGATGTTAATATATTCCTGTTTTTGTGCAAAACATCGATGTTAAAACATATTTGTTTTTATTTAAAACATCGATGTTAAAAATTCTTGTTTCTGTTAAAAACATCGATGTTAAAATATATTTGTTTTTATCCAAAACATCGATGATAAAACATATATGTTTTTATCCAAAACATTGATGTTAAAACATATTTGTTATTATCCAAAACATTGATGTCATTGTCTAAACATCAATATTAAAATATTCTTGTTTTTCTCCGAATACATCGATGTTAAAAGATATTTGTTTTTATCCAAAACATCGATGTTAAAACATATTTGTTTTTATCCAAAACATTTTGTTCATAACATCGATGTTATTATTAAAACAATTACGTTGAAATACACTTGTTTTTGTTCAAAACATCGATGTTAAAACATATTTATTTTCCTCAAAAACATCTATGTTATTATCAAAACAATTATGTTGAAATATACTTGTATTTGTCCTAAACATCGATGTTAAAACATATTTGTTTTTATCCAAAACATCGATTTCATTGTCTAACCATCGATGTTAATATATTCTTGTTTTTGTGCAAAACATCGATGTTAAAACATATTTGTTTTTATCCAAAACATCGATGTTAAATATTCTTGTTTCTGTTAAAAACATCGATGTTAAAACATATTTGTTTATATCCAAAACATCGATGTTAAAACATATTTGTTTTTATCCAAAACATCGATGTCATTGTCTAACCATTGATGTTAAAACATATTTGTTATTATCCAAAACATTGATGTCATTGTCTAAACATCAATATTAAAATATTCTTGTTTTTCTCCGAATACATCGATGTTAAAAGATATTTGTTTTTATCCAAAACATCGATGTTAAAACATATTTGTTTTTATCCAAAACATTTTGTTCATAACATCGATGTTATTATTAAAACAATTATGTTGAAATACACTTGTTTTTGTTCAAAACATCGATGTTAAAACATATTTATTTTCCTCAAAAACATCTATGTTATTATCAAAACAATTATGTTGAAATATACTTGTTTTTGTCCTAAACATCGATGTTAAAACATATTTGTTTTTATCCAAAACATCGATTTCATTGTCTAACCATCGATGTTAATATATTCTTGTTTTTGTGCAAAACATCGATGTTAAAACATATTTGTTTTTATCCAAAACATCGATGTTAAAAATTCTTGTTTCTGTTAAAAACATCGATGTTAAAACATATTTGTTTATATCCAAAACATCGATGTTAAAACATATTTGTTTTTATCCAAAACATCGATGTCATTGTCTAACCATCGATGTTAAAACATATTTGTTAATATCCAAAACATAGATGTTAATGTCATAACTTGACTTGATGTAAAGTATACTTGTTTTTGTTCAAAACATCGATGTTAAAAAATATTTGTTGGTCACTGAAACATCGACGTTATTGCCAAAACATCGATGTTGAGGTATACTTGTTTTTGTTCAAAACATCGATATAAAACATATTGTCTAAACATCGATGTTAAAATATACTTATATTTGTTCAAAACATCGATGTTAAAACATATTGGTTTTTCAAAAAACATCTTTGTTATAGCTAAAACATCGATGTTTTATACAAAACCAAATCATATTTTTTTGGTACCATTGTTACAACAAATTTGTTTTTTCCAAAAGATTGATGTTAAAACATATTTGTTTTCCTCAAAAACATCGATGTTCTTATCAAAACAATTGTGTTGAAATATACTTGTTTTTGTCCTAAACATCGAAGTTAAAACTTATTTGTTTTTATCCAAAACATCGATTTCATTGTCTAACCATCGATGTTAATATATTCTTGTTTTTGTGAAAAACATCGATGTTAAAACATATTTGTTTTTATTCAAAACATCGATGTTAAAAATTCTTGTTTCTGTTAAAAACATCGATGTTAAAATATATTTGTTTTTACCAAAACATCGATGTTAAAACATATTTGTTTTTATCCAAAACATTGATGTTAAAACATATTTGTTATTATCCAAAACATTGATGTCATTGTCTAAACATCGATATTAAAATATTCTTGTTTTTCTCCGAATACATCGATGTTAAAAGATATTTGTTTTTATCCAAAACATCGATGTTAAAACATATTTGTTTTTATCCAAAACATTTTGTTCATAACATCGATGTTATTATCAAAACAATTATGTTGAAATACACTTGTTTTTGTTCAAAGAAACGATGTTAAAACATATTTGTTTTTATCCAAAACATCAATGTCACTGTCAAAACATCAATGTGGAAGTATATTTGTTTTTCTTCAAAACATCGATGTTAAAACATATTTGTTGTTCTCCAAAACATCGATGTTATTGTCAAAACATCAATGTGGAAGCATACTTATTTTCGTTCATAACATCGATGTTAAAACATATTTTTTTTTCTCCAAATTTTGTTAAAATTTACTTCTTTTTGTCCAAAGTATGGATGTGTGGTGTTTTGCAACTCATATGACTTTTTTCAACATGTGTTGTTAATGTTACATTCAAAATATTGTGTTATTGTGAAAATAAAAATGTTCTGAGTTAATTCTCATTATTAAAAGGTTCAATTATTTATACAATATTGTGGTTTAAGACCAAACATCAACCACAGTGGTGACCACCGATTTGGACAGCTACAATCTGTAAGTTGAAGACTTTAGATATTTTCATTTATAATGCATGATTCCGAGAACACGGAGACAAGGCCCCAACGTAGCAGTGATGAAGAAATCAGCCGGGTATCAATTAAAATTCCACCTATTTGGCGAAAAAACATCAAGATCTGGAAAATGCAGGTGGAAGCTCAATTTTACAATTATAAAATAACCTCCGAATTAACTAAATTTAATTATGTTTCAGCTTCACTGGATTCAGACGTCGCGGAGCTAATCGCAGATTTTTTAGGTAAGGAACTTTCTACAACCCCATATACTCATCTTATGGAAAGGCTGCAACGCGAATTCGAAGAATCTGAAGGACGGAAGGTAACCAAATTACTTACTGAAATAGATCTTGGAGACAAACGGCCCAGTCAGTTGTTACGCGAAACGCGTACCCTTGCTGGTTCGCAAGTCAATGATGATTTTCTAAAAACTATTTTCATGCAACGTCTCCCAGTTAATTTGAGATCAATATTAGCCTCTAGCAATGACACACTAAACAACACTGCCATTATGGCTGACAGGATTCTCGATTACACCCATTCCTCGCCTAACATAACCTCTATAAATAATAATCCTTCCCATAGTTCATCTTCTAGCATCTTACCCACCGATAGGCTATCGCGTTTAGAATCACAAATTGCCGAATTAACCGCTGCTATTAGTAGCTTATCTGCTGCAGGTCGTTCACGTTCGCGCTCTCGTTCACGATCCCACCTTTCCTCTAGTGGTCCTCTTTGCTGGTATCACCGTAAATTTCGTAAAAAAGCCACAAAATGTAACCAACCTTGCTCTTATAAACAAACATCTCCTTCTAAATCGGAAAACGAGTAGGCCACTCTCTTCAGATGGCGCAGGAGAGCACAGGCCAAATACTTACACGCCGTCTGTTCGTCACGGATATTCCTACTGGAACAAAATACCTTGTGGATTCCGGGGCAGATATTTCTGTCGTTCCTTCCTCTCCCCAAATGCGACCAACCAAACGGGTACTCTTTGCGGCTAATGGAACGCCTATAAACACTTATGGTGAGCGTCTAATTAACCTCAATATAGGTACGAGACGTTCTTATTGCTGGCCTTTCACAATCGCTAAAGTTCAGACTCCTATTATTGGAGCTGATTTTTTAAATCATTTTGGACTATTAATTGATCTAAAAAATAGGCGGCTTATTGACAATACAACACAGCTATCTACTTCTACATTGACTACGGTTAACTCACCCGAGAGTGAAATTCACTTATTAGATCCGCTTAGCAAATACACTGAACTACTTCAAAAGTTCCCAACATTACTGCGCGAAGATCCAAATTTCTGTGCCACGGATATAAAATATTTTCATAGCATTAAGACAACCGGTCCACCTGTTGTTGCTAGGCCCAGACGTCTACCTCGCACAAAATTGGAACAGGCTAAATTAGAATTTCAAAAAATGATCGACTTGGGAATATGTAGGCCCTCCAAAAGTCCATGGTCGAGTCCCTTACATATGGTAGCCAAAAAAGATGGTTCGTGGAGACCTTGCGGCGATTATAGGGCACTTAATGCCATAACAGTTCCCGACCGCTACCCTATACCATATTTAAACGATTTTAACTCCAGACTCGCCGGTAAGACTTTCTTTTCTAAAATCGATTTAGTTCGCGCCTACCACCATATTCCGATTGCACCAGAAGATGTACCTAAAACAGCTGTGATTACCCCTTTCGGATTATTTGAGTTTCTTAAGATGCCTTTTGGATTGAGAAATGCCGCTCAATCTTTCCAGAGATACATCGATAGCATTTTACGAGATTTAGATTTTGTTTTTTGTTATTTAGATGACATTCTCGTGTTTTCAAATAATGAAGAACAACATATTTGTCATCTCACCTCACTATTCAGGCGCTTGAACGAATACCGCATAAACATTAATATAGCAAAATGTGAATTCGGGATAACGAAAATTTCGTTTTTAGGTTACTCTGTATCTGTCGAGGGTATTAAGCCGTTACCTGATCGAGTTGACAAGATCCTCTCGTACAAACAACCTAAAACCATTGCCGATCTCAGACGTTTTCTTGGGTTAGTAAATTTCTACAGAAGATCGTTGCCTGCCACCGCCGAAACGCAACAGCTGTTATTTAACATTTGCAAAGATACGCGCAAAAATGATAAACGAAACGTGGAATGGACTCCTGAGGCTTTGTGTGCTTTTGAGAAACTTAAAACTCAAATCACAAACGCAACACTCTTAGCCCACCCATCAGACGACTTACCATTAGCGCTCCTCGTTGATGCTTCAGATTATGCAGTTGGATCGTCGTTCAACCAACTTCGTAACGGTGTTTTAGAACCACTTGGTTTCTTTTCAAAATCATTAACAGACACTCAAAAGCGGTATATTACGTATTATAGAGAGTTACTCGCCGCATATATGTCCGTTAAACACTTTCGTTACATATTAGAAGGTAGGGATTTTGTATTATACACGGATCATAGGCCTCTGACATACGCGTTTAAGCAACGGCTCGACAAGGCTTCCCCACGCCAATTACGACAATTGGATTTCATAGGGCAGTTCACCACAAACCTCCAGTACCTTCCTGGCAAATCCAACACTCCGGCCGACTTCTTTTCTCGCCTATCCGCTATATCTGCCCATCCGTGATTTCCTTTGACGACGTAGCGAAACTACAAAGTACGGTCGAGGAACTACAACAGCTAAAGGCTAATAAAAATTGTTCCCTTAAATTTGCACCAATCGCATTAACATCAGGAGCAGAATTGATAGTAGACACATCTACAAGTCGTTTGAGGCCTTACTTACCGCTAGCATTTCGGAAACCAGCTTTCGACTCTCTCCATAACATGGCACACCCTGGAATAAAAGCGTTCATCGAGCTCGTCAAGCAACGATATGTGTGGCCTTCCCTTAAAAAAGATGTCAGACTATGGGCTAAAACATGTATGGGTTGTCAACGTTCAAAAGTTACCAAACATATTTTTAGCGAAATAGGTACCTAAGAACCAGCCAGTAGTAGATTTTCTTAACTAAATCTGGATATTGTTGGTCCTCTGCCACCTTCCGATGGGTATATCTATTTACTAACAATCATTGACCGTTTTTCTAGCTGGACGGAGGCAATACCTTTAAAGGACATTTCAGCGGAATCAGTCGCACGGTCTCTCTTATTTTCATGGATCGCCAGGTTTGGAGTTCCATCTAAGATTACGACAGATCGTGGCAGACAATTTGATTGCTCACTCTTCGCCCACCTAACCAATCTTCTGGGCATCCAGCATTGTAAAACTACGGCATATCATCCTGCGTCTAATGGCAAAATAGAAAGATGGCATCGGCAGCTTAAGGCATCCCTACGTGCTCAGCTGGTAAATGACTGGATTACCAAACTACCCACAGTTCTTCTTGGTCTACGTTCCCTCTTGGTACCTCACCTCCAAGCGACACCAGCGTCAATAGTGTACGGAGAACCTTTGAGACTACCAGCAGACTTCTTCGAAAATGGAGCCACATCAAATGACCTACCTATGCTGGTACATAAATTAAAGAAACACATCCAAGCGCTAAGACCGGTAATTACAAGCCATCACTCAGCTAAGCGACCCTACATTCACCAGGATATTAAAAAAACCTCCCATGTTTTCGTGCGACAAGACGCTGTGAGAAAACCCTTACAACCTATTTATAAAGGACCATTTAAGGTAATTTCACGAACAGACAAATTCTTTAATCTTGAAACTCCGAGGGGCACGAAAAGGATCTCTATTGACCGCCTTAAACCGGCATATTTGTTATCGGAGGACGGAACATCGCACCACCAGCAGCAACAGAATTCAACAACAGAAGGATAGCAACAGAATTCATCTAGTGCTCCCGTTTTTAAAGCAACTTCGCCTCCCAAGAACAACCGAACACGTTCAGGACGCCGAGTAACATTTCCTTGATGTTTTGACAGTGACATTGATGTTTTGGATAAAAACAAATATGTTTTAACATCGTTTCTTTAAACAAAATCAAGTGTATTTCAACATAATTGTTTTGATAATAACATCGATGTTATGAACAAAATGTTTTGGGTAAAAACAAATATGTTTTAACATCGATGTTTTGCACAAAAAAGGGAATATATTAACATCGATGGCTAGACAATGAAATCGATGTTTTGGATTAAAACAAATAAGTTTTAACTTCGATGTTTAGGGCAAAAACAAGTATATTTCAACACAATTGTTTTGATAAGAACATCGATGTTTTTGAGGAAAACAAATATGTTTTAACATCAATCTTTTGGACAAAAACAAATTTGATGTAACAATGGTACCAAAAAAATATGATTTGGATTTGTATAAAACATTGATGTTTTAGCTATAACAAAGATGTTTTTTGAAAAACCAATATGTTTTAACATCGATGTTTTGAACAAATATAAGTATATTTTAACATCGATGTTTAGACAATATGTTTAAAATCGATGTTTTGAACAAAAACAAGTATACCTCAACATCGATGTTTTGTCAATAACGTCGATGTTTCAGTGACCAACAAATATTTTTAACATCGATGTTTTGAACAAAAACAAGTATACTTTACATCAAGTCAAGTTAAGACAAAAACATCTATGTTTTGGATATTAACAAATATGTTTTAACATCGATGGTTAGACAATGACATCGATGTATTGGATAAAAACAAATATGTTTTAACATCGATGTTTTGGATATAAACAAATATGTTTTAACATCAATGTTTTTAACAGAAACAAGAATTTTTAACATCGATGTTTTGGATAAAAACAAATATGTTTTAACATTGATGTTTTGAACAAAAACAAGTGTATTTCAACATAATTGTTTAGATAATAACATCGATCTTAATATCAATGTTTTAGCTATAACAGAGATGTTTTAACAATAACAAATTTGTTTTAAACATCCATACTTTGGACAAAAAGAAGTAAATTTTAACAAAATTTGGAGAAAAAAAAAAATGTTTTAACATCGATGTTATGAACGAAAATAAGAATGCTTCCACATTGATGTTTTGACAATAACATCAATGTTTTGGAGAAAAACAAATATGTTTTAACATCGATGTTTTGAAGAAAAACAAATATACTTCCACATTGATGTTTTGACAGTGACATTGATGTTTTGGATAAAAACAAATATGTTTTAACATCGTTTCTTTGAACAAAAACAAGTGTATTTCAACATAATTGTTTTGATAATAACATCGATGTTATGAACAAAATGTTTTGGATAAAAACAAATATGTTTTAACATCGATGTTTTGGATAAAAACAAATATCTTTTAACATCGATGTATTCGGAGAAAAACAAGAATATTTTAATATCGATGTTTAGACAATGACATCAATGTTTTGGATAATAACAAATATGTTTTAACATCAATGTTTTGGATAAAAACAAATATGTTTTAACATCGTTGTTTTGGATAAAAACAAATATATTTTAACATAGATGTTTTTAACAGAAACAAGAATTTTTAACATCGATGTTTTGAATAAAAACAAATATGTTTTAACATCGATGTTTTGCACAAAAACAAGAATATATTAACATCGATGGTTAGAAAATGAAATCGATGTTTTGGATAAAAACAAATAAGTTTTAACTTCGATGTTTAGGACAAAAACAAGTATATTTCAACACAATTGTTTTGATGAGAACATCGATGTTTTTGAGGAAAAAAAATATGTTTTAACATCAACCTTTTGGACAAAAACAAATTTGATGTAACAATGGTACCAAAAAAATATGATTTGGATTTGTATAAAACATTGATGTTTTAGCTATAACAAAGATGTTTTTTGAAAAACCAATATGTTTTAATATCGATGTTTTGAACAAATATAAGTATATTTTAACATCGATGTTTAGACAATATGTTTAATATCGATGTTTTGAACAAAAACAAGTATACCTCAACATCGATGTTTTGTCAATAACGTCGATGTTTCAGTGACCAACAAATATTTTTAACATCGATGTTTTGAACAAAAACAAGTATACTTTACATCAAGTCAAGTTATGACATTAACATCTATGTTTTGGATATTAACAAATATGTTTGTGGCGGAATAAATTATAGGAATAAATTTCGGAATAAATAAATAAACACATCTATGTTTTGGATATTAACAAATATGTTTTAACATCGATGGTTAGACAATGACATCGATGTATTGGATAAAAACAAATACGTTTTAACAACGATGTTTTGGATATAAACAAATATGTTTTAACATCGATGTTTTTAACAGTAACAAGAATTTTTAACATCGATGTTTTGGATAAAAACAAATATGTTTTAACATCGATGTTTTGCACAAAAACAAGAATATATTAACATCGATGGTTAGACAATGAAATCGATGTTATGGATAAAAACAAATATGTTTTAACATCGATGTTTAGGACAAAAACAAGTATATTTCAACATAATTGTTTTGATAAAAACATCGATGTTTTTGAGGAAAATAAATATGTTTTAACATCGATGTTTTGAACAAAAATAAGTGTATTTCAACATAATTGTTTAGATAATAACATCGATCTTAATATCAATGTTTTAGCTATAACAGAGATGTTTTAACAATAACAAATTTGTTTTAAACATCCATACTTTGGACAAAAAGAAGTAAATTTTAACAAAATTTGGAGAAAAAAAAAAATGTTTTAACATCGATGTTATGAACGAAAATAAGTATGCTTCCACATTGATGTTTTGAAAATAACATCGATGTTTTGGAGAAAAACAAATATGTTTTAACATCGATGTTTTGAAGAAAAACAAATATACTTCCACATTGATGTTTTGACAGTGACATTGATGTTTTGGATAAAAACAAATATGTTTTAATCGTTTCTTTGAACAAAAACAAGTGTATTTCAACATAATTGTTTTGATAATAACATCGATGTTATGAACAAAATGTTTTGGATAAAAAAAAAAATGTTTTAACATCGATGTTTTGGATAAAAACAAATATCTTTTAACATCGATGTATTCGGAGAAAAACAAGAATATTTTAATATCGATGTTTAGACAATGACATCAATGTTTTGGATAATAACCAATATGTTTTAACATCAATGTTTTGGATAAAAACAAATATGTTTTAACATCGTTGTTTTGGATAAAAACAAATATATTTTAACATAGATGTTTTTAACAGAAACAAGAATTTTTAACATCGATGTTTTGAATAAAAACAAATATGTTTTAACATCGATGTTTTGCACAAAAACAAGAATATATTAACATCGATGGTTAGACAATGAAATCGATGTTTTGGATAAAAACAAATAAGTTTTAACTTCGATGTTTAGGACAAAAACAAGTATATTTCGACACAATTGTTTTGATAAGAACATCGATGTTTTTGAGGAAAACAAATATGTTTTAACATCAATCTTTTGGACAAAAACAAATTTGATGTAACAATGGTACCAAAAAAATATGATTTGGATTTGTATAAAACATTGATGTTTTAGCTATAACAAAGATGTTTTTTGAAAAACCAATATGTTTTAATATCGATGTTTTAAACAAATATAAGTATATTTTAACATCGATGTTTAGACAATATGTTTAATATCGATGTTTTGAACAAAAACAAGTATACCTCAACATCGATGTTTTGTCAATAACGTCGATGTTTCAGTGACCAACAAATATTTTTAACATCGATGTTTTGAACAAAAACAAGTATACTTTACATCAAGTCAAGTTAAGACAAAAACATCTATGTTTTGGATATTAACAAATATGTTTGTGGCGGAATAAATTACAGGAATAAATTACGGAATAAATAAATAAACACATCTATGTTTTGGATATTAACAAATATGTTTTAACATCGATGGTTAGACAATGACATCGATGTATTGGATAAAAACAAATATGTTTTAACATCGATGTTTTGGATATAAACAAATATGTTTTAACACCGATGTTTTTAACAGAAACAAGAATTTTGAACATCGATGTTTTGGATAAAAACAAATATGTTTTAACATCGATGTTTTGCACAAAAACAAGAATATATTAACATCGATGGTTAGACAATGAAATCGATGTTATGGATAAAAACAAATATGTTTTAACATCGATGTTTAGGACAAAAACAAGTATATTTCAACATAATTGTTTTGATAAAAACATCGATGTTTTTGAGGAAAATAAATATGTTTTAACATTGATGTTTTGAACAAAAACAAGTGTATTTCAACATAATTGTTTAGATAATAACATCGATCTTAATATCAATGTTTTAGCTATAACAGAGATGTTTTAACAATAACAAATTTGTTTTAAACATCCATACTTTGGACAAAAAGAAGTAAATTTTAACAAAATTTGGAGAAAAAAAAAAATGTTTTAACATCGATGTTATGAACGAAAATAAGTATGCTTCCACATTGATGTTTTGATAAGAACATCGATGTTTTTGAGGAAAACAAATATGTTTTAACATCAATCTTTTGGAAAAAACAAATTTGTTGTAACAATGGTACCAAAAAAATATGATTTGGTTTTGTATAAAACATCGATGTTTTAGCTATAACAAAGATGTTTTTTGAAAAACCAATATGTTTTAACATCGATGTTTTGAACAAATATAAGTATATTTTACATAACATATTTTAAAGTATATTTTACGTAACATCGTCCTCAAAACATCGTTGTTTTGAGGACGATGTTTAATCGACTTAGATGTTTTGATTGGAAAAACATCTATGTTCAAAACATCGATGTTTTGCCTTCGATGTCGCATCTCTAATTCTCATCTGCTCCAAGTATTCGCTGACTATACTTGCAGTATGCGGGCGAGCATTAAAATGAACTGATCACCAATAAATGGGGCGAATGGGATAACAGCCTCGATGAGTACTTCCTCAATGTACTTGTGTCAGGTGCCCCATTTTCAATAAAATACAGTTCAGTACGGGCATGGAAATTTATTTCGCCACAAACCATGCCTGATTGCCTTTACAAAGGCTGTGACTCGCGCAGGGTGCATTGAGCAAATTGCTCCCTTGGTCTTCTCCACACTCTGACACGACCCTCTGAGCGGTACAGATCAAACCGAGGACAGAATAGCCCCCCATTGTTCGATACATTTAGACCAATTAAGATGCCGGCCAGCGAATAATCGGCGTTCTCTCCTATGTCTTTCCAGGAGTAGGCACCCTACCTCGGGGCGTCTCACTGCGAGCCCTTGCTCCCTCGGTCTCCGCCGTACAGTATCTGTGCTGATATGGGTATTCCACACCATTTCAAGTCTGTCCTGGACTTTGGAAGCAGTCAAATGACGATTTCTCAATACTGAGAGGGTGGGAATTTCGGTTTTGGACCGGCCTGCACGATCTCCCGATATAAATCCAATAGAACATTTGTAGGATTATTTAGGGAGACGTGTTAGGAATCGTCATCCACCCCCTAGTAATGTAAATGAGCTCAACATTGTTCTTTAAGAAGAATGGGATGCTGTGCCAGAGGAACTAATCCAAAATTTGATTTCTTCTATGCCTAACAGGATGAGAGCACTTACCCGTGCAAGAGGGGGCAATACGAGATATTAGGAGGCCGTGCCTTTAATAAAAGTTTAAAAAATGAATACTTATGAGCTTCTGAAAAAGTGAAAAATATTTATTTTCCTACATTGTACACAATTATTAATACATTTTTTTAAATTTTTGGTAGATTTTGTTGAAGTGACCTATAAAGAAAGTAACCATAACCACAAATTAAAAATCAAATAGGATTTACTGGAATTATGAGGGATAATGTGGGTGTCCGATTTTTTTACTGTTGAGTTTATATATATATATATATATATATATATATATATATATATATATATATATATATATATATATAGATGTTAAACAGTAAACACTGTTTTTCGTTTGTAATAATATTATTAAGTCGTATAAGTAGAAATAAGCGAGGCCATATGGTGTTGAAACTTTTGGAGGTTACACAATAAAATATAATATTGTTAAAAACTGTGAAGATTGGGTAATTGCTGTGGAATATTGGACTATTTAAGAGATAGATAAAGGACTATAAAAACCGATTTTGTTTAGGTGAGAAATTTGTTTGTTTTTATGACTCATCTAATGTATAATTTGTTAATTTACTTATGTTAAATGTATCAATTAAATTTTTTTCAGGGCAAAATCTGTCTATAGTCATTTTATTTGAAGAGACCATTATATATATATATATATATATCCCTAACCATCCATAGAGATAGCAAGAGCTTATTCAATTTTAATCATCATTAATAGTTAGCCCCTAAGAAGGCAAATATTACAATATATATATATATATATATATATAACTTATGATCGACAGGCGGGGAACAGGAAAAAATGCAATAATGTTATATAATGATAAACAACTCACTTGCTGGGAAAAGACTTGTTTATTCAATAATGTAAATCTTCATTTATAACATTAGAAATTATTAACGTTGTGAGTAGAGAGCAAAATAAAATATTATTGTTTAGTGTGGGGTTAAATACAATATAATTCTACTCACAACCTTAACTCCCCCCCCACCAGTTTACGAATATTCTTACTATAAACTCCCATGAAGTTGAGAATTCAATGATAAGGAAAAATATCAAAAAAAGTCCAACAGAACGATGTTAACTAAACGAAAATAACAATATATCTATTCCAATAGAAAAAGTATTCAATAGTCCTGATCCATATAGGATTAATTCAAAAAGGTCATTTCCCGGAATCCCTGAGTGGAAATTTTAACTGCTCTATGTGCACTGTCCTCCTTTTCCTGGGGTCCTTTATGCTCTGTATCGTAACAATGTTATTTTCGCGAATTACAATTATTTTAAAAGGTCCTTCATACCGTACAACTTCCTTGCCCCGATTTGAACTAACCCTGCGATACACCACGGTCCCTATCTTGACACTTCCCATCCTGTCAGCCAACTTCATATTGGTCCGTGCAACTCTCCTCCTCTTTTCTGATTCTATTCGCCGTCGCGCTTTTTCTTGAATTTTTAACAGTTCTATCTTATTAGTCCTTAGCCTCCCCGAAAAGCACTCACCTATTACAGTTTCCTCGCTATCTCTTCTCCTTTGTCGAAGACCAAAAAGTATTTCAAATGGGGAAAACCCTGTCACTGCGTGTATGGAGTGGTTGTATGCCGCTACCGCCTTCAGCATAGCTGCACCTGGTTCGAGGCCCTTTTCAACATGATATACCCTGAGGTGGTCCCCCAATGTGCTATGCAACCGTTCTATCCCTCCTCTGCTTTTAGGGTGTCCCGGAGTATTTATGTGCCATCTTATTTCCAGGGCTTTCATTTTGTTCCATATAACTACATTATCAAACTCCCTGCCTCCATCAGATGAAATTTTGTCCGGTCCCATAAAACAGGAACCAATTCCTTAGAGCCCCGATCACCGCTCCCGAAGACTTTTCCTGCACTGGGTATGCCATGGCTACCTTGCTAAAAACGTCCATAACTGTTACCCATTTAAACCCTTTCCATGTGAAAGTATCCACCTGTAGCCCGAGTAGCGGTACATTTGGAGTCGACGTTTCCTCTTGTTTTCCTTTCGGACGGTGACGATCGTACTTCGTTTTTTGACATACCTCGCATGTTCCAATTACTTCTTCTATTGTCTTCCTCATTCCCCACCAAAAATATTTCCTCTTTAGTGCTTGGAGAGTTTCGTTCACTCCTTGATGGTTCGTCTTTCCTCGATGGTAAGCCAATGTGACCTCCTGCTGTTGTTCTAGATCCCTAATTGTTTCGACCATAAGCTTGCATCGGACGAACTTTCGATCAATCCCGATCTTTTCTGCTCTCCATAGTCTTTGTATCTTCTCCCAAACCGATGCATTCCCTACATATAGATAGTTAGTTCTTGCAGGTTTAGATGCGTCCTTTAACAGACTGCACAACTGATCATCCGTTATTCCTGGCTGTGACCAAATAGTAGTGATTTTACATCTTCCATACTGCGTAAAATCCACTTTTGTTAAACCTTAGGTTTTTGTCTTCCATATAATTTGTAGCTTCTTCGCATTGATGGTCTCTTCCCTTTCTTCCATGTCCGTTGTCCTTTCTCCGCCAGAACTATTACTGCTCGTCGACTCCCTTTCGCTCTCCGACGCTCGGCACTCTCTTCTCCCTTCACCTTCTGGTGTCCATTCTGTAACAAATGATCGTATGACTTCAGAGGATTCTCCCTTCTCTTCCTCTATTGCATTTATTTGCATTGCTCGCGACAGCCAATCCGCTACTATATTCTCTCTCCCGGGCTTATATGTTACCTCCATGTTGTATTGGCTTAAATACTCCTTCCAACTCTGGCTGACGATTCTTTCAGCTTCCCTACCCAAAGCAAGGGTCGGTGATCCGTACTCACCCTAAATTTACGACCAAATACGTACGGCCTGAAATGTTCAACCGCCCAAACTATACCTAGAAGTTCTCGCTCCAGGGGGCTATACTTTGCCTCTGTTTCAGTGAGCCGTCTACTTGCGTATGCAACTGGCTGCTCCCCTCTGGTCCCTTCTTGCGATAATACCGCCCCCAATGCATACTTACTCGCATCCGTGGTGATCTTAAATTGTTTGGCAAAGTCTGGGAAAGCGAGTACTGGCTTCTCCTGTAAACGAGCCATGCACTTCGTAATACTACTCTCTATCTCCGGCGTTATTTCTATCTTCCAACTTTTTTTTAAAAGGTTATTAAGGAGCACCAAGTATTTCGCCATCTCCGGGACGAACCTCCGATAGTAATTCAGCGTACCCAGTAACCTCCGAATTCCTTTTACGTCTCTTGGCATCGCCATGTTTTGGATATCTTCCACCTTTTGCTTATCAGGCCTTATTCCTTCTTTCGAAATTGAATGACCCAAAAAAGTGAGTTCCTGTCCCAGAATCGATTTTTCTACCGACAATTTTAGCCCAAATTCTCTGATCCTTTCGAACACGCGACGCAAGTGTTCTATATGCTGGCCTTCGTCCTTGCTAAAGATCAGAAGATCGTCCATATACACTTGGCAAAATGCCTCATCTAATCCCCTCAAGAACTCATCCATAAGCTTTTGGAACGTTATAGGTGCGTTTTTCAATCCAAATGGCATCCGTATAAATTCGTAATGTACTCTTTCAAAGGAAAACGCTGTTTTATGCTGGTCCTTGGGATGCATCCGTATTTGATGATAACCGGCTTTTAAGTCCAGGGTGCTAGATATCGTGGCTTCACTTAACCTATCCAAAATGTCCTCAAACCTTGGAATCGGGTATATTTCGTCTAAAGTATTCTCATTTAGCTTTCTAAAGTCTACCACGACTCTATATTTTTCCTCTCCGTCCACGGATTTTTTCTTTACTGCCCATAGAGGGCTGTTATATGGCGAAGTACTGTCCACGATAATACCTTGACTCTTTAAATTATCAAGCTCTTCCCGGATGTGCCTTCTAAGTGCTTGTGGGTACCGCCTTTCTTTAACGTAAATCACTCTTTCTTGCTTTAAAGGGATTTCGTGTACCGTTCTTCCTGTAGCTCCCAGTACCTCCCCATCTCTAAAAAATATATCTGTATATTCTATTTGTAACCCTTTTCTCCATGGCTCAATCTTTTTTAAAGCCCCTACCGTGACCACTTCTCCCCTGACGCTTTTGCACTTATATTTCTTTCCTCTCAAGCGGATTATCCATTTTTCGCCTTCGTTACTAATTTTGGCACCCACTTTTCCTAAAAGATCGCAGCCAATTATTCCGCCGTATTCTCTAGGCATACTTTTCACAATATGGACTCGCAATCTTCCTTCCCCTATTATCCACCTACTCAATTCCAATTCCACTTCTCCCTCTACACTGCAAGGCCCTCCCAAGGTGATTAATTTGCACTCGCAAGCTTGTACATGTATCTGTTTACCTGAATACATCACTTCTAATGCGCTTCGGCTTATTATCGTGTTTGAACTGCCCGTGTCAATCAAGCACTTTACTCCCCCCGCGACACTCAGGATTGGCAATCCAACGCACCCACTCTCTATATTATTTACTATAGCGCGGTTGCCACTCCCCTTACACCCTCCTCATTCTTCATTTCACCTTCTTCTTGCAGCATCTGCTGCTCTCGCTACAGTTCTTCTGCTGCTCCTTCCTTCACGAACTCGTCTGCTTCCTTGTGCGCTTCCGTCATCCTCTGTCTCAGATGTTTCTATTAACTCCTCCGACTCCGAAGAAGGTCATCTCTTTTTCCACACTCTTTGTGCATTTACCTCCATTGGTTCCACCCGGTTCGTTTCACCCCGCCTGTACATATAAGGACATTGTCTCGCGATATGTCCCTCATTTCCACATTCAAAACATTTGGTACGAGGACACTGCGCGACCAGTGCCCTACTTTTCCGCACCCATGGCATTTTCTTTCCTCTTTTGTCCAAATTCTCTTTTCTTTTCCTGGCTTCTTCTCCCTCACTGTAGTCCTCTCTCGTCCGCCAAAATCTGCATCTCTCTTTTTCCATATATCTGACCTTGTTCTGACCCTACCAGCCTCACCTCTTCTGTAAGTTACCCTGCTCCACCCCGTTTCTGTTCCTTCTCCACTCCGAGCCTCCTCTTACCATGCGCTCGCGTCCATCATTTCCTGAGCACATTCGATAAAATGTTTGTCTCGGGGTAGTCCTTCCTTTTTTCCTGTCTCTCGCAAGCTGCACTTTTAATATAGTGGCTAGAAATGCCATTCTACCTTCCACCTCTACCGCATTCACTGTCTGCGTCACGTCTTCATTTTCTCTGTTATGGCATTAAAACGAGCTAGCAATGTCCCTGCATATTGCCCGTTCGTCTGATACGTTTGCTTCTTTTCCCTAAACATTTGCAATATATCTTCTTCCGGAGCCCAGCGTCCTCCCCCAAATGCCTTCTTTAGCCTATCCTTTACGACAGCCCACGGTGTGTCCTCGTCCGCTTGTATCATATTTAATACGCTCCTTTTGACGCGACATACTAAAGCAGCCTTCAAAGCATTCGCGTCCATTGGATCTATGAGATTCTCAGCCGCTTTAGCTTCTATTCGCGCCATCACACGGTCGCCTCCTTTAATGAAATGATTCATTTCTCTAATTCCGCCATCGAACCTTTCCAAATCCGACGCTGCCATTCTCAAATCTTGAGATTTTGCCGTTCTTACCTTAAGCCACTCCAATGCATTAACGTGTGCTGATGCCAAGTTTTCCGTCGGTATTGGAGGGATCTCTGGTGGTAAAGTTAGGATCGCCGGGCGTAACACTCCTTCAGCCGTTATGAAGTATTTTAATCTTCGTCACTGTACGACAAAAGCCGAGGAAAAAAAAAAAGTATAATAAAATTGAACTCACCTTCGGGTTTCGGCACCTCTTATGATCGACAGGAAAAGAACAGGAAAAAATGCAATAATGTTATATAATGATAAACAACTCACTTGCTGGGAAAATACTTGTTTATTCAATAATGTAAATCTTCAATTATAACATTAGAAATTATTAACGTTGTGAGTAGAGAGCAAAATAAAATATTATTGTTTAGTGTGGGGTTAAATACAATATAATTCTACTCACAACCTTAACTTATATATATATATATATATATATATATATATAACTAACTAACTCTGTTGGCGCTATGGTCCCTGTAGGACCTTGGCCCCCTCGTCAATCTTCCTCCATTCGGCTCGATCCTCTGCCGCGCTCCTCCATTCCACCACTCCCATCAGTCGAAGATCAGCCTCCAAATCTTCCTGCCATCGCAGTCTAGGTCTGCCTCTTTCTCTTTTACCATCTGGGCGTCCTTCCATTATTCGCTTCGGGATTCTTCCTTGACCCATCCGTTGTAAGTACCCCAACCATCTTATTCTACCTTTTTTGATACAGGAAACTAGGTCTGGATCCTCGTACAGGTCCCTAAGTTCCCTATTTGTTTTAATTCGGAACTTATTTGCGTCTATCCTGGTTGGGCCATATATTTTTCTTTGGATCGTTCTCTCCCATGCGTTTAGAAGTCTCTCTCGCTTTTTAGTTAGGGTCCATGCCTCGCTACCATACATCACCACTGGTCGGAGCACCGTCTTGTAGATTCTTTTTTTAATGTTCCGGGATATTTCTTGGTTTTGGAAAATTCTCTTTAAAGACCAGTAGCACCTGTTGCCACTTTGGATCCTCGCTTTGATCTCATCCTCTATTTTATTGGTACGTGTCAAGATTGTGCCAAGATATTTGAATTTTCCAACATCTTCGAAATTATACCCCCCACTTACCAGTGGTCCCACAGAATCTCCTTCCCTGGACGTGTACATGTATTTCGTCTTGCTTTCATTTATTTCCATTCCCATTTGTTTTGCAGCTTCTTCGCATTTTTCGAAGATACCTATAAGCAAATCTTGGGATCTTGCTGTAATGACCACATCATCGGCAAACGCGAGGAGCTGTATTTTTTCATCATAAATGCACCCTTTCCTCCTACCTTGCACTGACCTGATAACTGTTTCCAGTGCTAGATTGAACAGTACTGGTGATAGGGGGTCTCCTTGCCTTACACCTTTTTGTATCGAAAAGCCAGCGGTGAGTTCTCCCTGGACCTTTACCACACCTCTGCTGTTCTTTAAGGTCATTTCGATTAATCTTATAAGTTTTGTGTGGCAACCTAGGTTCCTGAGATTCTCATACAGCTTGTTCCGGTCTATACTGTCGTATGCTTGCCTAAAGTCGATGAAGATGTGATGCAGGCTTTTGTTCCACTCATGGCACTTTTCGAGCATGTTCCGGATCGTGAATATGTGATCAATAGTGGACCTTCCTGGACGGAACCCACACTGGTATTCGCCAATCACATTTTCCGCTGCAATGACCACTCTTTTAAGTAATAAAATGGCGAAAACTTTATAGATTGCATTTAGCAGTGATATGCCTCTATAGTTTTGGCAGTCCATTTTATCACCCTTCTTGTGTATGGGTACAATTACAGCTGTAGACCATTCGTCTGGCATTTGCTCCTTATCCCATATTTCCGTTATCAGATTGTATATTTCTCTGCACAATCTGTTTCCACCGTATTTGATCATTTCAGCCGGTATTCCGTCTATTCCTGGCGATTTGTTCCTTTTTAGCTCGCGTATGACATCCTCTACCTCTTCTGGATCCGGGGGTTCTATGTCTGTATCCACCTCTAAAGTACCGAACTCATTTTGCATTGGCCTTCGTTCAGGTTTTTCTTGGCCCAGATTTAGCAGTTCGCTAAAAAAGCTTCTCCATCTCTCTTTTACATCCTCTTTGCATCCCAGGAGCATACCATCTTTATCCTTGCATATACTTATTCTAGGTTGAAATCCTTTCCTCAATACTTTCAGCCTGTTGTAGAATCCTCTACTGTTTTTAGCCTCAAAATCATCGATCATAGACTTTAGGTCTTCTTCCTCCTTCTTCCTCTTTTTCTCTCTACATAACTTTTTGGTGGCTTCTCTACTTTTTCTGTAGCTTTCAACCGTTAATCTTGTTCTTCTCTGGACCATGTTAATATATGCCTTTTTCTTCTCTTCCACAGACTTTTGGCATTCTTGATAATGCAGAAGGCAAATATTACAATATATATATATATATATATTGTAATATTTGCCTTCTTAGGGGCTAACTATTAATGATGATTAAAATTGAATAAGCTCTTGCTATCTCTATGGATGTCTCCACCATAGTGTCTATAATATATTTTAACAAATATAATCTTGCCAGAGTCACGCAGCCCTTCACTTTAATGAAGTGAATCACCAAGGTAAAACCCAAAGGATAAGCATGGACCTTAGTGATTTTAGGGCGCTATCTAAGCAAGAGATAAGAAGGGAGCCGGACCAGAGGGTCAACCAATGTTCAGCTTAAGGTGTAAGGAATGAAGGAATATACCTGCCAGAGCGACATACTTGCACAGTGGTCCCGATCTGCCCATCATGGTGCAAAAATACTCACAGTTGACCAATCTTATTCAAACTTTGAATTATTTTTAATCCATTATTGAAGGGTTGTTTTATATAGGTTTCATGAAAATAGGTAAAGGTAGGGGTGGGGGTAAGAGGGAGGGGTGGGAGAATTTCTTACTAATATTATAATTTTTACTAGACAAAACTTGTTCAAACTTTGTAATGTGTTTATTAGTGGATAGTAAAGTTGTTTTATATCGGTTTCATGAAAATAGGCAAGGGTGGGAATAGGAGTAAGAGGGAGGGGTAGGAGAATTTCTTACTAATATTATAACTTTTAGTAGACAAAACATGAATATGAAAAATAGGGGACCAAAATGGTTTACTTTAAAAAATAGTTCATTCGCTTAAATGAATGGATACAGAAATCATTTGGATAGCTGTATATTGTATATGGAATGCAAATTCAAGGGGACATAAGTAAAAATTGATAGAAATTAACTAGCGAATGATACAACCATTGGTTACCGGGCAGTAAAAAGGGCGCGGATGGAGATGCCAGAAACATACAACTTTGAAATGTTGTGTATTCTACAAAGTTTATTCTATTTTTGTTTCAATAATATTTTCCAATATTGTTCCCAATATTAAGGTCAGGCATTCATATAAAAACCAAGAAAAATTATTAGATCCAGAAAACAAAAGTTGGTTTTGGGATTTTTCGCTTGAATCGGGACCACTGTGCGACGCTACTCTGTTGCCCCCAAAGGTAAAGCTGATCAAAGCAAATTCCACGGGATAAGGTAGGCCTTAACAGCTCTAGGGTGCTTATCTAAGCAAGGAAACCTAAACAGAGTGTCAACGTTACAGGCGTATTATATATATATATAATGGTCTCTTCAAATAAAATGACTATAGACAGATTTTGCCCTAAACAAAATTTTATTGGTACATTTAACATAAGTAAATAAACAAATTAGATGAAGTCGTAAAAACAAACAAATTTCTCACCTAAACAAAATCGGTTTTTATAGTCCTTTATCTATCTCTTAAATAGTCCAATATTCCACAGCAATTACCCAATCTTCACAGTTTTTAACAATATTATATTTTATTGTGTAACCTCCAAAAGTTTCGACACCATATGGCCTCGCTTATTTCTACTTATACGACTTAATAATATTATTACAAAGGAAAAACAGTGTTTACTGTTTTACACCTCCCCCCCCCCCCCCCGAGAAAAGGCAGGAGTTTACTGCTGTGAACAAAATTCGACTCAGATCGTCGACGACCCCTATCAACTTCATAAATCGTAGAAGAAATTCGCCGCTTTATCCGATAAGGACCTGACCGAATAGGATCCAGTTTATTACGATTGAGTCGATTACCCATTTCTACATAAACCCAATCACCATCCTGAAAGTCGTACTCTTTCTTATGGAGATCTACCCTAGCTTTGTTCAGCTGATGATAGTGTTGTGAGTTCTGCAAAGCCTGGATCCTATCTGCTGCTAAGTCTGTCTTTACTTCTAGCTCTTGCGGGATGATTGAGGATTGTTCACCGGTCAGTAGGTATCGTATAAAGGGGAAAATTTGGTTACCCCATGTGTTGTCCGATTATATACTTCTGTGCATTCTCTCGCAATTGTAGACCAAGGTTTACGCGGTTCTTCACTGATTTTGCATCGAATTCGATTAACCAAAGTCTGGTTTAGGCGTTCGTTAAGACCATTAGAAAATGGGCAGTCTGCCGCAGTGAAAACCATAATGATACCATGCCGACGCAGAAAAGATTGAAACTGCTTGGAATTGATGCTTGGATATCGATCTGCCAATAATATTTTGATTTTATGCTTTTCAACAATAGATTGAGAACAAAGAAAGAGAAGAAAACAAATCAAGTCCTTTGCTTGTTGACCTGTTGATGTGGTAGTAAATGCATATCGACTAAAGTGATCTACCAATAGATGCAGGAAACGCTTAGAAGATCGATTACTTCCAAATCCCCCAATCGTATCTAGAGACATGATTACGAACGGCTCTTTAGCCGGACCTAATTGTGATAAGAGACCGATTTCTCGACTTCGTCGAGATTTGTTTCTCTTACAGGTATCACATCTGTCGCAGTATTCCCGAATAAGGGCATCCATCCTCTTAAAATAGTAGAATGATCTAATCTTTGCTGCTATATGGCCCACACCAATATGACCATAATGTTTGTGAATCTTATGAATTAGAAATTTACCAAAGTCTACTGATACAAATATCCGCTCTCTATTTCCGAGTTTTTTATAAACAAGATTACCTCTCTTACATATACCCTTGTCAACCGACCATTCTTGATAATTCTTTTATTGATCACACTGCAGTTCTTCTATTGAAACTAAATTAACGATCCTCAGTACATCATCAGTGTTCTCAAAATATTCTAAAACTGGATTTCTCGAAAGTGTATCTGCTTCTTGATTTGATCCTCCCGGTGAATACCGTAATGTAAAATTATATTGTGTTAAATAATATACCAAATCTCCCAATTCTTCGTCAGTTCTGGCCTTGACTTTTAGACCTTCTAGTGGTTTGTGATCAGAAATAACGAAGAATTTGATCCCTAAAAGCCAATATTGCCATTAGCGCAATGCTTCTTTTATGGCGAGACACTCCAAATAGATAGCTTTCTTTTTGGCTTGCGAAGGTGTGAACTTCTTAGAGAAGTAAGCAACTGGCCGTAATTCACCATTGTCTTGTGTCTGCTTCAGAACTGCTCCAACACCTAAAGTGCTCGCATCAGTGAAAAGAAATGTTTCACGTTGAGGATCAAATATTGCTAAAATTGGGCTTTGACAAAGATACCCTTTAATTTGGTTAAATGCTTTTTCACATTTTTCCGACCATTGGAAAGTTACATTATTCTTGAGAAGTCTATGAAGTGGGTCCAATAGTCTTGTACTGTCAGGGATATATTTATAGTAAAAATTAACTTTTCCAAGAAACTGGCGAACGTTCTTCTTATTTTGCGGTCGTGGAAAATCTCGAATAGATTTCAGATTATCGTGGTGCGGTTGAACTGTATTATACCCTATTATGTGGCCTAAATACTTTACTGAATGTTGAGCGAATTTACATTTCGATAGCTTCAAGCGAAACCCTTCAACATGCAGAGCTTTCAACAATTGTTCAATATGAAGAAGATGTTCTTCGAAATTAGTTGAAAAGACTAAAATATCATCGATATAGTTCACACAGAAATTCTGGAGACCGTGCCGTCGGATGACATTTGCAAGGACACGTTGAAAAATAGCAGGCGATATTTTAAGACCAAATGGGAGACATTTCCATTGATAATGGCCTGATTGTGTCACGAATGCGGTTTTATACCTGTCCTTTGGCCTAACTGGTATCGACCAAAATGCTGAACAGATATCGAAAACTGAATACCATTTGCAATTTCTCGTTTTCACCACAGTGTCTTCAATTCGAGGGAATGGTTGTGATTCCGGTACCAAAATTTTGTTTAGTTCACGGAAATCAATACATAACCGAGAACGTCTATCATCTTCTTTTTTGTACGCCAAGGTTACTGGAGCTGCAAAAGGAGATCTTGATTCCTCTATTAGTCCCGCCTCCAACAATTGGGTGATTTGATTTTCAATTTCTTGTTGGTCTGGAATTGAACACCTGAATGTTTTCTTTGCAATATATTTATTTTCTAAAAGTTTAATATGCACTTCATGATGTTGTACTTGACCCACATCATATTTGTTCTTTGCAAATGAAGATAAATTTTTTTTTATACTATTAGAAAGCTTCATTTTCTTTTCTTCTTCTAAATGGCGCAGATGGTCATCAATTTCTGTAGCCATTTCATTATAATATAAGCGAACTACATCACTATTTTCTTCTTTGTGTATTTTTTCTAAATTTCCTCCTTGCACCTTCTGGAAAATATTTAATTCATCATCTTGGAACAGATGAAATTGCTGAATAGCATCTAGTCCCAGTAAAATATCGTAAGAAAAATTGTTGTTTCTTATTACATACGCCTCCATTTCTTTTTCTATTTTATGAATCTTGAAAGGTAATTTAATTTTTTCATAGCATTTCTGTCCACCACTAATCGTTTTAAATATTTGTTCATTCTTGAAGATTTTATCTTTAAAATTTTCGAGAATTCTGGAATTAATCAGTGTAATATTTGAGCCACTGTCGTAAATTCCGATTATTTCTTTCTTATTTACTTTTACTTTTAATCTGATTAGTGGTGTGAAACCTCGTTTTTTGTTTCTTCCTGTAAATTAACTGCAACTTCATCAGCTTCAGTCAAATTAACATTATTATTATAATTACTATTTCTTCTTTTATTCCTACACAATTCTATCGGGTGGTACCGGCCAGTGTATCCTAGTGATTCACAAATAGAGCACGGCTTCCTATCATTTAATTTTAAACTATTATTTCCCGAGGAGTCACTCGTCAAAGACTTGTGAGCAGTGCTATTCGTAGCCAGTGATTTAATTTGTTTTATTTGTATTCGGATAAGCCTGCGTATACCTACGAAGTTGATTCATAAGTTTTTCAGTTATTGTTATCTCTTCCTTATCAAGGCGATCTTGAATATAGAAAGGAAGACCATCCACTATATGATTGATGCGCGATATAGCCGTCATGGTCGGCTCAGTGTCTAATAATAATCTTTCTTTCGTTAATGCGTAATCAATAAATGAACCATTAATGTACCTAAAAGTATAAGCATAATGTACTGTACGCCAACTCTTATCACCATACGTGTGTAGGAAAAAATCACGCCAGTCTTTCCATGTCCCTTGCAAAGTTAATTTACAGAGAGTTGAGGTGTACCATTCTGTCGAATTTTCCTCCATAAATAACCGTAAAATTTGAATTTTCGATTGATCAGAATGAATGTTTTGACGGGAACATTCCCCTTCAAAAAGTTCAATCCACTTTCTAGCATTTTCTCTTCCCCGAAATTTCTCTAAAACAAATAACATATGAATCTGGGCTAAGTTTACCTCTTTTGGCTTCTCGGACCCAAGCTTAGCTGACAACTTCTCAATTACCTTGAGCAATTCTCCCTGAGTGTATTTTTCTTCTACTGCTTTCGTTGCATGATTCACGGGATTTGGTTGAGAGATATCTATCTGTTCTTCCAAGTAAATATCCTTAAATCTGCAGTTAAAATCATCATCAAAATATACAGGAGTTATATTTGAGGTTAAGGTTACAGTTAAATTTCGATACTGACCTATCTTACTTTATGATTTACAAGCATTTTTAATCATACTTAGACTAAATAATTCCTCATGATGTTCTTGATCCTCGTATTCATCAGGGAAAATAAAAATAGTACCTTCCCTAATCAGATGAATAGATTTAACTTTGACCACCAATTCATCTCGCTTGTTCTGTCCATATTCAAAACGTATACGAACTTGAACTGAATTCATTGCTGTTTACGTTCAAAAAACCGATTTATAATGGTCTCTTCAAATAAAATGACTATAGACAGATTTTGCCCTAAACAAAATTTTATTGGTACATTTAACATAAGTAAATAAACAAATTAGATGAAGTCATAAAAACAAACAAATTTCTCACCTAAACAAAATCGGTTTTTATAGTCCTTTATCTATCTCTTAAATAGTCCAATATTCCACAGCAATTACCCAATCTTCACAGTTTTTAACAATATTATATTTTATTGTGTAACCTCCAAAAGTTTCAACACCATATGGCCTCGCTTATTTCTACTTATACGACTTAATAATATTATTACAAAGGAAAAACAGTGTTTACTGTTTTACATATATATATATATATGTAAAGAAAATATATTTCTTAATTAATTTAATTTTTGCTATAGACATGAGTGAGAGAAGTGGAAGCAGGTGTGTGACTGATAGGTTATTTGTATTTATGAATTAAAACATATCGTTAAAGTTAATGATAAAGCATTTGATTTAAAATATTGTGAGCAGTCGATTTGAAATGTTATTAAGAAATGCTTACTAAGAATAAACTTTTAATGACGTTTCTTTTTTTACAGGTAAGTGTTTACAAAAATGTTTTAGGAATATTAAGTTTATTGTGTGATAAATTTTATTTGTAATTATTAAAAATAAAACCTTTTTTTACAAAGCAACTATTGAGAGTTTATTCATAGGAATATCATTATAAAACGTCATTAAAAGTTTATTCTTAGTAAGCATTTCTTAATAACATTTCAAATCGACTGCTCACAATATTTTAAATCAAATGTTTTATCATTAACTTTAACCATATGTTTTAATTCATAAATACAAATAACCTATCAGTCACACGTAGACCATCTTACAGTCCATTCGCTGCGCCTGTGACATTAGCATTTAAAAAAGAGGAGAACAAAAAATCACGTTTATGCATTAACTTCAGAGACTTGAACAAAATAGTGGTACCTCAGGCTCAACCATTTCCCCTGATTGAAGACCTAATGGTTAAGACCAGAAATTGCAAATTTTTTACAACCCTAGATATAAACTCTGCGTTTTGATCTATTCCTTTACGGGTCGAAGATAGAAAAAAAACGGGATTTGTGACACAGGAAGGACATTTTCAATGGACTTGCCTACCATTTGGACTAAAGACATCACCGGCAATTTTTCAGAGAGTGTTAAGTAATATACTAAGAAAGTATAAACTTAATGATTTCACAGTTAACTTTATAGACGATATTCTAATATTTTCTGAATCGTTTAGTGAACACATCAATCATCTATCACAATTGCTTGAAGCGATTAAAATAGAAGGTTTCAGATTAAAATTTACCAAATGCACAAAATTTAAAATTTGCATCTGACTCGGTCAAATATCTGGGTCACATAATACAAAATAATTCTATCAAACCAGTAAAGGATAATTTAATTTCAATAAAGAATTTTCCGGTTCCAAAAACACAGAAGAACGTAAGACAATTTTTGGGAAAAATAAACTTTTACCATGAGTATATACCGAATAGGGCAGTAATACTCGATCCATTGCATAATTTACTGAGAAAAAATGAAAAAATTCATTTGGTCAGATAAGTGCCAGAAAGCATTTGATATGATTAAGAGCTTGCTTTGCTCACAACCAGTTCTAGAAATATTTGATCAAGATTTACCAATTAACATTTATACTGATGCTTCTTTGGAAGGCGTTGGAGCCATTTTAAAACAAATACAGCCTGATGGTAAAGAAAAACCAGTTGCGTACTTTACAAAAAAACTGAACGAAGCCCAAAAGAAAAAAAAACCGATATACTTAGAATGTTTAGCGATCAAGGAAGCGGTGAGATACTGGCAATATTGGTTAATAGGTAAATCATTTACAGTTTATACAGATCACAAGCCCCTGGAAAACATGAATCTGAAATCTAGAACCGATGAAGAGCTGGGCGATTTAACATATTATCTGTCGCAATATGACTTTCAAATAAAATACGCTCCAGGAAAGGATAATTTGGAAGCGCATTGTCTAAGCAGAAATCCAGTATTGGAATCAGACGAAAATACAGATGATCAATTAAAAATCGTGAATTTCGTTAAGCTAGCAGATATTTTAACAGATCAGAGTAACAATGAAGAAATACAAAATAAAAAGAGCAAATTCATTGAAAGACAGGGTGTATACTTCAAAAAGGCCAAGAAAAAAGCAAAAATAATTCTATCAGAACGATTTAGCATCACATTCATAAAGCAAATGCATGAGAATCTGTGTCACATTGGCTTTGGACAAATGCAGAAGGCGATAAGTCCACACTATGCAGCTAAAAATTTAACGAAAAACATCAAACAAGTTTGTAGAAGTTGCGACATTTGTATAAAAAACAAATCAAGAGGGCATGACAAATTTGGATTTATGTCTCATCTAGGCCCTGCCACAAAGCCTTTCGAAATAATCTCTATAGACACAATAGGAGGCCTTGGAGGTTCAAGATCTACAAAAAAATATTTGCATCTCTTAGTAGATCACTTTACCAGATACGCGTTCATACTAACATCGAAAACTATAAAATGCCAATGATTTCATAAAACTCGTCATGAACATGACGGAAACAGAGCATATTGGTATGGTTCTCTCCGATCAATACCCAGGAATTAATTCGAAAGAATTCAAAAAATTCTTAAATGACCAACATATACCATTGATCTTCACAGCAGTAAATGCACCATTCTCCAACGGCTTAAATGATAGATTAAACCAAACTTTACTGAACAAAATCAGATGCAAAATAAACGAACAAGGGAAAAGAAGAGCATGGACAACGATAGCTCAAGAATGTGTAAAAGTATATAATAATACTAATCATTCTGTCACTGGCTTTACGCCAAGTTATCTTTTGTATGGCTCTGATACTTCTATCTTACCGGACGAATTGAAGCAGGGCAAGACCATTCGTGATTAGGATAGAGACAGGAAAATAGCACTCGACAACACAAAAAAGTCACACGACTACAATAAAAAACTATTTGATAAACATAGGAAATACCGGGAATTCCATGTAGCAGATATGGTATACGTGGAAAATGGAAATAAATTAAATAGAAAGAAGTTGGATGAGTTAAAAATAGGACCATATGAGATTATTGAAAAAATTTCCAATTCAATATACAGGATTGATACAGGTCACAGGAAAAAAATAGAATCGAATCTTTTTCATATTACAAAACTTATTCCAATACCTAAATTAGAAGAAGATAACGGTGGATAAGTTGCGGGAAAATTTTCTGGAAAATTTCCTTCCCCGCGGGGGGAGATGTAAAAAAAATATATTTCTTAATTAATTTAATTTTTGCTATAGACATGAGTGAGAGAAGTGGAAGCAGGTGTGTGACTGATAGGTTATTTGTATTTATGAATTAAAACATATGGTTAAAGTTAATGATAAAACATTTGATTTAAAATATTGTGAGCAGTCGATTTGAAATGTTATTAAGAAATGCTTACTAAGAATAAACTTTTAATGACGTTTCTTTTTTTACAGGTAAGTGTTTACAAAAATGTTTTGGGGATATTAAGTTTATTGTGGGATAAATTTTATTTGTAATTATTAAAAATAAAAACTTTTTTTAGAGAGCAACTATTAAGAGTTTATTCATGGGCTTGGCCCTTAAGGTGCGGCATCGGACGCATCGTGTGAGGCAATTTCGGACTAGTTTCCTGGCTCTAGGAATCCAGTATTTGCTCCTAATAAGAGACAACGTAAGCGTGGGTCCAGCATGAAAATGCCTTTCGTGCATATCTTGTATTATCAGTCGGGAAAGTGGTAATATGGAATAAGGATTGGATATTTTCCTATGTAGTTTAAGCGTGCGTCTTGCAACCTGCCGTCCACCCTGAGAACACCCCGCTCATCCAGAAAAGGTGCTAGCTGCGCCAGGGTCCTAGGGATGTCAGATGTTGGCTCGAAGATTTCCTTTGGAAAATATCTGCGTTGGGCATACCAAGCGCATTTGATTTCGGCATCGAAGAACTCCTCCGCAGTTTTTCTTCTCAAGAAGCGCAGGATTCTCGCTATAGTACTGATCAGCGTAGGGTAAGATGAGAACCGGGAGATCCAATCTTCTTTGCTCGACTCAACCTTTGGATCATCAAAATTAGTCATAACTATTGTGTTCCCTAGGTTGGGAATTGGTATTCCCAATTTCCCAATACCATAACTATTGGTAGTCCCTAGGCTCGAACCAATTAGGAATGGGTGATACAAGCCATCTAGGACCGTGCCACCAAAGATCATGAGTTTTAAGCTTACTTGGTAGGCAACCATAATGTTGGCAGGATTTTCTTCAGAGCTTACGTGTCACCATTGTCCCAGGGGAACGACACTCAAAATCTGTGAGACACGGTTTGCTTCGAACACTCGGAGATCGTGGACGGGAGTGTTCAACCAAGCGAGCACGACCTCGGAATCGGAGAATCAAATGGCTTTTTCTGAAAGGGATTTAGGTATCGAAGATATGAGCCGAGAGAGCAAGAGAGCGCCGCATAACTCTAGCCGAGGAACGGTGCAGAATTTTACAGGCGCAACTTTTGTTTTGGCCCTAATCAAAGATATCTTGGTGCTAGATTCAGGTGCTTCAGCACGGAGGTATAGTGCAGCAGCAAAGCCTTTCGCCGATGCATAACAAAACCCAACGATCCGGTTGCTTGGCTGATAGAAGCATATCTTGGAATGGAGATTGATGTTAGAGTCGTCCAATCAGAAGCGAGTTCCATCCAAGCAAGCATTACCTCACTCGGAAGTTCATCATCCCAACCAATTCCAGCCTTCCAAACTTCCTGGATTAGGGATTTTGCAGTGAAAATCACTGGAGCAATAAGCCCAAGAGGATCAAATATTTTAGCCACTGACGAAAGAATTATTCTTTTAGTGATGCGGAAAGAGGGTGGCGTAAGAGCCGAATAAGAAAATTGATCATTGGACGGATTCCAAGTGAGTTCCGGAATTTTTAAACAATCGTACCCGGGAGGTTTAATGGAAATGGATACGGACTTGCGCTTGGAAGTGATCAAATCCGGGATGCTAGAGGCCCACTTGTCGAGAGTAAATCCACCTTTCTTGAACAGGTTGATTAAATCTAATTGAAGATTGGTGGCTTCCTCAATGGAATCAGCACCGGTGACTAGATCGTCGACGTACATATCGGTGACCACCCTGCATGCCGCGAGGGTGTGATCCTTCCCTTCATCAGCAACCTGTTGTACTCGCAATGCCTGGTAAGCGCTAGACTTCACGCCATAAGTGACTGTGTTAAGCTCGTATTCAATCACAGCTTCCGAGCAGTCCTTGCGCCACAAGATATGCTGGAACATCCGGTCCTCTGGATGAATAAGGACCTGTCGATACATTTTCACCAGGTCACAGCATAAAGGCACGGCATATAGTCTAAATCTAATTAGAATGTTGCATATGTCTTTCTGCAACTTGGTTCCAGACAGTAGAGCATCATTCAGGCTGCTGATGTCTGACGGGCATGATGGGTCAAATACGGCTCTTAATTTAGTACCATAAGGGCCTTTCTGCCATACTCCATGATGAGGTATTAGATAGGAAGAAGGGTTCACAGCGGGCGTCATGTGGCCGAGATCTATATATTCATTCATGAAGTTGATATAATGCTCCCGCAAATCATGATCTCTTCTCATTTTATTCTCCACGGAGTGGAATCGCCTTACAACTATCTCTCTGTTGTTGTCCAAATCCGCAAAATCTTTATTGAATGGGAGTCTTACGATGTACCTTCCGTTGTGATCGCGTTCGTGGGTTCTCATAAAGTGATCCTCACAGAAAGCGTCATCCGGATTACTCCGATCAACTGGAGATGGTTCTTCTATCTCCCAGAACTCCTTCAGCAGGGCACTAATGCTCGATGGTGAGTCGAGGAAGTATGTCGCTGTGGAATAAGAAGGAAAGTTGCGAAGGGAACCAGAGACCACTAAGCCAAATGTAGTTGGAAGCATTAGAAGATCTTCAACACTGGAGGAGAAAGGAGCGCCAGTAAGGATGTAAGGGAATAAATCTTCCCCAATAAACAAATCCACGGGACGTGATTCACCAAACTGTTCATCAGAGAGCTTGTAGTGGCTTAACATTTTGATAACAGATGAGGGTACGCCTTGTATGGGTAAAGCGGATGTAATCCGGTCAACCACAATTGGGTTAACTGCATATTTTTGATCACCTTCATAAGGACGCAGAGTTCATGATATTTTGCCTTTGAGATAATACTGTGGGACAGCTGACTCGGCAAGACTCCTTATAGAACCATGAGAAGGTTGAATCGTGGCCCCGAGTTACTTGTGAGTTCCGACGTCACGAAGCTATACTGACAGCCTGAATCGTGAACAGCGCGGATGGGGTACAGCACACCATTGTCCCCTGACGCTAGCAGCTGAACAGTACCAAATAGGACTGTGCAGTTTGATGGTGTCGGAACAGAAGGACAAGACCCGAAACCTGTGAATGCTTGCCCGGATCCCTCGGGTTTGGCACCATTCTCCTGTTTGTCAATGGCAGACTCTTGATGGATCAATGTGTGGTGCTTCCCGTTCCACTCATTGCATCGGAATCTTGAGCGACAATCTCCAAGGGTGTGACCTTTGTAAAGGCAGTTCAAGCAGACTTTCCAGCATTTGAGTAACTCGATGCGTTACTTTACAGGGTTCTCGATGAATCCTTTGCATTGTGCGAGGCGATGGTTGTCCTGGCAGTGAAAACATCGATATCCCTTATTCTGGTTCTTAGACCTGGATGAGTCAGTGCTATGCAGAATGACCGCACTAACAGAAGCTTTGTACTTATTGGAGTTTTTGTTGGGATAGGTGCGAAACCCAGACATTGCGGAACTGCGGGCTGCCTGGCAGGTATCTGTAGATGATGCTGACTCAATCCCCTGAGACATCTTGAGCGCAATCTTCCGCTGTCTAACGAAGCTTATTACGTCGTCAACTGAGGGCAATTCCTGGGTGCAGCTGAGAGAGAGCTCAAAGATCCTCCTCGTTTGTAGATCCAAAGCGCGTAAAGCTAGTGTTGATAAAAGGAATTCACAGAGGTTTCGAATGTTGAGGCCCCGAAAGGTCTCTAGGGTATCTGCAACGTCTGTTAGAAAGGTCTCGAAACGTTGAAGTTCTTGTTTAATCCCTTTAATATAGCAAATAATGATCCTATGAATCAAGAGACTAGCTAGCACTCGCGGATTATCAAAGGTTTGCACAACTTTTTCCCAAACCTGAGAATAAGATTTTTCCTCAATAGGAAACCTTGCTATAAGATTAGATAGTGGAATTTTTCCAAGTTCGTGAGACTAGGCTTATTATGGATAATAGACACGAACATGTCACGGAAGTGATTCCACTTGAGCAGATCTCCAGAAAAGGTCGGAATCGGGATCTTGGGAAGTTGGGGCTTGTGTGATGAGCATGAAGAGACGTTTAAAGGTGGGTTTGAGACGGATGTGTCCAAAGAAACACGATTATTGAGGTCATTAGTATTGCATTAGACCCAATTATTTCATCACGAAGTCGGTCATAGAAAGAATTCCACTGGTCGTCAGGGAATGTGTCTTCTTTAAGCAGAGTGCGGATCTCTTCCAGTTCTTCCCAAACTTTCTTAAATTCCTCCCAATATTGTGTTGATGAAGCAAGCTGGGCTTTAAAGGTGGCGGCTTCCCTTCTTCCAGGAGGTATTTCTGTTTCCCCTAACTTGCATACCCCAACGATGTGCCGTTTTAGGGCTCGTGGTTTGCGCTCCAAGTTGCTAGCGCGATTAGTGAGTTCTTCTTTAGTAAACTCAGGCATATTGAATAAAAAATGTGCTGAAAAGAGAACGACTACAACCCAGTGGGCTAGAGAGAAGGACAAGAGATTAACTGGCCAACGATGAAAAAGTAAGTCATAGATAAAGTGACAATAAGAATAAAGGGAATGTTGCACAATAATAAAATAAAGTAAATGAGGAGATGCTAAAAAACCGGAATCAGAAGAGCTCAGGTAAGTAAATAAAAAAGCAAAAAATAATTACAAGACAAGATCCAGAAGGAGGACTCTAGAAAGAAGAAATACAGCACTGAATAAAAAAGCAATAAGATAGGTGTGAAAGAGGCGTCAAGAGAAATGAGCAAGTGAATCGTCACGAGAAGTAAATTTGTAAAGGTGACGTCACAAGTAGACAGGCCGTATAGGCGGTAGTCTGTGCAACCTCTTTGGAACACGCATTGGCGGGAGAAGGTAAAGGAGTAGGTTATTTGCAGCCGCCAAGCTGAAATGTGGTTATTGATAAGCAGTGCTGTGATTATTTGAATCAATTATCATTAAATAGCTACTTAATATAAAGAAAATAAGTAAGAAGGTTGTATACAAATGAATATTAGTATGTAATGTATTATTAGAACGTTATAACTATTTAATGTATTATATAACTAACTGAATATAAATTCTACCTGAGGTTATGATTACTTTCCTGATTGCTATTGCTATTGTTGTTGAAATTTATTGAAAAAAAGTTTCTAAATAATAATTTATGGTGCCTCAAATTTAATTAAATAAATAAACTGAAGTAATATTTGAATTCTAATGAGAGAAGAAATGATTTTGAATTCTAATGAAAGAAATTTCAAGGTAGGTTATAGATAACTGTTGACAGATGAATAATGATAAATAAAAAAATAACTTATTTAAAATGTTCACTTTAAATATAATGACAAGTTAGCGTTTAATTAGAAGGATGATAAATATCATGAAGTAAATAGTTAAAAATACTGTGAATGAAGCTTACATTGTAAAATGAACTAATGTTTACAAGTAATATAATGCTAATGTAATTAGCTGTTGCACTTTTTCTGACATCTATGATTAAAATGTTTTTATACAAAATGAAATATTAGAAAGATTTTAGTTAAATAAGTTGTAATTAAAACTGAACAGTTTGAGAAAATGTGAATAGTCTTATGTGTATAAGGTTATAGTTCTATTGTGAAGCATCTTAAAGCTGATAAATTAACTATAGGTTTGAAATATACTGGATAGCTGCTTTAATTTACATAATTAAATGTATAAGGTATTAACCATTGCATTGATTTTGAAAAGAGAACTTAGGAGAATTGTGCCAGTCTCAACATTTATAAGAACAGCAAATAGTAATGAATTTATCTTTAAGTTGAATTAAAATTAATTATGCAACTAAAAATAACTCAGAAATAAATTTAATCTACTATTATCTATTTAAAGGAATAAAGGGTCCCGTACTGGACCGATTTGTATGGTTTATATCCGGCCCGGAGAACCAAAATGTTTGGGGTTATGCCTTCACTTTGTATCGTGAGGTGACACAACCCTAATTAAGTTATCTTTAAGTGGAATGTATGGGAACATTGAATAAGATACATCTTAGATTATAATATATATCTATTAACCTATTTACAATGAATAAAAAGGGGGAAATAAAATGTAAAATAAAACAGAAACAATTCTGGTTAGTGATGTGAGTATGAAAATAAATAATGGAGAAAATAAAATTGCGGAGTAATATGAAATAAAGTAATTAGATCGGTGGTAAAGCAGCATGTTGAAATTGTTGGTGAATTTTAACTAGGTTGACTTACTGCGAATTTCGTTGGCCATTCTTCTCTACTGCCCCCTCTCAGGAGCCCAAGGGGCTGTTTTCAATTTACTCCTTCATGTTGACATTCATTTCAGTAGCGAGAAAATTCTAAATGTACCAGGCCTGGATAGTGACTTACAGTTCACGAGACTTGATACGTTGGTCACGTGAGGATTCAAGTGAGGCAGCTTAAGATGGAAGGCATCGTGCTTTAGAGATCCAGCAAATAAATAAAGAAACGAGATTCCAAAATGAACAAATGTTAACATTATTTCAATAAAAAGTGTTACCCTAACTGAATTAATATTCCAACTAAACAAGATAATCACTTAAAGATCTATGAATTATAAAAAAATAAAATTCTTTTTTAGAATCAAACCTATACAAGGACTATTTACAGTTTTATTTTAAAAAATACTTTTAGGGCTTCTCTGAATATATTACAATATATATTATATATATATATAAGTTAAATATCACAGATAGGAAACTGTTCAGAAACTGAGAAAATGCAGCCTAATTGTGATAAATATAAACAAGATTTTTTTATGAGCAAACACTTTTTTAATAACAATAATAATAATTCAACAATGTTACCATGTGTCATATAAAATATTAAATGTTTCAATGCATCACTTGGTATTAATGTGAATATCCCTGTCCTTGATTCTCCCCCGCCAGTTTACAAAAACCTTTTGTAAACTAAACTAAACTAACTAATTTATTTATCCTTCCCTCTATTGGAAGCTAACCTGCGATATACAACTGAACCAATTTTTATTTTCCCCATGAGGTCTTTTACTTTTAAGTTCTCCCGCGCTACTCGGTCATGCTTCTCTTTATTGATTTTTTTTCGGACTCTCTTCCACAGTTCCAATTCTATTTTATTGTTAAGCATTCTCTCTGTTGTTTCCTCATCCACCATCGTGCCCCAATAGTCCCGTTGCCTTCCACGCAGCCCAAATAGGATTTCGAACGGTGAAAACCCTGTGACGGTATGTATAGAATGGTTATAAGCAATTACTGCTTTCTGCATAGCTATGTCTGGTTCCAATCCCTTCTCGAGCTGATATACTCTCAGGTGTTCGCTAAGGGTCCCATGTAGTCTCTCTATACTTCCTCGGCTCTTTGGGTGTCCTGGAGTGTTCAGATGCCATACCTCCCCTAAGTTCTTCATTTCTTCCCTAATCTAAGCGTTATCAAATTCCCTTCCTCCGTCTGAGGAAATTCGGTCAGGCACACCTTAGAACTGGAACCACACTCGCAAAGCTCCTAGTATTGCTTCTGCTGATCGTTCCTGTTCTTGATACGCCATTGCTATTTTACTAAAGAGGTCTATCATTGTAACCCACTTATAACCCCTCCAAGTAAATGTGTCGATTTGTAGGTCACACAACGGTGCATCTGCTGTAGGTGTTGCTTCTTGCTTCCCTTTGGGCGGATGTCTATCGTATTTAATCCTGAGACAGACTTCACAAGCTCCTATGGTCTCCGTGATGGTTCTCTTCATTCCTCACCAGAAATATTTTCGACGCAATGCCTGAAGTGTTTCGTGCACTCCGCGATGATTGGTCTTTCCCTGGTGATAAGAAAGTGTTACCTCTTTTTGCTCTTCCTCCATCTTTCAGGGTCTGTACTATGACTTTGCAACGTAAGTAGTTCCTATCTATTCCGATCTGCTCGGACCGCCACATTCTTTTTATCTTCTCCCATATTGTAGCGTTGCCCACAAAAAGATGGTAAGTTTTTCTGGGTTTCGAAGCGTCTTTGAGTGCCTTAAAGATTTGGTCATCCCCTACTCCTGGCGCTGACCAGATGGTTGTGATCCTGCTCTTCCCGTACTTGCTGTGTTGTATTTTCATTAGTCCTGAGGTTTTGGTTTTCCAAATTATCTGCCTGCTTTTATCGTTTATAATTTCCTCCAGTTCCTCCATATCAGCTGGACGCTCCTCGATGAGGTTTTCCTCTTCTGTAGTGTCCTCTTCCTCGCCCGGTTCCGTCGCCCCCTTTTTCCCTTCTCCTTCTGGCGTCCACTCTGTTAAAAATGGTCGTACCTCTCTGGAAAATTCCCCTTTACCATCCCCTATGGCGTTAACTGTGATTGCTCTTGACAGCCAGACCGCCACTACATTTTCTTTCCCCGGCTTGTAAATTATTTCCATATTATATTGTGTAAGGAATTCTTTCCAGCGGGTTACTCTTTCTGATGACTCCTTTAATTTCCCTACCCACTGAAGGGGTCTGTGATCAGTATGAACACGAAACTTTCTCCCGAACACGTAGGGTCTAAAGTGATCAATAGCCCACACGATTCCCAATAGTTCTCTTTCCAAGGCACTGTACCTGGTTTCCGCATCTGTAAGACGCCTGCTAACGTATGGTATGGGGCGTTCTCCGTTGCTTCCTTCCTGGGATAACACGGCCCCTAGCGTGTATTCGCTTGCATCGGTCGTTATCAACTGATATCGAATGAACAACTTTGTGAAATCAGGAAAGGCGAGTATCGGCTCCTCCTGGAGTCGTGCCATACACTTCCGAATGTTATCTTCCGTGAGCGGCGTCACCGTCACTTTCATTCCCTTTTTTAAGAGGTTGTTCAGAGGAACAAGATATTCTGCCATTTCGGGCACGAATCGTCTATAATAGTTGAATGTTCCTAATAACCTTCGGATCCCCTTTACATCTCGTGGTATTGCAATCTTTCTTAAGGCCTCCACCTTTTTAGCATCCGGTTTGACCCCTTCTTTAAAAATTGAATGGCCTAAAAAATTTATACGCTCCTGACCTAACAGGGACTTTTCACTCGAAAGTTTCAAGCCAAATTGCCGTACCCTCTCAAATACGCTCTTCAAGTGTTTTATGTGATCAGCCTCCGTTTTACTAAACACTAATAGGTCATCCATGTAAATTTGGCACATTGATTCGTCGATTCCTCTTAAAAATTCGTCCATTAGACGCTGAAATATTATCGGAGCATTCTTTAGGCCAAATGGCATCCTAGTAAACTCATAGTGACCCCTTTCGAATGTAAATGCTGTTTTATGTCTTTCTTTTGGGTGCATTTTTATTTGGTGATATCCTCCTGGAGGCTTTCAAGTCTAAAGTACTAAATATTGTTGCTCCGTGTAGCCTGTCCAGGATGTCCTCAAACCTGGGGTTTGGGTACTTTTCATCGACGGTATTTTCATTTAACTTTCGATAGTCTCTCACAACGCGATATTTCTCTATGTTCTCTCCTGCCACGCTCTTTTTCTTTACCGCCCACAACGGACTATTGTAAGGCGACGTACTGTCTATGATTATCCCCTGTTCCTTTAGGTTCTTTAGTTCTTCCCGAATGTGATGGCGAAGTGCCTGGGGGTATCTCCTCTCTTTCACATAAGTTATTTTTTCCTGTTTTAGTGGGATCTCATGAACGGTTCTCCCTGTTGCCCCTAACATGTCCCCTTCTTTGAAGAAAATGTCGTCAAATTCTCTCCTTACGATTTGTCTTCAATCTTCCATTTGATTGATCGCACCTATTTGCACCCTATCGTTCTTAAGTGCTGATCGGCACTCATTCGTTTTTTCCCCAATCCTAATTCTCCATCTTCCACCGCTGTTTTTAACCCTCACACCTACCTTCTCCAATAAGTCACATCCAATAATTGCCTGGTATTCTCGGGGCATTCGGCTTACTACGTGCACTCCTAACATGCCACTTCCGGCTGCGCATCTATCTAGCGATATTTCCGACTCTACAAAGGCCACCTAGGGTGATCAACCTACAATGACATATCTGGATCTTGGGAATCCTCTTTCCAGCACATAGCTGCTTCAGTGCTCCTCTGGTCATGATGGTGTTAGAGCTCCCGGCGTCCACCAAGCACAATACTCCTCTTATCACTTCAATTATAGGCAACCAGCCACACTCAATCATAATGTTGCAACTCACCAGCGTGTGGTCGCCCCTCTGCCTGCACTCTTCTCAGGCCCTCTCCTCTGCTGTTCGCCGCCTGCTTCCTCCGCTTCTCCTTACATCTCGTCCACTCCCGCATCTTCCCCTTGGTGGTCCATCAATCTCCTCGTCGGTCTCCGAGGTTCCTGATTCCTCAGTAGATTCTCTCGACGATCCACTTCCCGTCGGCGAGCTGTTTCTTCTCCGCACCTTCTGGGCGTTTATCTCCATAGGTTCCGCCCTGGGTTGTTTCCTTCTAGAATATATGTAGGGACATTGTCTGGCGATATGCCCCTCTGTACCACACTCAAAGCATTTGGTGTGGTGCGGGGGCACTGCGCAACTAAGTGTCCGCTTTTTCCGCAGCCATGGCATTTACGGTCTTCTTTCTTTGAATTGTTTCTCGGCCGGGTTTTTGATTTTTCCATAGCTGGAAGTCTCTCCCTACTAATGTATGCCGGTTCTTTCCTCCTCCAGGCAGTTGGTGTGGTTTTGGGACGCCTGAAGGCTACCCTACTCCACCCAGTTTCTTCCACATTCATTCGTGTTTCCTCTTCTCTCGCACTATAATCTACCATTTCTTGAGCGCATTCTATAAAGGATCGATCCTCGGTAGACCCTCTCTTTTTCCGGTTTCTTGGGCCAACTGTACCTTGGGAATGGTAGACAAAAATGCCATCCGCCCTACTACTTCAGCCGCACTCATTGCTTCTCTCATCTTTTCGGTAATATTGTTAAATCTGGCTAATAGTGCTGCAGCGTACTGCCCGTTCGATTGCCGGGGTGATTTAACCTCCCTAAACATTTGAAAAATGTCTTCTTCCGGAGTTCACCTTCCTCCCCCGTATGCCTTCTTTAGTCTCTCTTTCACTACTAGCCAAGGAGTTTCTTCATTCGCTTGGATATGGTTAAGAATATTCCTTTTTACTCTACAGACTAGTGCTGCCTTTAGTGCTTCAGCGTCCCCCGCATTGACTAGATTTTCAGTGACTTTCGTGTCTATCCTTTCTATAAGGCGATCCCCGCCTTTCAAAAAGTGGTTAAGCTCACCGGCTTCTCCTCCAAAGCGCTCTAAATCCGAAATTGCCTTCCTCAAGTCCTGACATGTTGCCACCCTAAGCTTCATCCATTCTAGAGTATTAGCGTGTGCTGCCGCTAATGTTTCTCGTGGTAGCTGTGGAATATCAGGTACGTTCAGCATTGGTGGTCTTAGAACTCCCTCAGCCATCTTTTACAACTTACCTTACAGCTTCACGAGTAGGCAAAAAAAAAACGGTTGAGGAGACTTCTTATCCCGGGTTTCGGCACCAGTTAAATATCACAGATAGGAAACTGTTCAGAAACTGAGAAGAAGCAGCCTAATTGTGATAAATATAAACAAGATTTTTTTATGAGCAAACACTTTTTTAATAACAATAATAATAATTCAACAATGTTACCATGTGTCTTATAAAATATTAAATGTTTCAATGCATCACTTGGTATTAATGTGAATATCCCTGTCCTTGATTTATATATATATATATATATATTATATTTATATATGTATTATATATAAATATATATATTTATTATAAATATATATGTATTTATATATAATCTATTTCAATTTTCATATAGAGAAATCTATTTCAATCTTCATATAGAGAAATAAAGAAAAACCGTTAAAAATTCTCACTGGTACTTTTTCAGCAACATCATCTCCGTTTCTGATAATGGTAGATTTATTTTTTCTGAAGAAATTTTTGAAAAATCTTTTGACTTTAAGTATTTAAATTCTTTCAGCTGACTAGGAAAAGTTTCTTTATATGTTGGTTTTTCTAAATCGTTAAAATGTATTATATCTATACAATTATTATGCGAAAATAAGGTTAAGGACTTAAGAATTTAATCTCATGACTAACAAACGACATTATTTGAAACAAACAGTTTTTCAGAAAACAATGTTCGTGTTTATTGAATGCTGTATGTTTATATGAGTGAAATACGGTGAAGCATCAACAAAAGAAAAGTGTAGTGACGTCACCATTAGAAATAAAAGTTGAAGTTGAAGCCAGCGCGCCAACGTACCTAGGCCGACCTCCTTGGAGATAACAGAACAAGCAGCCTGGTAGAGTTATCTATAGAGGAAGGCTTCTAGCTAAGATATTGCAAGGGGCAGATTTTCCCTTCAATATTTTTGGAATTTGGGCTGGTGGAAACGAATAATATTGTCCAATTAACTACCTATTACTCAATAGTGCTGCATTAAAAACTGATGTATATATGGGGGAATTTTACGAGTGCATGCTTTGTGGTGTTATGTTACTTGCTATTGTTAATTAGAATACTGTAATTTTATCAATAGTTTATGAATAAATGATTAAAGTATATTCTAGTAAATGAGTAAACCATGATTAAAAACAGTTATAACTAAAGTAAGTATTGTGTTCAGTTCAGGCATTTGAAATAGGTTAGGTTAAGTCTATTATATATGCTGCCTTTTATTAACCATAATTAAGGTCTGTTGCAGCTGAATTTAATAAATTTACTTTAATGCAGCCTCTGTGAATATAGCATGCTACATAATTGAGAATTACATTTCTATTAATGAATACATTATCAATGCTTTAACTGTTCATCTGCGCTCAATTGAATTAATTAAGATTTAAACTATTAAATCTTAGGGAACTCCTCTATGGTTACTTTACATTATAATAGCATTAATTGATTAATAAATTAATTTAAACTAATGATAAAGGAATGGCAGATTTGTTCGATCAGGCTGCTTATACATTGATATATATGACTGTAGCATTTACAGGTTTCATCTATTGCAAACATTAACAGGAAACAAATGAAAATTTAACACTATTATTATTTTATTTTTAACATCTCTAATTAATAATGAATCATTACACCGTGCTGAACCAATTTTATAGTTTAATATCAAGCAAGTGGGATCAAATTTTATGGTTCATATCCGGCCCGGAGGACCAAAATTTGTATGGTTTATACCTTCAACTTAATGGTAAGGCACAATACCAACTTTTGTGAATTAAGTGGACTGTATTTGAAGGTTAGAGATGTTAAAAATGAAATGAAGTTAACAATTTGCATTGATTTATTGAGAAACAGAAAACAAACAAAATTGTGTGTTAGTAGGTATTTTAATGTATTTAAATGACCATGGCCATGCTGACTCACTAATTAGTTTTCCAATATACCCTATCTTCTCCATATTGTCTCTGTAGTTCTTCAAGAAGATATCTCTCTACTCTTCATCGCCTCCAGCCGGGGAATCGGCTCCTCTTTTTACTCACTCATGTCTTGAGTAATTTTGATTGAAGAGAAAAAAAAAGAAATGGATGGGCCAGGCGTGGTCTCTTTCAGGAATTTATATCTCACCAAGTTCCGTCTCAGCCTCTACCCCCAGCAGAGTTCGCCGGTCTTGGCGGTCCCACCATATGATTTGCCCAACCCTGCTTCTGCAATTTGTATGAACTTTCGGAAAGCCGAAACAAACGCCATTATTTATCTTATGGGAACATTGTTTCTTGTTTATTAATAAACAACATATAAATATTTTATCTAAACTAATATAAAAACCACTCCTCTTTTATTCCTGGGATTCCTTTATTATTATTTAAGAGATTTCATTCAATGAAGCAAAAGAAAATGCAAGGCATGAATTGTAATATTTTGAATTTCCCTTCTAGAATCTAACTAAAAATGGGCAAGTTAACAGGATGAGCACAAATCGCTTAATTTAGATTTTTCGCAATCAAAAACTTGTAAAGGAATCAGTATCCAATCATTAGTTGTTTATTCTATAATCTCAGTGCGAGAAAGAATCGTTTTATCACTTGCATTGCTCTACACCGACATTTTGACTGTTACATTGCCCTTTAATGGTATTCTACATGAACAAAGTCCAGAGCAATGAGGAGTTAAGATGTGGGAGAGGAGATTAAGGAAGGAGAGGCGGAAAAACGAGAAAGAAGAACAGATTAATCATCTAATTTCATATAACATTTCCATTTATTTGTATTGTTTATTTTTCCATTTCATCCTATGTTATTGTCCTAATGTTCTATTTAAAAATCAGTTATTAAATTTAGTATAGACTATTACCACATTCTACAAAATTACATGTGATCAATAATTAATGATTTTTAAAACAGTTATCCCCGCAACGATTTTTTTTTAATCCTCCAAAAAGAAGATTAAGTATTATGGATAAAACATTAGTTAAGATAAAGTCTTCTGATTTGACCTGTTTGATATTTTCCATTCCCCATCAAACTTAAAGAAACAGGTTACTACACTATATCTTGTCGAGTCAACACAATACCAGTTCCCCATTTGGGTTGGACGGTATAAAGTAGATGTGAGAAAGGACCACCTCCCTAGAGTATTTTCTTTCGTCTGTCCTGTCAAATGATAGCACCTCCATAATATACGTGAAGTCTCTATTATGTTTTCGAAGTTACATTGCATTGATATACCATTCTCTTTGGAGTAGTTTTATGTAATAAGTTTGTCAGCAATTTCTAGTTATATTCTCAATGTCCCCTCCATTACACACATGTAAATATGCTCCGTCCAGTACCAATCCGTAGCAATAACTCCAAAGCTTTCAATAAAACACAAATCTCCATCTTTTATCATTTCCTGAATAGGTTTCCCCTCCTTTTTAAATAGATTAATCCATTGAAGGCGTTTGGTTTAAGTCCTTCGAGCACTAGACATTATTAATCTTACTTTTCACTACGCTAGAAATTTCTTATTTCTCACAGGATTGCAGGATCGACAGGAGAGCATTAAAATGCAGAACAGATACTAACAATGAGAGTAAGCCATGCTGCTAAATATACAGAGAGGCAAAAGAGTTGCAGTGGCTACTCATATCCTAATCAGCAATTCTCACATGCGCCATGCGAAGACTCAAACTACCATTCCAACGGGGAACAGCCACTATCTACCATGGGACTCCATAAAGCGATGCTGCTCAGTCATATTAAGAACTGTTAAAGGATTTGGCTGATTTTTGTTTATAATATATGTTGAAATTTAATCAATTATTATTTTTAAATAATTAATATATGATTTTAATTAGGAAAAGTCCGTCTACATGGCCTTTAACGGAACAGGGAGTAATTTAATCCTGGAAGGATGGACTTTAGAGCCACAATGCAAGTTTAAGTATTTAGGAAGCTGGTTGGACTCGCTAGGGTCCAGCGATCTGGACATCCAGGAAAAGGTCGTTCAAGGAAAAAAAATCATCGGGATCTTGAACTCGGTATTATGGAGTAGGAATGTGAGCATGAAAACAAAAAAAATAATATATAAAGCCTTTTTGGAAAGCGTCAGCCTCTACTCGGCAGAAGCGTGGACATTAAAAGCTAAACAAGCAGGTAGGCTCTTAGCCCTAGAAATGGATTTTTGGAGGCGGGCATGCGGAGTATCCCGAATCCTAAAAATTCCCAACGAACAAATAAGAAGGCGGGTTGGGAAAGAAGAAAATATCGTCCATAGTATAGAAACCATGAGGTTAAAATGGTTTGGACATGTTATGAGGATGAATGAGGGAGCATGGCCAAAAAAATTGCTGAATTGGAAACCAGAAAGAAGAAGGAAAAGAGGTCGCCCGAGAAAACTCTGGTATGACGGAGTGGAAGAAGGAATGATGAACAGAGGGATAAGAGAGGGAGACTGGGAAGACCGAAAGAAATGGAGAGCGCTTATTATTGGGGACGACATATGACTTAATGTTGTAAACAGTCGTAAATAAAAAAAAAAAAAAATATGATTTTTAAACAAATTAATTAGTTATTCATGATTCCCATCCCCATGATAGTAATTCAATGGCAAAATAGTTATGTCTCATTGGAAATCTCTCTGGAAAACTCCAGAATATTTATATAAAGTCGTAAAATGAATATAAGCCGAAAACGAAAAATCCATGATTTATACTTTTATATTAAACAAGTTGACAACTCTATCCATTTTTTTTTTTAATTGGGCCTCCTCTTCCTCGCCTGTTAGGCTATAGGGGGTTTACCGGGCCAGGGGTGAGGGTGGGGGATTGATGCCGAGTATTATTAAATGTCCCCCGGTTCCGGGTTTTGAACTTGGTATATTTCGGTTCTCAATCATACGTTGCCATGGGCAACGCGTATTTTCTGACGCGTTTGCCCACTCGGCCATCCCGCCACCCAACTCTATCACATGCGCTTACGTCAAGTGTAGCCCTTAAAACACAAGTGGTGTAACTCACCATAGTAATTAGTTAATGAAAATTTACGTGTGCGAGAGCTAACTTGAGCGCGAGTGCCTCTTGCTGCTGAGTAGTGTTGCTCAAAACCATATCACACTTATGGGTATCAACTTTGTCAATGGAATAGTTTAAGTAGACGATTTGTTTTCACAATATATAAGTTATCTCTCAATTTTCATTTATTTTTCATTTTTTAAGATTGTCATTTCATGAATTTTAAATTGACTGGTTCCTTCACACCGTCCTACGTCTTCGTAAGCGAATTCAGTCCTTTTTCTATCAGAGCAAAAGGTCTTAAAATTGCAACATGTATCAGTTTATTGTCCAACAGTTCTTCCAGGTAGTACACACCTCTTTAAGAACTATTTATTGACAAATATTTCAATATTTTACTTAAATAAATACTGACTATGGCATTTGTGGTTTACAGGATTAGCCTGGCTGATACTTCCATTGGAAATAAAATATTCCATTTTCTGGTTCATCACTTTTACTTCATGGAGGCTGTAACTGGTCATTATAAGCAGCCTGATGTTCATTTCTGTATTTTGTTTTTGGAAGTTCCCGGAGACACCAAAGTTTCTCCTGAATAAGGGAGATGCAGATAGGACCCTGGAAATCCTGAAAAAGATGTTTGCAGTAAATAATAAAAAGAAGAAGGAGGATTTCCCTGTAGGTAATTCATGTATGTAAAGAAACAAAAATATCCTAAACAAAAATTAGTCAGTTTTTTTAATAGATATGTCAGTTTACAATTTGATATTTATCTATTAAACTTAGTAAAAAATAAAATAAAGTGAAATGCATTAAAGTGTATGTGATTCTTTTAGGTGCTCAATGTGATCTTGGATTCAAGTGATAAAGGCTATGGAGAGCGCAATGAGATCACTAACCCTTTCTTGAAATCTGTGAAAGGCATGGCCTCAAGAACCCGACTTTTGTTTTCCAAAGAGTTCGTTCTCTTTGGAAAACAATATAGATTGATGCCTTGCGTCTTGTTGTTCAGTCAAGTAGGAGCGTAAGTAACTTTTTTTTCTCCTGTCTTATTTAAAATGCTGCCTCAAATCTGAAGATTTTTCCTTTTTTTACAAATTTTCGATTGTTTTTCTTTGTAGATTTTACACTTTCATGCTGTGGTTCCCTGAGCAGCTGAGCAGGATTAGAAGTTTTTCGACCACTCATAAGGTTTATAACGTGACACTCTGTGATCTCATGTCTTCTGGGTATGGAACCATAGAAGCCTTGGAAGATTGCCAGCTCAATTACAATTTCATCTTCTACTGTAACTTACTGGGTATAGTCCAAGTGTTTTCCGCTCTTTTCGTCAGTGTCTACGCTGACCGGTTGGGAAAGAAACTTCTTTTATGTGAGTTTGGTGAATGCTACGGATTATGTCATGCAACCTTTTAAGTTCATGCTAATCTTATTATGCTGCATACTGATTTCGACGGGAGCTAAAACCGCCGTTATAGTATTCTTGAACAAGGAGTATTTTACGATTGCTGCTTTAGCATTTGCCGTAGTAGGCTCTTCCATGAGATTGATGATGGCATTGATAATGGAATTCTACCCGACTTACGTCAGGTTAGTTTACTTCAGTAGATTAAAAAAGCTGTACTAAAAAACTATTTCGAACTACGAGTATCTATGGCATATTTTTTTTTTAAATAAAATTAAAATACAATAGCTTAAGATGATAGAGCGGCCTGAAATCTGACTGGCAGTGAACTTTTATACAGTAATCCCAACATATTTTTTTGAAAAAATTATATTTACATAAACTGTAATAGTTATTTCACTATTCTGGTCATGTTATTTTCTTATCTTTTACAACGGTATAGCCGAACGATCTTACATTATTAAAAGACATAAAATTATTTACATGGAGTTCGCATTGACAAAGCTGGCCTCGGTAGTCATGGAAGGGGGGAAAGCCCCACCAACCTTTCTCCCACCACTACACCATATAATAATATATTAATTTTTGAATATTTACCTTTGCGAGATATTTACCCTGACTACCACGACCAACTTTGTCAATGCGAGCTCTAGTTAGTTCTCGCGAACTTAAATTTTCAAACCGTAATTAATATTGGTTTTTTTCGTGACCTTTCGCATAGGTAATTAGTCCAAAAATCTTTATTAGGTAAGACTATAGATTAGGGAGGGGGAGGGAGTGTTTTATCCGACCCCACCAGGAACCACCTCTATCACCAACTCGTCTAATTAATTAGTTAGCTCTCGCACGCGTAAATTATGGTCTTTTTTTCCTAGCTAAGGTAAATATACAAAAATTCTTATTGTTGATAAACCGCTCCAATAAGGAGAGACTGAGAGAGAGAGAGAGCGATGAATCATTGTCCCTCCGGCCACAAAGCCGTCAAGGGTCGCTAGAAAAGCAGCGGTGGAGAGCGAACTCACAAATTCCACGTGAACCACTTTGCTCGCGAAGCACACAAAAAAAACACAGGTAAGCTTTTCCTGAAGCTGCGTTTCGACGTCGAGACTGATTAATCATGAAAGGTACAGCGAAATCCAGCAGGTAAGTACACAAGTAGGAGTAATTGCCTTACCCTGCTGGACTCTTCCCTTTGGCAAGTTTTGCCTTGAGAATTCTGCATTGTACACAAGGCAAAATCCTGCCTCGGATCAGCTTAATATTCCGGGGGATCCAATATTTGCTGCGGAGTAGGCTGAGGCAAAGTAGGCATGAAAGTTGGAACAGTGGAGATGGACCACCAGTAACTTGGAAAAGTGGGCTTCGTAAAGAATCAAAATTGGATGCTTCACGTCTTGAGAGAGCGGAAATTCCTGTAGACGGCCGCCCACCTTTATTAACCCACGCTCATCGATAAAGGGTTGCAATTTTGCAAGCTAATTGGGTAAAGCTTTCTCTCCGTTAATTGATGCTTTGGGGAGGCAAAGATTCTGAACAAAGGCAGCAAGGCGAAGTTCAGCTTCTAAAAGATCGAAGACAGTTAAAGAACCTAAGCATATGTGAAACGACTCTGATTAGGGTGAGAAATGATGAGAATCTGAGTATCCAGTCCTTTTTTGAATCAGTGGTACAACGGGAGACAGGTCGGTAGCACGCGAGATGGGTTAAAACCACTGGTTGACTCCTCGCAGAAGCGACGGTGGTCCAATCCTCCAGAGGGTGTCAGACTACAGTTGCATTGGGAAGCTTCCTCGAGATCAGCAGGGTTCTCCTGCGATGAAACATGTCTCAAAAAGTCATCAGGAACAACGTTGAGGATTTTCATGACCCTCATTGCCTCAAACACTTTGAATTCGTAAGTGGGCGTTCCGAGCCTAGATAGGACTACCTCCGAGTCTGTAAAGTGAGATCCGAAGTGTGATCCGAATCACTCTGGAAGTGATTAGGAATGCTGAGGAGACGAGGAGAGTAAGCAAAAGAGCCCCACAAAGTTCTAGGCGAGCGATCGAGTGAAATTTTATGGGAGCAACCTGAGATTTCGCTTTAATCAATGACACACTTTGACACTTCCGGATGATAGATCAGAGCGCAGATACAATGCAGCAGCGTAGCCCTTTGATGAAGCGTCGCTAAAGCCGATAAGTTAGAAGAGGCGCCCACATCTGAAACGTACCGGGGAATGGAAATCGTGGAGAGGGTTGACCAATCGGAGATAAACAGGTCCCAGGCTGACTTAAGGTCTTCAGGAAGGCAGTAGTCCCAGTCAAGTTTTCGCTTCCATACCTCCTGAATAAGTGACTTGGCGGCAAAGGTAACGGGTGCCAATAATGCCAGAGAGTCGAATATGCGAGCTATAGCGGAGAGAAAAATCCTCTTGGTGACCCCCTCGGGGGAGTTTAAGTTGTGTACGATCAAAAAAGGCGTCTGATGAAGGGTTCAAGAAAAGCCCTAATATTTTGACAAAGGTGTCCGTGGATGGCGTAATGTACGCCATGCTTACGTTTTCGTTGTACGAGAATGAAGGGAGAAGTTCGGGTACGTCAGATGCCCATTTACTAAAGTAAAAGCCTCCTTTGGCGAATAATGCCGTCAGCTTTTCTATTAGACATGAGGCTTCCTGAGTGGGCTCGGCACCACTGACGAGGTCATCCACGTACATGTCTCGCGGGATTTTCGCAGCTGCTAGAGGCAACTGCACCCTTCGTCAGACACTAGCTTGTTGGTGCCTAGTTTCGGAAGACCGGAGTAAATGGCAGGCTCGCCATGAACGGCCCTCTGCCGTCCTTGAGTGAGTACTTTAAAAATGCTCTGGGAAGGACACGAGGGTTTTTATAGGTGTCATTGACTTTAGCCCAAGCCTGTGCATAGGATCATTAACAGGAAAAATTTTGACAAGAGAGGTAGCTTCCCCTTTTAGTGCACCTATGCAACAGTGGAACTTCTGAAAGCTTGAAAGGGTTGAATCCTCATAGATCAGGAAAACAAAAGTGTCTCTGAAGCAATTCCACTTGACCATGTCACCGTTGAAAGAAGGAATTTGGATCTCTGGCAGATCTGGGCGGTATAAACTGGATCTTGAATTCAGCGTGGCATGGTTTATAGAGGAGTTTTTTTTTGAGTTTATAGAGGAATGTTTTTCTCAAACATTCAAGGGACGCTAAGCTTTTCGCGGAGTTCTGGTGAAACTAAAACTCTTTCTACATAGCTAAAGACACATATAAACAATATCTGAAGAGTTCTATGCATTTACATTACATAATAAAACAATCTCGTTTTTCTCAATGATTTGAGACACTCTAAGTGATTCGCGAAGTTCTGGTGAAATCTAAACTTATATTATATATAAAAGGACACATATAACTATATCTGAAGAGTTCTATTCATTTACATTACATTGCGATTTTAAAAAAAAATAAAAATTTATACGACAATCTCGTTTTTCTCAAAGTTTCGCGAGACACTAAGTAATTCGGGGAGTGCTAGTGAAACTAAAACTCATACTATATAGCTAAGAACACATGTGAACAATATCTGAAGAGTTCTATGCATTTACATTCTTTGCGAATTAAAAAAAATAAAAATTTATACGACAATCTCGTTTTTCTCAAAGTTTCGAGGGACACTAAGTAATTCGGGGAGTGCTAGTGAAACTAAAACTCATACTATATAGCTAAGAACACATGTGAACAATATCTGAAGAGTTCTATGCATTTACATTCTTTGCGAATTAAAAAAAAAAAATAATAATAAAACAAACTCATTTTTCTCAAAGATTGGAGGGACACTAAACGATTCACGGTATTCTGGTGAAACTAAATCTCACACTATATAGCTAAGGACTAATATAAGCAATATCTGAAGAGTTCTATGCCTTTACATTACTTTGCGATTTAAAAAAAGAATTAAAATTATAAAACAATCTTGTTTTTCTTAAACATTCGAGGGACGCTAAGCGATTCGCGGTGTACTGGTGAAACTAAATTTCACACTATATAGCTAAGGACTAATATAAACAATATCTGAAGAGTTCTATGCATTTACATTACTTTGAGATTAAAAAAAAGAATTAAAATTATAAAACAATCTTGTTTTTCTCAAACATTCGAGGGACGCTAAGCTTTTCGCGGAGTTCTGGTGAAACTAAAACTTATATTATATATAAAATGACACATATAACTATATCTGAAGAGTTCTATTCATTTACATTACATTGCGATTTTTAAAAAAAATAAAAATTTATACGACAATCTCGTTTTTCTCAAAGTTTCGCGAGACACTAAGTAATTCGGGGAGTGCTAGTGAAACTAAAACTCATACTATATAGCTAAGAACACATGTGAACAATATCTGAAGAGTTCTATGCATTTACATTCTTTGCGAATTAAAAAAAATAAAAATTTATACGACAATCTCGTTTTTCTCAAAGTTTCGAGGGACACTAAGTAATTCGGGGAGTGCTAGTGAAACTAAAACTCATACTATATAGCTAAGAACACATGTGAACAATATCTGAAGAGTTCTATGCATTTACATTCTTTGCGAATTAAAAAAAAAAAATAATAATAAAACGAACTCATTTTTCTCAAAGATTGGAGGGACACTAAACGATTCACGGTATTCTGGTGAAACTAAATCTCACACTATATAGCTAAGGACTAATATAAGCAATATCTGAAGAGTTCTATGCCTTTACATTACTTTGCGATTTAAAAAAAGAATTAAAATTATAAAACAATCTTGTTTTTCTTAAACATTCGAGGGACGCTAAGCGATTCGCGGTGTACTGGTGAAACTAAATTTCACACTATATAGCTAAGGACTAATATAAACAATATCTGAAGAGTTCTATGCATTTACATTACTTTGAGATTAAAAAAAAGAATTAAAATTATAAAACAATCTTGTTTTTCTCAAACATTCGAGGGACGCTAAGCTTTTCGCGGAGTTCTGGTGAAACTAAAACTTATATTATATATAAAAGGACACATATAACTATATCTGAAGAGTTCTATTCATTTACATTACATTGCGATTTTTAAAAAAAATAAACAATTATACGACAATCTCGTTTTTCTCAAAGTTTCGAGGGACACTAAGTAATTCGTAGAGTGCTAGTGAAACTAAAACTCATACTATATAGCTAAGAACACATGTGAACAATATCTGAAGAGTTCTATGCATTTACATTACATTGCGATTTTTAAAAAAAATAAAAATTTATACGACAATCTCGTTTTTCTCAAAGTTTCGAGGGACACTAAGTAATTCGGGGAGTGCTAGTGAAACTAAAACTCATACTATATAGCTAAGAACACATGTGAACAATATCTGAAGAGTTCTATGCATTTAGATTCTTTGCGAATTAAAAAAAAAATAATAATAATAAAACAAACTCATTTTTCTCAAAGATTGGAGGGACACTAAACGATTCACGGTGTTCTGGTGAAACTAAATCTCACACTATATAGCTAAGGACTAATATAAACAATATCTGAAGAGTTCTATGCCTTTACATTACTTTGCGATTTAAAAAAAGAATTAAAATTATAAAACAATCTTGTTTTTCTTAAACATTCGAGGGACGCTAAGCGATTCGCGGTGTTCTGGTGAAACTAAATCTCACACTATATAGCTAAGGACTAATATAAACAATATCTGAAGAGTTCTATGCATTTACATTACTTTGAGATTAAAAAAAAAGAATTAAAATTATAAAACAATCTTGTTTTTCTCAAATATTCGAGGGACGCTAAGCTTTTCGCGGAGTTCTGGTGAAACTAAAACTTATATTATATATGAAAGGACACATATAACTATATCTGAAGAGTTCTATTCATTTACATTACATTGCGATTTTTAAAAAAAATAAACAATTATACGACAATCTCGTTTTTCTCAAAGTTTCGAGGGACACTAAGTAATTCGTGGAGTGCTAGTGAAACTAAAACTCATACTATATAGCTAAGAACACATGTGAACAATATCTGAAGAGTTCTATGCATTTACATTACATTGCGATTTTTAAAAAAAATAAAAATTTATACGACAATCTCGTTTTTCTCAAAGTTTCGAGGGACACTAAGTAATTCGGGGAGTGCTAGTGAAACTAAAACTCATACTATATAGCTAAGAACACATGTGAACAATATCTGAAGAGTTCTATGCATTTAGATTCTTTGCGAATTAAAAAAAAAATAAAAATAATAAAACAAACTCATTTTTCTCAAAGATTGGAGGGACACTAAACGATTCACGGTGTTCTGGTGAAACTAAATCTCACACTATATAGCTAAGGACTAATATAAACAATATCTGAAGAGTTCTATGCCTTTACATTACTTTGCGATTTAAAAAAAGAATTAAAATTATAAAACAATCTTGTTTTTCTTAAACATTCGAGGGACGCTAAGCGATTCGCGGTGTTCTGGTGAAACTAAATCTCACACTATATAGCTAAGGACTAATATAAACAATATCTGAAGAGTTCTATGCATTTACATTACTTTGAGATTAAAAAAAAAGAATTAAAATTATAAAACAATCTTGTTTTTCTCAAACATTCGAGGGACGCTAAGCTTTTCGCGGAGTTCTGGTGAAACTAAAACTCTTTCTACATAGCTAAAGACACATATAAACAATATCTGAAGAGTTCTATGCATTTACATTACATAATAAAACAATCTCGTTTTTCTCAATGATTTGAGACACTCTAAGTGATTCGCGAAGTTCTGGTGAAATCTAAACTTATATTATATATAAAAGGACACATATAACTATATCTGAAGAGTTCTATTCATTTACATTACATTGCGATTTTAAAAAAAAATAAAAATTTATACGACAATCTCGTTTTTCTCAAAGTTTCGCGAGACACTAAGTAATTCGGGAAGTGCTAGTGAAACTAAAACTCATACTATATAGCTAAGAACACATGTGAACAATATCTGAAGAGTTCTATGCATTTACATTCTTTGCGAATTAAAAATAATAATAATAATAATAATAAAACAAACTAATTTTTCTTAAACATTAGAGGGACACTAAGTAATTCGTGGTGTGCTAGTGAAACTAAAACTCATACTATATAGCTAGAACACATGTGAACAATATCTGAAGAGTTCTATGCATTTACATTACACAGTGATTTTAAAAAAAAATTAAAATTTATACGACAATCTCGTTTTTCTCAAAGTTTCGAGGGACACTAAGTAATTCGGGGAGTACTAGTGAAAATAATACTCATACTATATAGCTAAGAACACATGTGAACAATATCTGAAGAGTTCTATGCATTTACATTCTTTGCGAATTAAAAAAAAAACAACTCATTTTTCTCAAAGATTGGAGGGACACTAAACGATTCACGGTGTTCTGGTGAAACTAAATCTCACACTATATAGCTAAGGACTAATATAAACAATATCTGAAGAGTTCTATGCATTTACATTACTTTGCGATTTAAAAAAAGAATTAAAATTATAAAACAATCTTGTTTTTCTCAAACATTCGAGGGACGCTAAGCTTTTCGCGGAGTTCTGGTGAAACTAAAACTCTTTCTATATAGCTAAAGACACATATAAACAATATCTGAAGAGTTCTATGCCTTTACATTACTTTGCCAGTTAAAAAAAAAATTAAAATTATAAAGCAATCTTGTTTTTCTTAAACATTCGAGGGACGCTAAGCGATTCGCGTAATTATGGTAAAACTGAAACTTTTTCTACATAGCTAACTACAATTATAAATAATATCTGAAGAGTTCTATGCATTTACATTACATAATAAAACAATCTCGTTTTTCTCAATGATTTGAGACACTCTAAGTGATTCGCGAAGTTCTGGTGAAATCTAAACTTATATTATATATAAAAGGACACATATAACTATATCTGAAGAGTTCTATTCATTTACATTACATTGCGATTTTTAAAAAAAATAAAAATTTATACGACAATCTCGTTTTTCTCAAAGTTTCGAGGGACACTAAGTAATTCGGGGAGTGCTAGTGAAACTAAAACTAATACTATATAGCTAAGAACACATGTGAACAATATCTGAAGAGTTCTATGCATTTACATTCTTTGCGAATTAAAAATAATAATAATAATAATAAAATCCCCTATAACCTACGATAAAATCCCCAAACATGACGTAAAAATAATCCTTGGAGATTTAAATGGCAGAATTGGAAAGGAGGACTTGGGAAGATGTGCAGGAAAATATAGCTGCCACACTACCACAAATGATAATGGCTTTAGAATAGTGGATTTTGCAACAGCTAAAAACATGAAAATAGCTAGCACTACATTTCAGCACAAACAAATTCACTTGCAAACATGGATATCACCAGATGTTAAGGCTAAGAATCAAATAGACCATGTATTGATTGATAGCAGACACCAAAGTGACATCGAAGACGTAAGGAGTTACAGAGGGGCAGACGGATCAAGCGACCACTTCTTAGTGCGTGTAAGGTATAGACAGAGAATGGCAATCAGGAAGGCGGAAATAAACATGAAAAGCAGCAAATACTATACTGCTATACAGCAAATACATTAATGCCTTAAAAAAACCCGAAATCCAAAAGAAATACGCAGACAAAGTGGAGGAATATCTCGAAAATAACACATCAGGGGTAGAAGATATTGAGAACAAATGGGAAAAAATTAAAATTGCAGTGACTGAGGCAGCGGAGAAGACAATACAGGAAGGTAAAGGGAATGGAAGAAGCAAACACTGGTTTGATCAAGAATGCCAAAAGTCTGTGGAAGAGAAGAAAAAGGCATATATTAACATGGTCCAGAGAAGAACAAGACTAACGGTTAAAAGCTACAGAAAAAGTAGAGAAGCCACCAAAAAGTTATGTAGAGAGAAAAAGAGGAAGAAGGAGGAAGAAGACCTAAAGTCTATGATCGATGATTTTGAGGCTAAAAACAGTAGAGGATTCTACAACAGGCTGAAAGTATTGAGGAAAGGATTTCAACCTAGAATAAGTATATGCAAGGATAAAGATGGTATGCTCCTGGGATGCAAAGAGGATGTAAAAGAGAGATGGAGAAGCTTTTTTAGCGAACTGCTAAATCCGGGCCAAGAAAAACCTGAACGAAGGCCAATGCAAAATGAGTTCGGTACTTTAGAGGTGGATACAGACATAGAACCCCCGGATCCAGAAGAGGTAGAGGATGTCATACGCGAGCTAAAAAGGAACAAATCGCCAGGAATAGACGGAATACCGGCTGAAATGATCAAATACGGTGGAAACAGATTGTGCAGAGAAATATACAATCTGATAACGGAAATATGGGATAAGGAGCAAATGCCAGACGAATGGTCTACAGCTGTAATTGTACCCATACACAAGAAGGGTGATAAAATGGACTGCCAAAACTATAGAGGCATATCACTGCTAAATGCAATCTATAAAGTTTTCGCCATTTTATTACTTAAAAGAGTGGCCATTGCAGCGGAAAATGTGATTGGCGAATACCAGTGTGGGTTCCGTCCAGGAAGGTCCACTATTGATCACATATTCACGATCCGGAACATGCTCGAAAAGTGCCATGAGTGGAACAAAAGCCTGCATCACATCTTCATCGACTTTAGGCAAGCATACGACAGTATAGACCGGAACAAGCTGTATGAGAATCTCAGGAACCTAGGTTGCCACACAAAACTTATAAGATTAATCGAAATGACCTTAAAGAACAGCAGAGGTGTGGTAAAGGTCCAGGGAGAACTCACCGCTGGCTTTTCGATACAAAAAGGTGTAAGGCAAGGAGACCCCCTATCACCAGTACTGTTCAATCTAGCACTGGAAACAGTTATCAGGTCAGTGCAAGGTAGGAGGAAAGGGTGCATTTATGATGAAAAAATACAGCTCCTCGCGTTTGCCGATGATGTGGTCATTACAGCAAGATCCCAAGATTTGCTTATAGGTATCTTCGAAAAATGCGAAGAAGCTGCAAAACAAATGGGAATGGAAATAAATGAAAGCAAGACGAAATACATGTACACGTCCAGGGAAGGAGATTCTGTGGGACCACTGGTAAGTGGGGGGTATAATTTCGAAGATGTTGGAAAATTCAAATATCTTGGCACAATCTTGACACGTACCAATAAAATAGAGGATGAGATCAAAGCGAGGATCTAAAGTGGCAACAGGTGCTACTGGTCTTTAAAGAGAATTTTCCAAAACCAAGAAATATCCCGGAACATTAAAAAAAGAGTCTACAAGACGGTGCTCCGACCAGTGGTGATGTATGGTAGCGAGGCATGGACCCTAACTAAAAAGCGAGAGAGACTTCTAAACGCATGGGAGAGAACGATCCAAAGAAAAATATATGGCCCAACCAGGATAGACGCAAATAAGTTCCGAATTAAAACAAATAGGGAACTTAGGGACCTGTACGAGGATCCAGACCTAGTTTCCTGTATCAAAAAAGGTAGAATAAGATGGTTGGGGCACTTACAACGGATGGGTCAAGGAAGAATCCCGAAGCGAATAATGGAAGGACGCCCGGATGGTAAAAGAGAAAGAGGCAGACCTAGACTGCGATGGCAGGAAGATTTGGAGGCTGATCTTCGACTGATGGGAGTGGTGGAATGGAGGAGCACGGCAGGGATCGAGCCGAATGGAAGAAGATTGTCGAGGGGGCCAAGGTCCTACAGGGACCATAGCGCCAACAGAGTTAGTTAGTTAATAATAAAACAAACTAATTTTTCTTAAAGATTGGAGGGACACTAGGTAATTCGTGGAGTGCTAGTGAAACTAAAACTCATACTATATAGCTAGAACACATGTTAACAATATCTGAAGAGTTCTATGCATTCACATTACATTGCGATTTTTAAAAAAAATAAAAATTTATACGACAATCTCGTTTTTCTCAAAGTTTCGAGGGACACTAAGTAATTCGGGGAGTGCTAGTAAAAATAATACTCATACTATATAGCTAAGAACACATGTGAACAATATCTGAAGAGTTCTATGCATTTACATTCTTTGCGAATTAAAAAAAAAAAAAACTCATTTTTCTCAAAGATTGGAGGGACACTAAACGATTCACGGTGTTCTGGTGAAACTAAATCTCACACTATATAGCTAAGGACTAATATAAACAATATCTGAAGAGTTCTATGCATTTACATTACTTTGCGATTTAAAAAAAGAATTAAAATTATAAAACACTCTTGTTTTTCTCAAACATTCGAGGGACGCTAAGCTTTTCGCGGAGTTCTGGTGAAACTAAAACTCTTTCTACATAGCTAAAGACACATATAAACAATATCTGAAGAGTTCTATGCCTTTACATTAATATGCCAGTTAAAAAAAAAATTAAAATTATAAAGCAATCTTGTTTTTCTTAAACATTCGAGGGACGCTAGGCGATTCGCGGAATTATGGTAAAACTAAAACTTTTTCTACATAGCTAACTACAATTATAAATAATATCTGAAGAGTTCTATGCATTTACATTACATAATAAAACAATCTCGTTTTTCTCAATGATTTGAGACACTCTAAGTGATTCGCGAAGTTCTGAAGAGTTCGATTCATTTACATTACATTGCGATTTTTAAAAAAAATAAAAATATATACGACAATCTCGTTTTTCTCAAAGTTTCGAGGGACACTAAGTAATTCGGGGAGTGCTAGTGAAACTAAAACTCATACTATATAGCTAAGAACACATGTGAACAATATCTGAAGAGTTCTATGCATTTACATTCTTTGCGACTTAAAAAAAAAAATAATAATAATAAAACAAACTAATTTTTCTCAAAGATTGGAGGGACACTAAGTAATTCGTGGAGTGCTAGTGAAACTAAAACTCATACTATATAGCTAGAACACATGTGAACAATATCTGAAGAGTTCTATGCATTTACATTATATTGCGATTTTTAAAAAAAATAAAAATTTATACGACAATCTCGTTTTTCTCAAAGTTTCGAGGGACACTAAGTAATTCGGGGAGTGCTAGTGAAAATAAAACTTATACTATATAGCTAAGAACACATGTGAACAATATCTAAAGAGTTCTATGCATTTACATTCTTTGCGAATTAAAAAAAAAAATGATAATAATAAAACAAATTCATTTTTCTCAAGGATTGGAGGGACACTAAACGATTCACGGTGTTCTGGTGAAACTAAATCTCACACTATATAGCTAAGGACTAATATAAACAATATCTGAAGAGTTCTATGCATTTACATTACTTTGCGATTTAAAAAAAGAATTAAAATTATAAAACAATCTTGTTTTTCTCATACATTCGAGGGACGGTAAGCTTTTCGCGGAGTTCTGGTGAAACTAAAACTCTTTCTACATAGCTAAAGACACATATAAACAATATCTGAAGAGTTCTATGCCTTTATATTACTTTGCCAGTTAAAAAAAAAAATTAAAATTATAAAGCAATCTTGTGTTTCTAAAACATTCGAGGGACGCTAAGCGATTCGCGGAATTATGGTAAAACTAAAACTTTTTCTACATAGCTAACTACAAATATAAATAATATCTGAAGAGTTCTATGCATTTACATTACTTTGTCATTTAAAAAAAAAATTAAAATTATAAACCAATCTTGTTTTTCTCAAACATTCGAGGGACGCTAAGCGATTCGCGGAATTCTGGTGAAACTAAATCTCACAATATAAGCTAAGAACAAATATAAACGATATCTGAAAGAGTTCTATCCATTTACATTACTTTGCGATCTAAAAAAAAAAAAATTAAAATTATAAAACAATCTTGTTCTTCTCAAACATTCGAGGGACGCGAAGCGATTCGCGGAGTTCTGGTAAAACTAAAACTCTTTCTACATAGCTAAAGACACATATAAACAATATCTGAAGATTTCTATGCCTTAACATTACTTTGTCATTTAAAAAAAAAATTAAAATTATAAACCAATCTTGTTTTTCTCAAACATTCGAGGGACGCTAAGCGATTCGCGGAATTCTGGTAAAAATAAACTATTTCTACATAGCTAAAGACACATATAAACAATATCTGAAGAGTTCCACTAAAGTGGTCCACTATAGTCTTCTCTTCATCCTTCAAGAGGTGATGCACGTCCTTTAGAAAGCGTGAGGCCCCAATGAGATTGGTTCCACGATCCGAGTGAATACAAAGTGGCAGACCGCGCCGCGCAATGAATCGGTCCAACGCATCCAGAAAAGACTTTGTGCAGAGGGAGGAAACCAATTCGATGTGCACCGCCTTTGACGCAAGGCAGGCAAACACACTTATGTAGCCCTTGCTGATGTTTGCCTTGCGGCGAAGGGAATCCTTAATGAGAAAGGGCCCGGCAAAGTCTACCCCAACTTCAATGAATGCTCTGAATCCCTGCACCCTTTCTTTGGGCAAATCCCCCATGAGGGGCCTGATAGGGCGCGAATAGAAAGCCTGCAATTCACGCAGGTTTTGATGATTCCGTTGGCTGCGCGATACAGTCCCGGAATCCAGATGTTACTTCTCAACAAAGACACAGTGAGAGTTGGCCCAGCATGGAAATGACTTTCGTGCGTGTTCCTTATTAACAGTTGAGAAAAATGATAACCGCGGGGGAGCAACACTGGGGACGGTTTTTCATAAGGCAGAGATGATTGCCTGAGCCTTCCACCGACCCTGATGACCCCGTCTTCATCGACGAAGGGATGGATGCAAGTCCATGTAAGATATTGGAGGCGATGTAGAGTATAGGGCAGGAGAAAAGGTCGCTCGTTGAACCTGCCTCGCGCAAACGAGCAATGCCCTTTCACGCTCTGACCCAGTTATAGGTCCAGTGGGAGCGTTACCAGGACAACGCAGGCGTCCTGCCCACCTTAATATGAGTGATACAATGCTAATTAAACGAGGTAGCGATGAAAATTTGAGCATCCAGCTCACATCGGGCAAACCTGCTGCGGATTGCTTGGTAGAAAGCGCATAGTTAAACGCAGGAACATTCCACATCGTATGAGAGCGTTCTGATATCCAGACTGGACCCGCCCACCATAATTGATTAGTGATAATCTGAGAGGGCAGACAGCCTCTTGAGGCATCAGCTGGATTGTTGTCAGGCTTCAGATGGTACCACTGTGACTCTGTTGGCCTTCAACTGATGGAAGGGTGTGCGCAGCAGTGCTATCAGTGAAGCACAACCTTGTTTGCTGTGAAGTGATTTCAATTGTGTCAATCACCCTTTTCAACAGCAAAGCTCCACACAGCTCCAGCTGAGCAGTGGCAGGAACTTTGAAGGAGCAACTTTAGTCTTGGCCTTTAACAGGTGGCTTCGCATTTCGCCATCTTCACACTCCACACGAAGGTAGACAGCGGCGGAATATCCCAAAGCCGAAGTGTCACTAAAACCGACGAGACGGAGGTTGGCCCTTAGTGCATGTGCATATCGGGGAATTCGCACATCTTCAATGTGAGGCCATTCTTCGACGAGTGATTTCCACCGATCAGCCAATATCTTGGGGAGTGGCTCTTCCCAATCCAATCCTTGTTTCCAAAGCTCTTAGAGAAATGCCTTTGCGTATAAGATTTGGGAGCCAAGAATCCCATTGGATCAAAAAGTCTAGCAATAACTGACAAGACACCACGCTTGGACAGTGTTGCTTTTGGCTGAAGAACCTGAAAACGAAACCTATCCTCTTGAGGACACCAGATCAGTCCGAGGATTTTGACAGGATCGTCAAGCTTTTAAGTCAGATTCAATTCTTGTGCTGAGCGTGATTCCTGGTGCATTACCTGCGGTCAGTTGGATGTCCTTTTTGCCAACTCAAAGCCTCCCTTCCTCAGCAACTCGATGAGCTCCTCTCACAGCGTTGAGGCTGCTTCCAGATAATCTGCTCCTGTCACACACATCGAAGACGACGCGCAGTTTTGAACATTGCATCACGCCGTGATGCGGTATGATTTACTCTGCTTCCTTAGACACCAAGGACATGTGGCTAAGGGATACATATTCTCGCATGAACGACACATATTTTTTGCGGAACCCCAATTTCAGGTTCGCACGGTTTATAGTTTTTGAGCTAGTCTGTTCACACACACACACACAGACTTTTTCGCAGGACTTGGTTATTTGGACTCAGGGGACCCCAAAACGTGTATTTCCGTTGAAAACCGAAAGTCGAAAATTTTCACGATCGCAATACTTCCACTTTCTATAAATTTCATATATTTAATTAATAATTATAAAACAATCTCTTTTTTTCGAAGATTCGAGGGAAGGTAAGCAATTTGCGGAGTTATAGTGAAACTAAAACTTATTTCATATAGCTAAGAACACATATGAACAATATCTGAAGAGTTCTAGGCATTTACATTACTTTGCAATTTTAAAAAAAAATTATAATAATTAAACAAACTCATTTTTCTCAAAGATTTGAGAGACACTAAGTGATTCACGGAGTTCTGGTGAAATTAAATCTCATACTATATAGCTAAGGACAAATTTAAACAATATCTGAAGAGGTCTATTCATTTGCATTACTTTGCGACTTAAAAAAAAAATAATAATTATAAAACAATCTTGTTTTTCTCAAACAATTGGGAGACGCTAAGTGATTCGCGGAGTTATGGTGAAACAAAAACTCATATTATAAAGCTTAGTACACATAAAAACAATATCTGAAGAGTTCTATGCATTAACAATACTATGCGATTTAAAAAAAAAAAAAAATTAATTTTTAATACCATCGTTTTTCAAAAAGATTCGAGGAACGCTAAGCGATACTCGGAAATCTGTGATTTCTATGCATTTACATTACATTGCGATTTTTAAAATCAATAAAAGTTATATATCTGTCTAGTTTTTCGCAATGGCTCTAGGGACGCTAAGCGATTCGCGGAGTTCTGGTGAAACTAAAATTCATACTACATAGCTAAATACACATATAAACAATATCTGAAGAGTTCTATGCATTTACATTACTTTGCGGTTTAAAAAAAGAAATAAGAATTATAAATGATCTCGTTTTTCTCGAAGATTCGAGGGAAGCAAGGCGATTTGTGGAGATCTGGTGAAACTAAAACTCTTTCTACATAGCTAATGACACATATAAACAATATCTGAAGATTTCTATGCATTTATATTACTTTGCGATTTTTAAAAACAATATCTATCTCGTTTTTCGCAATGGCTCGAGGAACGCTAAATTTTCGGATTTCTGATGAAATTAAAACTTAGATTATACAGCTAAGGAAACATATAAATCATATCTGAAGAGTTCTATGCATTTACATTACTTTGCGATTTTAAAAAAAAAAATTATAATTATTAATATCATTTATTTTTATGAATTTTCCGGAAGTTTTTTTTATTATTATTTTCAATCCATGTTTAATGAAATAACAACTTCCACTAAGTATTTGTTTTTATTTTTCATTTTCAACGTTTCGGGGCACCCGCCCCATCTTCAGGAAAAAACAACTAGAAACATTTATCTATATATAAATCACAGTAATTTAAATATATCTTTTTTTCACAATAATATATCACAACGTTAAAATTATTTTTAATAGTTTTTATAATTTAATTATAAATTACCTTAAAATTTCTTTTCATGCTTAATTGCATGTTGTCTATTTTATCCTATATGTACATATATTATCCAACACTATAATATAATATTTACATATATTCATCATTTATTTAATAATTTAAAATTAAAATTAACATTGTGCATTGGTCATCTCCTTGTCACAGACTGATTATTTTTTCAATGGGGATCAATTTATTTACCTTTGATTTGATTCTAATCTTCTCCTCATATCTAATATTTTTAACAGTTCAATTTTAATTTTCTTATAATGTCTATATAATGTGTACTTAGATTTACCGACTGAAGCTTTGTCTAGATTCTTAAATCCCGCATTAAACGAACTTAATAACAATAATAATTTTGACATCAAAAACTCTCTTGAATTGAAACAAATAATAAAAAACATAGAAATAGAAAATGATAAAACGGAAATAGTAAGTTTAGATGTTAAATCGTTATTCACCAACATACCCATAGATGATTGTATAAAAATCATAGAAGAAAATTGGGAACAAGTAAAAAATCACACTAAAATTAAAGATAAAAAATTATTTACAGACGGTATAACATTATGCACTAAATATATTTTTTTTAAATATAATAATAATTTTTACAAACAATTGTATGGACTACCAATGGGAGGTACACTTTCAGTTAATTTAAGCGGAATATACGTCAATAAATTAATGGAAGAAAAAATGAAAATATTAAAAACTCAACCGGTATTAATTAAAAAATATATAGATGACCTAATAATAATTACAGATAAAGAAAATTATGAAAAAATAATGAACCACTTTAATAATCATAATAAAAGAATAAAATTTACTATTGAAATACCAAAAAACAATAGACTTAGATTTTTAGATATGGAATTAATATTGAAAAATAAAATAATAACCACAAAATGGACAAAAAAGGAAATAACAAGCAACCAATTGTTAAGCTTTATTAGTAACCATCCAAAATATCAAAAGATAAATGTAGCCAAAAACTTAATACACAGGGCCATTAGCATAACAGACGATGTACACATAAATGAAATTAAAACGAAAATTTACGAAATTTTGAAAGAAAATTTTTATCCTAAAAAAATAATAAATGACTTGTGGTACAAAAGAATAAAAACTCATCCAAAATACCAAAATCATAAAAGTGAGGATAATCTAATTGAGAAAATCACCAAAAAAAAAATATGACAGATAAAAGCATAAAAGAAAAAGGAATAAATAATAAAGAGATTATAAAGAAAAAACAAAAAACAATAACACAATTTTTTAATAACAATAATAAAACAGCCGAAAAATCAAATAGTCAAGAAAAAAGAGAAATAAGGGGAAATGATCTAAATAAAAATAAAAGATCTTCAAAATGCAGTACATAAAAGGTTTGACAGAAGAAATAAAAAGAACTTTCAAAAACTATGATCATAATGATATAAGAATGGGAATGTATAATAATAACAAAAGGAATCTATATTTAACAAATATGAAAGATAAAATAAAAGAAATAGATATAAAAAATGTCATATACAGAATTGAGTGTAATGATTGCAATAAAATATACATTGGCGAAACTTCAAAAAAATTAAAAACAAGAGTATCACAACACAAAAATGATTGTAAAAATAGCAAAAATATAAACAAGACAGCATTGGCCCTACATAGTATAAAAAATAACCACACTTTTAATTTTGATAAAGCAAAAATAATAGAAAAAGAAAAAATAGCTAAAAATAGAAAAATATTAGAAGCAATACAGATTACAAAAAATATAGATAAAACAATAAATTTCAAAACAGACACCAAAAATCTAAGTACACATTATATAGACATTATAAGAAAATTAAAATTGAACTGTTAAAAATATTAGATATGAGGAGAAGATTAGAATCAAATCAAAGGTAAATAAATTGATCCCCATTGAAAAAATAATCAGTCTGTGACAAGGAGATGACCAATGCACAATGTTAATTTTAATTTTAAATTATTAAATAAATGATGAATATATGTAAATATTATATTATAGTGTTGGATAATATATGTACATATAGGATAAAATAGACAACATGCAATTAAGCATGAAAAGAAATTTTAAGGTAATTTATAATTAAATTATAAAAAATATTAAAAATAATTTTAACGTTGTGATATATTATTGTGAAAAAAAGATATATTTAAATTACTGTGATTTATATATAGATAAATGTTTCTAGTTGTTTTTTCCTGAAGATGGGGCGGGTGCCCCGAAACGTTGAAAATGAAAAATAAAAACAAATACTTAGTGGAAGTTGTTATTTCATTAAACATGGATTGAAAATAATAATAAAAAAAAAACTTCCGGAAAATTCATAAAAATAAATGATACAAATATAAATATGGACACTTATGAAAGCCATATGGAGAGGATTAAGTACCAGTTGAGAAATCAATTGAGGAATCTTCTAGAAGAACAAAATGAAGCAAGTAGAAATATTTATAGTTTATGTAACTCTATGTCACAGAACAAATCTAAAATATATTTTTTAAAAGAATGTAAAAAACGGAATAAAATACCTCCACATATCTATTATAAAATACAACAGTTTGATAATCTGTTCGCTAATCAATTCCTAAATAGCACAAATAATAATAATTTTTTCATACAGATTAGCTATAAAATAATCAATTTAGAAATTAAACAAGCACATTGGATGATAAATAAAATTAATAAAAAGATAGAAAAAAAATAAGAGATATGGAACAAAATGATGAAAATAAAAAACTGATGATAGAAACAAAAATAAAAAACATAATAAATGAATTTATTGAAAGATGGTTACCAATAAAAAAAGCTGAACTAAATAAAAAATTGAATAAACTCATAAATAAACCTAACATAAATAAAATATTAATTAATAAATTGATTGATGAGGATAATAATAATAAACTAACATCTTTAAAAGCTAAAAATATAAAACTAGAGAACCAAGCTAAAAATAATAATGATATAGATACTGAAATTGAAAATTTAGAAAAAAATATAAAAAATTATTTAAAATGAACAACAGGATAGTTAATAAAACAAAAGTAGAGATACCAAAAAACATTTTAAACTTGTTAGCACTGGGCGATAATTTCAATTTTGATTTTGAAAAGAAAGATAAAGAGATTGTTAAAATTATTACCGATATAGAAAATATTTTTGATAGCATGGAAACAACCGAGAATCACATTAACGCAACAAGAAACAAAATATGTACAGTCATAAATAATTATTTAACAAATAAAACCAAAAAAGATAAAATTAAGAAAAACATAACCCCACTTAATACACAAATTAATAAAGATCTAAGGGATTTTAATAAATTTATGAAAGAACATAAAGATATAATCATTATAAAGTCGGACAAAACAAAAAAGCTAGCAATATTATACAGGAATGAATATAGTAAAAAAATGGAAGATATATTGAATGACAAAACTACATACAGGATTATGAGAAATGAACCGTTTAGTGACCTAGTGGATAAAATAAATAAATATGTAACAAAACTATTCAAAAGTGGCTATATTGATAAATATACGAAAAACAAACTTCAAGTAACTGATTTTACTATCCCAAGAATTCATGGATTAATTAAATTACACAAGGAAAATCATGATCTAAGACCAATTATAAATAATATTGATGGACCGACTGAAGATTTGTCTAGATTCTTAAATCCCGCATTAAACGAACTTAATAACAATAATAATTTTGACATCAAAAACTCTCTTGAATTGAAATAAATAATAAAAAACATAAAAATAGAAAATGATAAAACGGAAATAGTAAGTTTAGATGTTAAATCGTTATTCACCAACATACCCATAGATGAATGTATAAAAATCATAGAAGAAAATTGGGAACAAGTAAAAAATCACACTAAAATTAAAGATAAAAAATTATTTACAGACGGTATAACATTATGCACTAAATATAATTTTTACTTTCACTTACCTATATATGAAATATATAGTAAGTGGAAGTATTGCGATCGTGAAAAAATTCGACTTCCGGTTTTCAACGGAAATACTGTAATATAGTCAGGGAGACCTTAAGAGTATTTTTTAAAATAAAACTGTAAATAGTACTTGTATAGGTTTGATTCTAACAAAGAAGTTTATTTTTTTAATAATTCATAGTTTTTATAAGAGATAATATAGTAATCTTGTTATCTTTCAATATTAATTCAGTTAGGTAAACCTTTTTATAGAAATAATATTAACATTTGTTTATTTTAGAGCCTCATTACTTTTATTTATTTGTTTAAATGTTTAATTAAGATAAGTTAATGTCATTTAATAATATTTAATAGTAAAGGAAAGTAGCTAATACTTGTTTTCATTTAAATGTTAGATATAATATTCTTATCAAAAACATAACCTTCTTGTTCTTTAGTTTTTATTCACTGTAAATAGTTAAATATTCTTTTTATTTTGTTTAATTGTATTTATAATGCAGTACAGTAATGTAAATGAATGACATTTTGATTGAAAACAGATGTGAAAGAAAATATAACCTAATTGTAATCAGCTGGGAGCCAATGCCTCCATAAGTGTGTATATAACAAACACATGCGCTATCTGTGGCCGATTCGGCAACTACATTTTCAAACATTACGAACTTATTTAATTTAAAATCTATTTTAAAAGAGAAATTCTTTTGTATTTTGTTATCTTTTTGAAAATAATGGCTTGTAAAAACATAAAAACAATAAAATAAAGCCTAAAGATACCAGGTCCTATCCTCTCAACTATACAGTGCAGGGCTGTGATTGGTCAATTGTTTGTCCCTTGAGGTATAAATAGGGCCGTTTTGCCCAACATTAAGCAGTCTTAATTTGTCAGTCTTAAACACCTCTCTCCCCGTCCCTCATCACTGCCCGATAGCTCCTGGTGTCTCTAGGATGTTTATACCTATATGTCTTATTTAATTTAATTCCCTACCTTAATTTTACCCTTCCTATAGAATCCTGGGGGTTGTCCTCCCAGGGCTTGGACATTGGTTGGCCCTCTGTCCAGGTGGCCTTGCTTAGATAAGCACCCTAGAGCTGTCAAAGCCCACGTCTCTCCCGTGGAATTAGCTTTGATCAGTTTTACCTTTCGGGGTAAAAGGGTAGCGTTGCTCTGGCAAGGATCTTCGTTATTCCTCGCACCTTAAGCTGAACATTGGTTGGCCCTCTGTTCTGGCTCCTTTATCTCTCTCTTTTCCCTCCCCTTTCTCTCTCTCTCATAAATAATTTTATTAAAGACACTGTGGTGGAGACATCTGAGGAGAGATTAGGAGCTTATTGAATTTTTGAGCCCCAAGAAGTTAACAAATATTACATTTTGGCATCCCTTGTGGGGATAGAAGACACTGAGCACCAGAACAAATATTACGTTTTGGCATCCCTTGTGAAGGATTACGATTTAAATAACCGACCTTTGATAAAAGAAGAAATGGAGAAGCTACAACCAGAAGATACGAATAGAGAGATGGAGAACCAAGAAAATTTTGAAGAAGCGACTAGTATCATTGAAGAAGACAATAATGAAAAAGGGGCTACCGCTATCAAAAATTATAATCTAAGACCTAGAAAGGAAGATACGGGCAGAAAAAGGATGAAGGGAGAAGATTGTGAAGAAGAATTGCAGATAGAGATAAACTCTGGAAGAGACGAGTCGTGGATGGAGATGATGTTCGCCAGATTAACGAAACGATTATCAGAAGACCTTAAAAACCAAGCTCTTGAAGAAAAGGCCGAAATGAAAGAGTTAATCCAGAAACAATCGGAAGAAATTAGAAAACAATCTGAAGAAATCAAGAAACAATCAGAAGAATTTAAAAACCACTCCAAAAAATTGGAAGAAAAACTTAAAAGTGTAACTGATAATATGGACTTAGTCGTCGAGAAATTAGGAAAAAGATTAGAAGAAGTACAGATTGATATGACAAATAAGATAAAAAAAAATGAAGACCGCCTAAATAATCTGGAACAGGATGTTGGAACTAAACTAATATTATTAGAAGAAAAGAATCAGGTGGAAACCACCGATCTGAAGAAACATTTTAACAGGGAAAATGAAGAAAGGAAGGAGGACATAAATCATTTAAAGAATGATATGGAAGTATTAAGATACCGAGTAAACCTGCTGGAAGAAAACGTATCAAAGAGAGTTGAACAGGTTGAAAGGGGAACTTCGGACAAACCAAAGACCAACATAAGTAACCTGCCGAGCACAAGCGCCGACAAAGACAACATCACCGACGTATTCAAGGCTCTGAATTCAACCTTAATACAACAAAATAATAATTCACCCCAGAAACCTCTTTTTTTCAGAAACAGTAAGAAGGATATCCCTACAGAATTTATTAATTCTTTAAAAACTCAATACCACCTATGGGGACATACGCTTTTATTCCAAGATTTTATAAGACAACACCTGAGAGATGAAGCTTTAGTATGGTGGTTAATGCAGGAAGCAAATATAAAGGGAATGGATGCCTTCAGTGAGGAATTCTTGAACAGATTCTGGAAGGGAAAATATGACCCTATATTCTGGGAAGAACTAAATCATGGGAGCTATTATTACCACACTAATCTAACTCCGCAGCAGTACTTCTGCAATATGATTTTAAGAGCTCGGGCCTGTGAACATAAGCTTGAAGAAGAGTTTATTTGCAAATCTATGGCACGACATTTTGGGAAAACAATAGAAGAAGTCATGCTCTATCAAGGAATCAAGAATATCGATGGATTTCTTGAAGTGTTAAACAGGTTTGGAAGAAACAGAATTATGAAAGATATTAATACTTTTCAAAAGGATCAAGGAAGAAACCTACACCAAAATTACAATAATGAAGCTGTACACAATCATCAATTCAAAACTGATACGAAACCTTATGATAGAGGTTATTCAAACCAAGTAGAAGGAAGAAACTTCGATAGGAGCAATAATTGGCTACAGTCTAATCGGCAAGTAAACCGGATTACAAAAGGAAATGAGAAAAATTACCATGGACTTGTCAAGGGTTATCAAGAAGAAACATATCTTGACAACCGGGCAGGATGCCCAACCAAGAATCACAAAATAGAAGAGACAGACAGTTTAACATCTGATGAGAAACCATCAAAGCATAAAGATGATGATCAAATCAATAAATTTTCTACTAATAGAAGAGAAGAGAGTCACGAGGACTGACAATCGAAGACGTATGGTTTAGAAGACCATACTCAAAATATGTCTTTAAATAATGTATGTGAACCAAATACAACTAATGAAGAAAATTTCTTTCAAGAATTTCAACATCTAGAACCAGAAATAACGCTAAATCATAGAGATCCCCCAACAAAATTTAAAAAGAAAGCAAAAAGATCAAGACCGAAATTCGATGAGTTGATCTTCGATTACGACACATCAGAAGAGCTACCATATGGTGGTAGAGCTTACAATAAAGAATACATTCATTATTCTACATACGATGAGGAACCTTTTAATGAAGAAACTGAATGCCAAGAAACGAAGATAATGCCAGGAAAGAGTAACATTCAAATAAATTCAGTGAAAGAAATAACAAGTTTAAAACCAGAAGTAATTCAGAAGAACATGGAGGAATCCAGTTTAGAAAACTTGCCAGAAGATGTTAGTTTGACAACTCTCAGTGAAACTGTTGAAAAGATGTCTGAACCAGTCAAGAAGACACCAAACAAACTAAATATTCCAAAACAGGACATCACTGAGAACGACAAAATTATTCAAGATTCGAAGACAGAAAGGTGGTCTAAGCCAATGGAGAAGACAAGACCCGATGTAATTATTCATAACCAGAATGTCACTAAGGACAGCAGGATTCAACAAGAAGAAGTCGAAGATCCACAAAGCTATCTTCGGGGAAAGGTGAAGATAAAGGGACAATTGTAACCAGATGATAGTCTTTCTGGAAATGGCTTCAAGGACTTCGTCGATGGAATTCCACATGTCTTATGGTATTTGTGAGAAATGTAATTACTTGTGTTTGAAAAGCTAATCAATTGTAAATTCAACTTGTAAAATTTTAATGGTTCAATTTTTTTATTTAAAAACTTAAATTGTTTATGATGTATTGAAAACTTGAAATCAAAATTTTTTAGTTTAAAAAAAAAAAAAAAAAAAAATTTATTCTAAATAATTTTTTTTTTTTTTCAACACATAAGAGGGTAATGTAATATAGTCAGGGAGACCTTAAGAGTATTTTTTAAAATAAAACTGTAAATAGTACTTGTATAGGTTTGATTCTAACAAAGAAGTTTATTTTTTTAATAATTCATAGTTTTTATAAGAGATAATATAGTAATCTTGTTATCTTTCAATATTAATTCAGTTAGGTAAACCTTTTTATAGAAATAATATTAACATTTGTTTATTTTAGAGCCTCATTACTTTTATTTATTTGTTTAAATGTTTAATTAAGATAAGTTAATGTCATTTAATAATATTTAATAGTAAAGGAAAGTAGCTAATACTTGTTTTCATTTAAATGTTAGATATAATATTCTTATCAAAAACATAACCTTCTTGTTCTTTAGTTTTTATTCACTGTAAATAGTTAAATATTCTTTTTATTTTGTTTAATTGTATTTATAATGCAGTACAGTAATGTAAATGAATGACATTTTGATTGAAAACAGATGTGAAAGAAAATATAACCTAATTGTAATCAGCTGGGAGCCAATGCCTCCATAAGTGTGTATATAACAAACACATGCGCCATCTGTGGCCGATTCGGCAACTACATTTTCAAACATTACGAACTTATTTAATTTAAAATCTATTTTAAAAGAGAAATTCTTTTGTATTTTGTTATCTTTTTGAAAATAATGGCTTGTAAAAACATAAAAACAATAAAATAAAGCCTAAAGATACCAGGTCCTATCCTCTCAACTATACAGTGCAGGGCTGTGATTGGTCAATTGTTTGTCCCTTGAGGTATAAATAGGGCCGTTTTGCCCAACATTAAGCAGTCTTAATTTGTCAGTCTTAAACACCTCTCTCCCCGTCCCTCATCACTGCCCGATAGCTCCTGGTGTCTCTAGGATGTTTATACCTATATGTCTTATTTAATTTAATTCCCTACCTTAATTTTACCCTTCCTATAGAATCCTGGGGGTTGTCCTCCCAGGGCTTGGACATTGGTTGGCCCTCTGTCCAGGTGGCCTTGCTTAGATAAGCACCCTAGAGCTGTCAAAGCCCACGTCTCTCCCGTGGAATTAGCTTTGATCAGTTTTACCTTTCGGGGTAAAAGGGTAGCGTTGCTCTGGCAAGGATCTTCGTTATTCCTCGCACCTTAAGCTGAACATTGGTTGGCCCTCTGTTCTGGCTCCTTTATCTCTCTCTTTTCCCTCCCCTTTCTCTCTCTCTCATAAATAATTTTATTAAAGACACTGTGGTGGAGACATCTGAGGAGAGATTAGGAGCTTATTGAATTTTTGAGCCCCAAGAAGTTAACAAATATTACATTTTGGCATCCCTTGTGGGGATAGAAGACACTGAGCACCAGAACAAATATTACAATACATGTTTTGGGGTCCCCTGAGTCGAAATGACCAAGTCCCGCGAAATGGTCTGTGTGTGTGTGTGTCTGTGTGTGTGTGTGTGTGTGTGTGTGTGTGTGTGTATGTGAACAGCCTAGCTCAAAAACTATAAACCGTGCGATCCTGAAATTGGGTATTTAGTGTAGTTATATGCCCGCGATGTGACAGCATAAATTTCATCAAAATTACTCAAAGGGAGGGGGTACTTTACTTAATAACTTTTTAGGTTTTTATCGATTTTCTCAAAAACGGCTCTAACGATTTTGATTAAACTGAGTATTTCATCTATTTATATGCCCGAGATATGACTGTAAAAATATCATAAAAATTGATTAACCGGAGGGGGGACTCTACTTAATAAATTTTGTAACATGTTCACGAGTTTTTTTTATTTACTCTAAATCGGCTCTAACGATTTTGATTAAACTTAGTATTTGATCTATTTATATGCCCAAGATATGTCTGTAAAAATTTCATCAAAATTGATCAACCGCAGGGGGCACTTTACTTAATAAATTTTGTAACATTTTCACGTGTTTTTTTGATTTTCTCAAAAATGGCTCTAACGATTTTGATTAAACTTAGTATTTGATCTATTTATATGCCCGAGATATGTCTGTAAAAATTTCATCAAAATTGATCAACCGCAGGGGGCACTTTACTTAATAAATTTTGTAACATTTTCACGTGTTTTTTTGATTTTCTCAAAAATGGCTCAAACGATTTTGATTAAACTTAGTATTTGATCTATTTTTATGCCCGAGATATGTCTGTAAAAATTTCATCAAAATTGATCAACCGCAGGGGGCACTTTACTTAATAAATTTTGTATCATTTTCACGGTTTTTTTTATTTACTCAAAAACGGCTTTAACGATTAATAAAAATAAGATATGAATGTAGAAAAATGTGTGACTTTGGGAAATGATATTTAATAAAACACGTCAATTTCTTATCTAAGTAGGTTGGTAAGTGAAAGTTGTGTGTTGCGCGCACGCACCAGATTTTTTTAAATATAATAATAATTTTTACAAACAATTGTATGGACTACCAATGGGAGGTACACTTTCAGTTAATTTAAGCGGAATATACGTCAATAAATTAATGGAAGAAAAAATGAAAATATTAAAATCTCAACCGGTATTAATTAAAAAATATATAGATGACCTAATAATAATTACAGATAAAGAAAATTATGAAAAAATAATGAACCACTTTAATAATCATAATAAAAGAATAAAATTTACTATTGAATTACCAAAAAACAATAGACTTAGATTTTTAGATATGGAATTAATATTGAAAAATAAAAAAATAACCACAAAATGGACAAAAAAGGAAATAACAAGCAACCAATTGTTAAGCTTTATTAGTAACCATCAAAAATATCAAAAGATAAATGTAGCCAAAAACTTAATACACAGGGCCATTAGCATAACAGACGATGTACACATAAATGAAATTAAAACGAAAATTTACGAAATTTTGAAAAAAAAATTTTATCCTAAAAAAATAATAAATGACTTGTGGTACAAAAGAATAAAAACTCATCCAAAATACCACAATCATAAAAGTGAGGATAATCTAATTGAGAAAATCACCAAAAAAAATATGACAGATAAAAGCATAAAAGAAAAAGGAATAAATAATAAAGAGATTATAAAGAAAAAACAAAAAACAATAACACAATTTTTTAATAACAATAATAAAACAGCCGAAAAATCAAATAGTCAAGAAAAAAGAGAAATAAGGGGAAATGATCTAAATAAAAATAAAAAGTTCTTCAAAATGCAGTACATAAAAGGTTTGACAGAAGAAATAAAAAGAACTTTCAAAAACTATGATCATAATGATATAAGAATGGGAATGTATAATAATAACAAAATGAATCTATATTTAACAAATATGAAAGATAAAATAAAAGAAATAGATATAAAAAATGTCATATACAGAATTGAGTGTAATGATTGCAATAAAATATACATTGGCGAAACTTCAAAAAAATTAAAAACAAGAGTATCACAACACAAAAATGATTGTAAAAATAGCAAAAATATAAACAAGACAGCATTGGCCCTACATAGTATAAAAAATAACCACACTTTTAATTTTGATAAAGCAAAAATAATAGAAAAAGAAAAAATAGCTAAAAATAGAAAAATATTAGAAGCAATACAGATAACAAAAAATATAGATAAAACAATAAATTTCAAAACAGACACCAAAAATCTAAGTACACATTATATAGACATTATAAGAAAATTAAAATTGAACTGTTAAAAATATTAGATATGAGGAGAAGATTAGAATCAAATCAAAGGTAAATAAATTGATCCCCATTGAAAAAATAATCAGTCTGTGACAAGGAGATGACCAATGCACAATGTTAATTTTAATTTTAAATTATTAAATAAATGATGAATATATGTAAATATTATATTATAGTGTTGGATAATATATGTACATATAGGATAAAATAGACAACATGCAATTAAGCATGAAAAGAAATTTTAAGGTAATTTATAATTAAATTATAAAAACTATTAAAAATAATTTTAACGTTGTGATATATTATTGTGAAAAAAAGATATATTTAAATTACTGTGATTTATATATAGATAAATGTTTCTAGTTGTTTTTTCCTGAAGATGGGGCGGGTGCCCCGAAACGTTGAAAATGAAAAATAAAAACAAATACTTAGTGGAAGTTGTTATTTCATTAAACATGGATTGAATATAATTATTAAACAAACTCATTTTTCTCATATATTGGAGGGACACTAAGTGATTTACGGAGTCCTGGTGAAACTAAATCTCAAACTATATATCTAAGGACAAATTTAAACAATATCTGAAGAGGTCTATGCATTTACATTACTTTGCGGTTTAAAAAAAAAATAATAATAAAACAAACTAATTTTTCTCAAAGATTGGAGGGACACTAAACGATTGAAACTAGTGAAACTAAATCTCATACTATATAGCTAAGAAATAATATAAACAATATCTGAAGCGTTCTATGCATTTACATTACTTTGCGATTTACAAAAAAAAAATAAAAATTATATAACAATCTTGTTTTTCTCAAACAAATGAGCGCCGCTCAGCGATTCACGGAGTCCTGGTGAAACTAAATCTCATACTATATAGCTAAGAACAAATTTAAACAATATCTGAAGAGGTCTATGCATTTACATTACTTTGCGATTTTTAAAAAAAAATTATAATTATAAATGATCTCGTTTTTCTCTAAAATTCGAGGGAAGCTAGGTGATTTGTGGAGATCTGGAGAAACTAAAATTCTTTTTACATAGCTAAAGACACATATAATAAATATCTGATGATTTCTATGCATTTACATTACATTGCGATTTTAAAAAACAATAAAAAATATATATATATCTCCTTCTTCGCAAAGGCTCTAGGGACGCTAAGTGATTCGCGGATTTCTGATGAAATTAAAACTTATATTATATAGCTAAGGAAACATATAAACTATATCTGAAGAGTTCTATGTATTTACATTATATAGCGATTTTTGAGAAAAATAATAATTATAAATGATCTCGTTTTTCTCAAAGATTCGAGGAAAGCAAGGCGATTTGTGGAGATCTGGTAAAACTAAAACTTAGATTATACAGATAAGGAAACGTATAAACCATATCTGAAGAGTTCTATGCATTTACATTACTTTGCGACTTAAAAAAAAAAAATAATAATTATAAAACAATATTGTTTTTCTCAAAAAATCGGGAAACGTTAAGCAATTCGCGGAGTTATCGTGAAACTAAAACTCATACTATATAGCTAAGTACACATATAAACAATATCTGAAGAGTTCTACGCATTTACATTACTTTGCGATTTTTAAGAAAAAATAATAATTATAAATGATCTCGTTTTTCTCAAAGTTTCGGGGGAAGCAAGGCGATTTGTGGAGATCTGGTAAAACTAAAACTTTTTCTACATAGCTAATGACACATATAAACAATATCTGAAGATTTCTATGCATTTATATTACTTTGCGATTTTTAAAAACAATAAAAGTTATATATCTATCTCGTTTTTCGCAATGGCTCGAGGGACGCTAAGTGATTCGCGGATTTCTGATGAAATTAAAACTTAGATTATACAGCTAAGGAAACATATAAACCATATCTGAAGAGTTCTATGCATTTACATTACTTTGCGACTTAAAAAAAAAAATAATAATTATAAACCAATATTGTTTTTCTCAAAAAATCGGGAAACGTTAAGCAATTCGCGGAGTTATCGTGAAACTAAAACTCATACTATATAGCTAAGTACACATATAAACAATATCTGAAGAGTTCTACGCATTTACATTACTTTGCGATTTACAAAAAAAAAATAAATATTATATAACAATCTTGTTTTTCTCAGACAAATGAGCGCCGCTCAGCGATTCACGGAGTCCTGGTGAAACTAAATCTCATACTATATAGCTAAGGACAAATTTAAACAATATCTGAAGAGGTCTATGCATTTACATTACTTTGCGACTTAAAAAAAAAAATAATAATTATAAAACAATATTGTTTTTCTCAAAAAATCGGGAAACGTTAAGCAATTCGCGGAGTCATCGTGAAACTAAAACTCATACTATATAGCTAAGTACACATATAAACAATATCTGAAGAGTTCTACGCATTTACAATACTTTGCGATTTTTTAAAAAAAATAATAATTATAAATGATCTCGTTTTTCTCAAAGATTCGGGGGAAGCAAGGCGATTTGTGGAGATCAGGTGATACTAAAAGTTATACTATATAGCTAAGAACACATATAAACAATATCTGAAGATTTCTATGCATTTATATTACTTTGCGATTTTTAAAAACAATAAAAGTTATATATCTATCTCGTTTTTCGCAATGGCTCTGAAGATTTCTATGCATTTATATTTTTTGCAATTTTTAAAAACAATAAAAGTTATATATCTATCTCGTTTTTCGCAAATGCTCGAGGGACGCTATACTAAGTACACATATAAACAATATCTGAAGAGTTCTACGTATTTACATTACTTTGCGATTTTTAAAAAAAAATAATAATTATAAATGATCTCGTTTTTCTCAAAGATTGGAGGAACACTAAACGATTGAAACTAGTAAAACTAAATCTCATACTATATAGCTAAGGAATAATATAAACAATATCTGAAGCGTTCTATGCATTTACATTACTTTGCGATTTACGAAAAAAAATAAAAATTATATAACAATCTTGTTTTTCTCAAACAAATGAGCGACGCTCAGCGATTCACGGAGTCCTGGTGAAACTAAATCTCATACTATATAGCTAAGGACAAATTTAAACAATATCTGAATAGTTCTATGCATTTACATTACTTTGCGATTTTTAAAAAAAAATTATAATTATAAATGATCTCGTTTTTCTCTAAAATTCGAGGGAAGCTAGGTGATTTGTGGAGATCTGGAGAAACTAAAATTCTTTTTACATAGCTAAAGACACATATAATAAATATCTGATGATTTCTATGCATTTACATTACATTGCGATTTTAAAAAACAATAAAAAATATATATATATCTCCTTCTTCGCAAAGGCTCTAGGGACGCTAAGTGATTCGCGGATTTCTGATGAAATTAAAACTTATATTATATAGCTAAGGAAACATATAAACTATATCTGAAGAGTTCTATGTATTTACATTATATAGCGATTTTTGAGAAAAATAATAATTATAAATGATCTCGTTTTTCTCAAAGATTCGAGGAAAGCAAGGCGATTTGTGGAGATCTGGTAAAACTAAAACTCTTTCTACATAGCTAATGACACATATAAAACAATATTGTTTTTCTCAAACAATCGGGAGACGTTAAGCAATTCGCGTAGTTATGGTGAAACTAAAACTCATACTATATAGCTAAGTACACATATAAACAATATCTGAAGAGTTCTACCCATTTACATTACTTTGCGATTTTTAAAAAAAAATAATAATTATAAATGATCTCGTTTTTCTCAAATTCTATGAACTATGAAGCTAATGACACATATAAACAATATCTGAAGATTTCTATGCATTTATATTACTTTGCGATTTTTAAAAACAATAAAAGTTCTATATCTATCTCGTTTTTCGCAATGGCTCGAGGGACGCTAAGTGATTCGCGGATTTCTGATGAAATTAAAACTTAGATTATACAGCTAAGCAAACATATAAACCATATCTGAAGAGTTCTATGCATTTACATTACTTTGCGACTTAAAAAAAAAAATAATAATTATAAAACAATATTTTTTTTCTCAAAAAATCGGGAAACGTTAAGCAATTCGCGGAGTCATCGTGAAACTAAAACTCATACTATATAGCTAAGTACACATATAAACAATATCTGAAGAGTTCTACGCATTTACATTACTTTGCGATTTTTAAAAAAAAATAATAATTATAAATGATCTCGTTTTTCTCAAAGATTCGGGGGAAGCAAGGCGATTTGTGGAGATCAGGTGATACTAAAAGTTATACTATATAGCTAAGAACACATATAAACAATATCTGAAGATTTCTATGCATTTATATTACTTTGCGATTTTTAAAAACAATAAAAGTTATATATCTATCTCGTTTTTCGCAATGGCTCTGAAGATTTCTATGCATTTATATTTTTTGCAATTTTTAAAAACAATAAAAGTTATATATCTATCTCGTTTTTCGCAAATGCTCGAGGGACGCTATACTAAGTACACATATAAACAATATCTGAAGAGTTCTACGTATTTACATTACTTTGCGATTTTTAAAAAAAAATAATAATTATAAATGATCTTGTTTTTCTCAAAGATTGGAGGAACACTAAACGATTGAAACTAGTGAAACTAAATCTCATACTATATAGCTAAGGAATAATATAAACAATATCTGAAGCGTTCTATGCATTTACATTACTTTGCGATTTACGAAAAAAAATAAAAATTATATAACAATCTTGTTTTTCTCAAACAAATGAGCGACGCTCAGCGATTCACGGAGTCCTGGTGAAACTAAATCTCATACTATATAGCTAAGGACAAATTTAAACAATATCTGAATAGTTCTATGCATTTACATTACTTTGCGATTTTTAAAAAAAAATTATAATTATAAATGATCTCGTTTTTCTCTAAAATTCGAGGGAAGCTAGGTGATTTGTGGAGATCTGGAGAAACTAAAATTCTTTTTACATAGCTAAAGACACATATAATAAATATCTGATGATTTCTATGCATTTACATTACATTGCGATTTTAAAAAACAATAAAAAATATATATATATCTCCTTCTTCGCAAAGGCTCTAGGGACGCTAAGTGATTCGCGGATTTCTGATGAAATTAAAACTTATATTATATAGCTAAGGAAACATATAAACTATATCTGAAGAGTTCTATGTATTTACATTATATAGCGATTTTTGAGAAAAATAATAATTATAAATGATCTCGTTTTTCTCAAAGATTCGAGGAAAGCAAGGCGATTTGTGGAGATCTGGTAAAACTAAAACTCTTTCTACATAGCTAATGACACATATAAAACAATATTGTTTTTCTCAAACAATCGGGAGACGTTAAGCAATTCGCGTAGTTATGGTGAAACTAAAACTCATACTATATAGCTAAGTACACATATAAACAATATCTGAAGAGTTCTACCCATTTACATTACTTTGCGATTTTTAAAAAAAAATAATAATTATAAATGATCTCGTTTTTCTCAAATTCTATGAACTATGAAGCTAATGACACATATAAACAATATCTGAAGATTTCTATGCATTTATATTACTTTGCGATTTTTAAAAACAATAAAAGTTCTATATCTATCTCGTTTTTCGCAATGGCTCGAGGGACGCTAAGTGATTCGCGGATTTCTGATGAAATTAAAACTTAGATTATACAGCTAAGCAAACATATAAACCATATCTGAAGAGTTCTATGCATTTACATTACTTTGCGACTTAAAAAAAAAAATAATAATTATAAAACAATATTGTTTTTCTCAAAAAATCGGGAAACGTTAAGCAATTCGCGGAATTATCGTGAAACTAAAATTCATACTATATAGCTAAGTACACATATAAACAATATCTGAAGAGTTCTACGCATTTACATTACTTTGCGATTTTTAAAAAAAAATAATAATTATAAATGATCTCGTTTTTCTCAAAGATTCGGGGGAAGCAAGGCGATTTGTGGAGATCTGGTAAAATTAAAACTTTTTATACATAGCTAATGACACATATAAACAATATCTGAAGATTTCTATGCATTTATATTACTTTGCGATTTTTAAAAACAATAAAAGTTATATATCTATCTCGTTTTTCGCAATGGCTCGAAGGACACTAAGTGATTCGCGGATTTCTGATGAAATTAAAACTTATATTATATAGCTAAGAAAACATATAAACCATATCTGAAGAGTTCTATGTATTTACATTATATAGCGATTTTTGAAAAAAATAATAATTATAAATGATCTCGTTTTTCTCAAAGATTCCAGGAAAGCAAGGCGATTTGTGGAGATCTGGTAAAACTAAAACTCTTTCTACATAGCTAATGACACATATAAAACAATATTGTTTTTCTCAAACAATCGGGAGACGTTAAGCAATTCGCGTAGTTATGGTGAAACTAAAACCCATACTATATAGCTAAGTACACATATAAACAATATCTGAAGAGTTCTACGCATTTACATTACTTTGCGATTTTTAAAAAAAAATAATAATTATAAATGATCTCGTTTTTCTCAAAGATTCGGGGGAAGCAAGGCGATTTGTGGAGATCTGGTAAAACTTAAACTTTTTCTACATAGCTAATGACACATATAAACAATATCTGAAGATTTCTATGCATTTATATTACTTTGCGATTTTTAAAAACAATAAAAGTTATATATCTATCTCGTTTTTCGCAATGGCTCTGAAGATTTCTATGCATTTATATTACTTTGCGATTTTTAAAAACAATAAAAGTTATATATCTATCTCGTTTTTCGCAAATGCTCGAGGGACGCTAAGTGATTTTGGGATTTCTTATGAAATTAAAACTCAGATTATACAGCTAAGGAAAAATATAAATCATATCTGAAGAGTTCTATGCATTTACATTACTTTGCGATTTTAAAAAAAAAATTATAATTATTAAAGAAACTCATATTTCTCATATATTGGAGGGACACTAAACGATTGAAACTAGTGAAACTAAATCTCATACTATATAGCTAAGAAATAATATAAACAATATCTGAAGCGTTCTATGCATTTACATTACTTTGCGATTTACAAAAAAAAAATAAAAATTATATAACAATCTTGTTTTTCTCAGACAAATGAGCGCCGCTCAGCGATTCACGGAGTCCTGGTGAAACTAAATCTCATACTATATAGCTAAGGACAAATTTAAACAATATCTGAAGAGGTCTATGCATTTATATTACTTTGCGATTTTTAAAAACAATAAAAGTTATATATCTATCTCGTTTTTCGCAATGGCTCGAGGGACACTAAGTGATTTTCGGATTTCTTATGAAATTAAAACTCAGATTATACAGCTAAGGAAACATATAAACCATATCTGAAGAGTTCTACGCATTTAAATTTTTTTGCGATTTTAAAAAAAAAAATAATAATTATAAATGATCTCGTTTTTCTCAAAGATTCGGGGGAAGGAAGGCGATTTGTGGAGATCTGGTAAAACTAAAACTTTTTCTACATAGCTAATGACACATATAAACAATATCTGAAGATTTCTATGCATTTATATTACTTTGCGATTTTTAAAAACAATAAAAGTTATATATCTATCTCGTTTTTCGCAATGGCTCAAGGGACACTAAGTGATTTCTGGAGTCCTGGTGAAACTAAATCTCAAACTATATAGCTAAGGACAAATTTAAACAATATTTGAAGAGGTCTATGCATTTACATTACTTTGCGGTTAAAAAAAAAAAAAAAATAATAATAAAACAAACTCATTTTTCTCAAAGATTGGAGGAACACTAAACGATTGAAACTAGTGAAACTAAATCTCATACTATATAGCTAAGGAATAATATAAACAATATCTGAAGCGTTCTATGCATTTACATTACTTTGCGATCTATGAAAAAAAATAAAAATTATATAACAATCTTGTTTTTCTCAAACAAATGAGCGACGCTCAGCGATTCACGGAGTCCTGGTGAAACTAAATCTCATACTATATAGCTAAGGACAAATTTAAACAATATCTGAAGAGTTCTATGCATTTACATTACTTTGCGGTTTTAAAAAAAAAAAATTATTATAAATGATCTCGTTTTTCTCAAAAATTCGAGGGAAGCTAGGTGATTTGTGGAGATCTGGAGAAACTAAAATTCTTTTTACATAGCTAAAGACACATATAAAAAATATCTGATGATTTCTATGCATTTACATTACATTGCGATTTTAAAATACAATAAAAGTTATATATCTATCTCCTTCTTCGCAAAGGCTCTAGGGACGCTAAGTGATTCGCGGATTTCTGATGAAATTAAAACTTATATTATATAGCTAACGAAACATATAAACCATATCTGAAGAGTTCTATGTATTTACATTATATGGCGATTTTTTAAAAAAATAATATTTATAAATGATCTCGTTTTTCTCAAAGATTCGAGGGAAGCAAGGCGATTTGTGGAGATCTGGTAAAACTAAAACTCTTTCTACATAGCTAATGACACATATAAAACAATATTGTTTTTCTCAAACAATCGGGAGACGTTAAGCAATTCGCGTAGTTATGGTGAAACTAAAATTCATACTATATAGCTAAGTACACATATAAACAATATCTGAAGAGTTCTACGCATTTACATTACTTTGCGATTTTTAAAAAAAAATAATAATTATAAATGATCTCGTTTTTCTCAAAGATTCGGGGGAAGCTTGGCGATTTGTGGAGATCTGGTAAAACTTAAACTTTTTCTACATAGCTAATGACACTTATAAACAATATCTGAAGATTTCTATGCATTTATATTACTTTGCGATTTTTAAAAACAATAAAAGTTATATATCTATCTCGTTTTTCGCAATGGCTCTGAAGATTTCTATGCATTTATATTACTTTGCGATTTTTAAAAACTATAAAAGTTATATATCTATCTCGTTTTTCGCAAATGCTCGAGGGACGCTAAGTGATTTTCGGATTTCTTATGAAATTAAAACTCAGATTATATAGCTAAGAAATAATATAAACAATATCTGAAGCGTTCGATGCATTTACATTACTTTGCGATTTACAAAAAAAAAATAAAAATTATATAACAATCTTGTTTTTCTCAAACAAATGAGCGCCGCTCAGCGATTCACGGAGTCCTGGTGAAACTAAATCTCATACTATATAGCTAAGGACAAATTTAAACAATATCTGAAGAGGTCTATGCATTTACATTACTTTGCGATTTTTAAAAAAAAATTATAATAAATAAACAAACTCATTTTTTCTCAAAGATTGGAGGGACACTAAGTGATTTACGGAGTCCTGGTGAAACTAAAGCTCAAACTATATAGCTAAGGACACATTTAAACAATATCTGAAGAGGTCTATGCATTTACATTACTTTGCGGTTTAAAAAAAAAAATTATAATTATTAAACAAACTCATTTTTTTCATATATTGGAGAGACACTAAGTGATTTACGGAGTCCTGGTGATACTAAATCTCAAACTATATAGCTAAGGACAAATTTAAACAATATCTGAAGAGGTCTATGCATTTACATTACTTTGCGGTTTAAAAAAAAAAAAAAAATAATAAAACAAACTCATTTTTCTCAAAGATTGGAGGAACACTAAGCGATTGAAACTAGTGAAACTAAATCTCATACTATATAGCTAAGGAATCATATAAACAATATCTGAAGCGTTCTATGCATTTACATTACTTTGCGATTTACGAAAAAAAATAAAAATTATATAACAATCTAGTTTTTCTCAAACAAATGAGCGACGCTCAGCGATTCACGGAGTCCTGGTGAAACTAAATCTCATACTATATAGCTAAGGACAAATTTAAACAATATCTGAAGAGTTCTATGCATTTACATTACTTTGCGGTTTTTAAAAAAAAAAATTATTATAAATGATCTCGTTTTTCTCAAAAATTCGAGGGAAGCTAGGTGATTTGTGGAGATCTGGAGAAACTAAAATTCTTTTTACATAGCTAAAGACACATATAAAAAATATCTGATGATTTCTATGCATTTACATTACATTGCGATTTTAAAATACAATAAAAGTTATATATCTATCTCCTTCTTCGCAAAGGCTCTAGGGACGCTAAGTGATTCGCGGATTTCTGATGAAATTAAAACTTAGATTATATAGCTAAGGAAACATATAAACCATATCTGAAGAGGTCTATGCATTTACATTACTTTGCGACTTAAAAAAAAAAATAATAATTATAAAACAATACTGTTTTTCTCAAAAAATCGGGAAACGTTAAGCAATTCGCGGAGTTATCGTGAAACTAAAACTCATACTATATAGCTAAGTACACATACAAACAATATCTGAAGAGTTCTACGCATTTACATTACTTTGCGATTTAAAAAAAAAAAAAATAATTATAAATGATCTCGTTTTTCTCAAAGATTCGGGGGAAGCAAGGCGATTTGTGGAGATCTGGTAAAACTAAAACTTTTTCTACATAGCTAATGACAGATATAAACAATATCTGAAGATTTCTATGCATTTATATTACTTTGCGATTTTTAAAAACAATAAAATATATATATCTATCTCGTTTTTCGCAATGGCTCGAGGGACGCTAAGTGATTCGCGGATTTCTGATGAAATTAAAACTTAGATTATACAGATAAGGAAACGTATAAACCATATCTGAAGAGTTCTATGCATTTACATTAGTTTGCGACTTAAAAAAAAAAATAATAATTATAAAACAATATTGTTTTTCTCAAAAAATCGGGAAACGTTAAGCAATTCGCGGAGTTATCGTGAAACTAAAACTCATACTATATAGCTAAGTACACATATAAACAATATCTGAAGAGTTCTACGCATTTACATTACTTTGCGATTTTTAAGAAAAAATAATAATTATAAATGATCTCGTTTTTCTCAAAGTTTCGGGGGAAGCAAGGCGATTTGTGGAGATCTGGTAAAACTAAAACTTTTTCTACATAGCTAATGACACATATAAACAATATCTGAAGATTTCTATGCATTTATATTACTTTGCGATTTTTAAAAACAATAAAAGTTATATATCCATCTCGTTTTTCGCAATGGCTCGAGGGACGCTAAGTGATTCGCGGATTTCTGATGAAATTAAAACTTAGATTATACAGCTAAGGAAACATATAAACCATATCTGAAGAGTTCTATGCATTTACATTACTTTGCGACTTAAAAAAAAAAATAATAATTATAAACCAATATTGTTTTTCTCAAAAAATCGGGAAACGTTAAGCAATTCGCGGAGTTATCGTGAAACTAAAACTCATACTATATAGCTAAGTACACATATAAACAATATCTGAAGAGTTCTACGCATTTACATTACTTTGCGATTTACAAAAAAAAAATAAAAATTATATAACAATCTTGTTTTTCTCAGACAAATGAGCGCCGCTCAGCGATTCACGGAGTCCTGGTGAAACTAAATCTCATACTATATAGCCAAAGACAAATTTAAACAATATCTTAAGAGGTCTATGCATTTACATTACTTTGCGACTTAAAAAAAAAAATAATAATTATAAAACAATATTGTTTTTCTCAAAAAATCGGGAAACGTTAAGCAATTCGCGGAGTCATCGTGAAACTAAAACTCATACTATATAGCTAAGTACACATATAAACAATATCTGAAGAGTTCTACGCATTTACATTACTTTGCGATTTTTAAAAAAAAATAATAATTATAAATGATCTCGTTTTTCTCAAAGATTCGGGGGAAGCAAGGCGATTTGTGGAGATCAGGTGATACTAAAAGTTATACTATATAGCTAAGAACACATATAAACAATATCTGAAGATTTCTATGCATTTATATTACTTTGCGATTTTTAAAAACAATAAAAGTTATATATCTATCTCTTTTTTCGCAATGGCTCTGAAGATTTCTATGCATTTATATTACTTTGCAATTTTTAAAAACAATAAAAGTTATATATCTATCTCGTTTTTCGCAAATGCTCGAGGGACGCTATACTAAGTACACATATAAACAATATCTGAAGAGTTCTACGTATTTACATTACTTTGCGATTTTTAAAAAAAAATAATAATTATAAATGATCTCGTTTTTCTCAAAGATTCGGGGGAAGCAAGGCGATTTGTGGAGATCTGGTAAAACTAAAACTTTTTCTACATAGCTAATGACACATATAAACAATATCTGAAGAGGTCTATGCATTTACATTACTTTGCGGTTTAAAAAAAAAAAAAAATAATAATAAAACAAACTCATTTTTCTCAAAGATTGGAGGAACACTAAACGATTGAAACTAGTGAAACTAAATCTCATACTATATAGCTAAGGAATAATATAAACAATATCTGAAGCGTTCTATGCATTTACATTACTTTGCGATTTACGAAAAAAAAAAAAAATTATATAACAATCTTGTTTTTCTCAAACAAATGAGCGACGCTCAGCGATTCACGGAGTCCTGGTGAAACTAAATCTCATACTGTATAGCTAAGGACAAATTTAAACAATATCTGAATAGTTCTATGCATTTACATTACTTTGCGATTTTAAAAAAAAAATTATAATTATAAATGATCTCGTTTTTCTCTAAAATTCGAGGGAAGCTAGGTGATTTGTGGAGATCTGGAGAAACTAAAATTCTTTTTACATAGCTAAAGACACATATAATAAATATCTGATGATTTCTATGCATTTACATTACATTGCGATTTTAAAAAACAATAAAAAATATATATATATCTCCTTCTTCGCAAAGGCTCTAGGAACGCTAAGTGATTCGCGGATTTCTGATGAAATTAAAACTTATATTATATAGCTAAGGAAACATATAAACCATATCTGAAGAGTTCTATGTATTTACATTATATAGCGATTTTTGAGAAAAATAATAATTATAAATGATCTCGTTTTTCTCAAAGATTCGAGGAAAGCAAGGCGATTTGTGGAGATCTGGTAAAACTAAAACTCTTTCTACATAGCTAATGACACATATAAAACAATATTGTTTTTCTCAAACAATCGGGAGACGTTAAGCAATTCGCTTAGTTATGGTGAAACTAAAACTCATACTATATAGCTAAGTACACATATAAACAATATCTGAAGAGTTCTACGCATTTACATTACTTTGCGATTTTTAAGAAAAAATAATAATTATAAATGATCTCGTTTTTCTCAAAGTTTGGGGGGAAGCAAGGCGATTTGTGGAGATCTGGTAAAACTAAAACTTTTTCTACATAGCTAATGACAGATATAAACAATATCTGAAGATTTCTATGCATTTATATTACTTTGCGATTTTTAAAAACAATAAAAGTTATATATCTATCTCGTTTTTCGCAATGGCTCGAGGGACGCTAAGTGATTCGCGGATTTCTGATGAAATTAAAACTTAGATTATACAGATAAGGAAACATATAAACCATATCTGAAGAGGTCTATGCATTTACATTACTTTGCAACTTAAAAAAAAAAATAATAATTATAAAACAATACTGTTTTTCTCAAAAAATCGGGAAACGTTAAGCAATTCGCGGAGTTATCGTGAAACTAAAACTCATACTATATAGCTAAGTACACATATAAACAATATCTGAAGAGTTCTACACATTTACATTACTTTGCGATTTTTAAGAAAAAATAATAATTATAAATGATCTCGTTTTTCTCAAAGTTTCGGGGGAAGCAAGGCGATTTGTGGAGATCTGGTAAAACTAAAACTTTTTCTACATAGCTAATGACACATATAAACAATATCTGAAGATTTCTATGCATTTATATTACTTTGCGATTTTTAAAAACAATAAAAGTTATATATCTATCTCGTTTTTCGCAATGGCTCGAGGGACGCTAAGTGATTCGCGGATTTCTGATGAAATTAAAACTTAGATTATACAGATAAGGAAACATATAAACCATATCTGAAGAGTTCTATGCATTTACATTACTTTGCGACTTAAAAAAAGAAATAATATTTATAAACCAATATTGTTTTTCTCAAAAAATCGGGAAACGTTAAGCAATTCGCGGAGTTATCGTGAAACTAAAACTCATACTATATAGCTAAGTACACATATAAACAATATCTGAAGAGGTCTATGCATTTACATTACTTTGCGACTTAAAAAAAAAAATAATAATTATAAAACCATATTGTTTTTCTCAAAAAATTGGGAAACGTTAAGCAATTCGCGGAGTCATCGTGAAACTAAAACTCATACTATATAGCTAAGTACACATATATACAATATCTGAAGAGTTCTACGCATTTACACTACTTTGCGATTTTTAAAAAAAAATAATAATTATAAATGATCTCGTTTTTCTCAAAGATTCGGGGGAAGCAAGGCGATTTGTGGAGATCAGGTGATACTAAAAGTTATACTATATAGCTAAGAACACATATAAACAATATCTGAAGATTTCTATGCATTTATATTACTTTGCGATTTTTAAAAACAATAAAAGTTATATATCTATCTCGTTTTTCGCAATGGCTCTGAAGATTTCTATGCATTTATATTACTTTGCAATTTTTAAAAACAATAAAAGTTTTATATCTATCTCGTTTTTCGCAAATGCTCGAGGGACGCTATACTAAGTACACATATAAACAATATCTGAAGAGTTCTACGTATTTACATTACTTTGCGATTTTTAAAAAAAAATAATAATTATAAATGATCTCGTTTTTCTCAAAGATTCGGGGGAAGCAAGGCGATTTGTGGAGATCTGGTAAAACTAAAACTTTTTCTACATAGCTAATGACACATATAAACAATATCTGAAGAGGTCTATGCATTTACATTACTTTGCGGTTTAAAAAAAAAAAAAATAATAATAAAACAAACTCATTTTTCTCAAAGATTGGAGGAACACTAAACGATTGAAACTAGTGAAACTAAATCTCATACTATATAGCTAAGGAATAATATAAACAATATCTGAAGCGTTCTATGCATTTACATTACTTTGCGATTTACGAAAAAAAAAAAAAATTATATAACAATCTTGTTTTTCTCAAACAAATGAGCGACGCTCAGCGATTCACGGAGTCCTGGTGAAACTAAATCTCATACTGTATAGCTAAGGACAAATTTAAACAATATCTGAATAGTTCTATGCATTTACATTACTTTGCGATTTTAAAAAAAAAATTATAATTATAAATGATCTCGTTTTTCTCTAAAATTCGAGGGAAGCTAGGTGATTTGTGGAGATCTGGAGAAACTAAAATTCTTTTTACATAGCTAAAGACACATATAATAAATATCTGATGATTTCTATGCATTTACATTACATTGCGATTTTAAAAAACAATAAAAAATATATATATATCTCCTTCTTCGCAAAGGCTCTAGGGACGCTAAGTGATTCGCGGATTTCTGATGAAATTAAAACTTATATTATATAGCTAAGGAAACATATAAACCATATCTGAAGAGTTCTATGTATTTACATTATATAGCGATTTTTGAGAAAAATAATAATTATAAATGATCTCGTTTTCCTCAAAGATTCGAGGAAAGCAAGGCGATTTGTGGAGATCTGGTAAAACTAAAACTCTTTCTACATAGCTAATGACACATATAAAACAATATTGTTTTTCTCAAACAATCGGGAGACGTTAAGCAATTCGCGTAGTTATGGTGAAACTAAAACTCATACTATATAGCTAAGTACACATATAAACAATATCTGAAGAGTTCTACCCATTTACATTACTTTGCGATTTTTAAAAAAAAATAATAATTATAAATGATCTCGTTTTTCTCAAAGATTCGGGGGAAGCAAGGCGATTTGTGGAGATCTGGTAAAACTTAAACTTTTTCTACATAGCTAATGACACATATAAACAATATCTGAAGATTTCTATGCATTTATATTACTTTGCGATTTTTAAAAACAATAAAAGTTCTATATCTATCTCGTTTTTCGCAATGGCTCGAGGGACGCTAAGTGATTCGCGGATTTCTGATGAAATTAAAACTTAGATTATACAGCTAAGCAAACATATAAACCATATCTGAAGAGTTCTATGCATTTACATTACTTTGCGACTTAAAAAAAAAAATAATAATTATAAAACAATATTGTTTTTCTCAAAAAATCGGGAAACGTTAAGCAATTCGCGGAATTATCGTGAAACTAAAACTCATACTATATAGCTAAGTACACATATAAACAATATCTGAAGAGTTCTACGCATTTACATTACTTTGCGATTATTAAAAAAAAATAATAATTATAAATGATCTCGTTTTTCTCAAAGATTCGGGGGAAGCAAGGCGATTTGTGGAGATCTGGTAAAATTAAAACTTTTTATACATAGCTAATGACACATATAAACAATATCTGAAGATTTCTATGCATTTATATTACTTTGCGATTTTTAAAAACAATAAAAGTTATATATCTATCTCGTTTTTCGCAATGGCTCGAGGGACACTAAGTGATTCGCGGATTTCTGATGAAATTAAAACTTATATTATATAGCTAAGAAAACATATAAACCATATCTGAAGAGTTCTATGTATTTACATTATATAGCGATTTTTGAAAAAAATAATAATTATAAATGATCTCGTTTTTCTCAAAGATTCGAGGAAAGCAAGGCGATTTGTGGAGATCTGGTAAAACTTAAACTTTTTCTACATAGCTAATGACACATATAAACAATATCTGAAGATTTCTATGCATTTATATTACTTTGCGATTTTTATAAACAATAAAAGTGATATATCTATCTCGTTTTTCGCAATGGCTCTGAAGATTTCTATGCATTTATATTACTTTGCGATTTTTAAAAACAATAAAAGTTATATATCTATCTCGTTTTTCGCAAATGCTCGAGGGACGCTAAGTGATTTTGGGATTTCTTATGAAATTCAAACTCAGATTATACAGCTAAGGAAAAATATAAATCATATCTGAAGAGTTCTATGCATTTACATTACTTTGCGATTTTAAAAAAAAAATTATAATTATTAAACAAACTCATATTTCTCATATATTGGAGGGACACTAAACGATTGAAACTAGTGAAACTAAATCTCATACTATATAGCTAAGAAATAATATAAACAATATCTGAAGCGTTCTATGCATTTACATTACTTTGCGATTTACAAAAAAAAAATAAAAATTATATAACAATCTTGTTTTTCTCAGACAAATGAGCGCCGCTCAGCGATTCACGGAGTCCTGGTGAAACTAAATCTCATACTATATAGCTAAGGACAAATTTAAACAATATCTGAAGAGGTCTATGCATTTACATTACTTCGCGACTTAAAAAAAAAAATAATAATTATAAAACAATATTGTTTTTCTCAAAAAATCGGGAAACGTTAAGCAATTCGCGGAGTTATCGTGAAACTAAAACTCATACTATATAGCTAAGTACACATATAAACAATATCTGAAGAGTTCTACGCATTTACATTACTTTGGGATTTTTAAAAAAAAATAATAATTATAAATGATCTCGTTTTTCTCAAAGATTCGGGGGAAGCAAGGCGATTTGTGGAGATCTGGTAAAACTAAAACTTTTTATACATAGCTAATGACAGATATAAACAATATCTGAAGATTTCTATGCATTTATATTACTTTGCGATTTTTAAAAACAATAAAAGTTATATATCTATCTCGTTTTTCGCAATGGCTCGAGGGACGCTAAGTGATTCGCGGATTTCTGATGAAATTAAAACTTAGATTATACAGATAAGGAAACATATAAACGATATCTGAAGAGTTCTATATATTTACATTACTTTGCGACTTAAAAAAAAAAATAATAATTATAAAACAATATTGTTTTTCTCAAAAAATCGGGAAACGTTAAGCAATTCGCGGAGTTAACGTGAAACTAAAACTCATACTATATAGCTAAGTACACATAAAAACAATATCTAAAGAGTTCTACGCATTTACATTACTTTGGGATTTTTAAAAAAAAATAATAATTATAAATGATCTCGTTTTTCTCAAAGATTCGGGGGAAGCAAGGCGATTTGTGGAGATCTGGTAAAACTAAAACTTTTTATACATAGCTAATGACAGATATAAACAATATCTGAAGATTTCTATGCATTTATATTACTTTGCGATTTTTAAAAACAATAAAAGTTATATATCTATCTCGTTTTTCGCAATGGCTCGAGGGACGCTAAGTGATTCGCGGATTTCTGATGAAATTAAAACTTAGATTATACAGATAAGGAAACATATAAACCATATCTGAAGAGTTCTATGCATTTACATTACTTTGCGACTTAAAAAAAAAAATAATAATTATAAACCAATATTGTTTTTCTCAAAAAATCGGGAAACGTTAAGCAATTCGCGGAGTTATCGTGAAACTAAAACTCATACTATATAGCTAAGTACACATATAAACAATATCTGAAGAGGTCTATGCATTTACATTACTTTGCGACTTAAAAAAAAAAATAATAATTATAAAACCATATTGTTTTTCTCAAAAAATTGGGAAACGTTAAGCAATTCGCGGAGTCATCGTGAAACTAAAACTCATACTATATAGCTAAGTACACATATATACAATATCTGAAGAGTTCTACGCATTTACACTACTTTGCGATTTTTAAAAAAAAATAATAATTATAAATGATCTCGTTTTTCTCAAAGATTCGGGGGAAGCAAGGCGATTTGTGGAGATCAGGTGATACTAAAAGTTATACTATATAGCTAAGAACACATATAAACAATATCTGAAGATTTCTATGCATTTATATTACTTTGCGATTTTTAAAAACAATAAAAGTTATATATCTATCTCGTTTTTCGCAATGGCTCTGAAGATTTCTATGCATTTATATTACTTTGCAATTTTTAAAAACAATAAAAGTTGTATATCTATCTCGTTTTTCGCAAATGCTCGAGGGACGCTATACTAAGTACACATATAAACAATATCTGAAGAGTTCTACGTATTTACATTACTTTGCGATTTTTAAAAAAAAATAATAATTATAAATGATCTCGTTTTTCTCAAAGATTCGGGGGAAGCAAGGCGATTTGTGGAGATCTGGTAAAACTAAAACTTTTTCTACATAGCTAATGACACATATAAACAATATCTGAAGAGGTCTATGCATTTACATTACTTTGCGGTTTAAAAAAAAAAAAAAATAATAATAAAACAAACTCATTTTTCTCAAAGATTGGAGGAACACTAAACGATTGAAACTAGTGAAACTAAATCTCATACTATATAGCTAAGGAATAATATAAACAATATCTGAAGCGTTCTATGCATTTACATTACTTTGCGATTTACGAAAAAAAAAAAAAAATTATATAATAATCTTGTTTTTCTCAAACAAATGAGCGACGCTCAGCGATTCACGGAGTCCTGGTGAAACTAAATCTCATACTGTATAGCTAAGGACAAATTTAAACAATATCTGAATAGTTCTATGCATTTACATTACTTTGCGATTTTAAAAAAAAAATTATAATTATAAATGATCTCGTTTTTCTCTAAAATTCGAGGGAAGCTAGGTGATTTGTGGAGATCTGGAGAAACTAAAATTCTTTTTACATAGCTAAAGACACATATAATAAATATCTGATGATTTCTATGCATTTACATTACATTGCGATTTTAAAAAACAATAAAAAATATATATATATCTCCTTCTTCGCAAAGGCTCTAGGGACGCTAAGTGATTCGCGGATTTCTGATGAAATTAAAACTTATATTATATAGCTAAGGAAACATATAAACCATATCTGAAGAGTTCTATGTATTTACATTATATAGCGATTTTTGAGAAAAATAATAATTATAAATGATCTCGTTTTCCTCAAAGATTCGAGGAAAGCAAGGCGATTTGTGGAGATCTGGTAAAACTAAAACTCTTTCTACATAGCTAATGACACATATAAAACAATATTGTTTTTCTCAAACAATCGGGAGACGTTAAGCAATTCGCGTAGTTATGGTGAAACTAAAACTCATACTATATAGCTAAGTACACATATAAACAATATCTAAAGAGTTCTACCCATTTACATTACTTTGCGATTTTTAAAAAAAAATAATAATTATAAATGATCTCGTTTTTCTCAAAGATTCGGGGGAAGCAAGGCGATTTGTGGAGATCTGGTAAAACTTAAACTTTTTCTACATAGCTAATGACACATATAAACAATATCTGAAGATTTCTATGCATTTATATTACTTTGCGATTTTTAAAAACAATAAAAGTTCTATATCTATCTCGTTTTTCGCAATGGCTCGAGGGACGCTAAGTGATTCGCGGATTTCTGATGAAATTAAAACTTAGATTATACAGCTAAGCAAACATATAAACCATATCTGAAGAGTTCTATGCATTTACATTACTTTGCGACTTAAAAAAAAAAATAATAATTATAAAACAATATTGTTTTTCTCAAAAAATCGGGAAACGTTAAGCAATTCGCGGAATTATCGTGAAACTAAAACTCATACTATATAGCTAAGTACACATATAAACAATATCTGAAGAGTTCTACGCATTTACATTACTTTGCGATTTTTAAAAAAAAATAATAATTATAAATGATCTCGTTTTTCTCAAAGATTCGGGGGAAGCAAGGCGATTTGTGGAGATCTGGTAAAATTAAAACTTTTTATACATAGCTAATGACACATATAAACAATATCTGAAGATTTCTATGCATTTATATTACTTTGCGATTTTTAAAAACAATAAAAGTTATATATCTATCTCGTTTTTCGCAATGGCTCGAGGGACACTAAGTGATTCGCGGATTTCTGATGAAATTAAAACTTATATTATATAGCTAAGAAAACATATAAACCATATCTGAAGAGTTCTATGTATTTACATTATATAGCGATTTTTGAAAAAAATAATAATTATAAATGATCTCGTTTTTCTCAAAGATTCGAGGAAAGCAAGGCGATTTGTGGAGATCTGGTAAAACTTAAACTTTTTCTACATAGCTAATGACACATATAAACAATATCTGAAGATTTCTATGCATTTATATTACTTTGCGATTTTTATAAACAATAAAAGTGATATATCTATCTCGTTTTTCGCAATGGCTCTGAAGATTTCTATGCATTTATATTACTTTGCGATTTTTAAAAACAATAAAAGTTATATATCTATCTCGTTTTTCGCAAATGCTCGAGGGACGCTAAGTGATTTTGGGATTTCTTATGAAATTCAAACTCAGATTATACAGCTAAGGAAAAATATAAATCATATCTGAAGAGTTCTATGCATTTACATTACTTTGCGATTTTAAAAAAAAAATTATAATTATTAAACAAACTCATATTTCTCATATATTGGAGGGACACTAAACGATTGAAACTAGTGAAACTAAATCTCATACTATATAGCTAAGAAATAATATAAACAATATCTGAAGCGTTCTATGCATTTACATTACTTTGCGATTTACAAAAAAAAAATAAAAATTATATAACAATCTTGTTTTTCTCAGACAAATGAGCGCCGCTCAGCGATTCACGGAGTCCTGGTGAAACTAAATCTCATACTATATAGCTAAGGACAAATTTAAACAATATCTGAAGAGGTCTATGCATTTACATTACTTCGCGACTTAAAAAAAAAAATAATAATTATAAAACAATATTGTTTTTCTCAAAAAATCGGGAAACGTTAAGCAATTCGCGGAGTTATCGTGAAACTAAAACTCATACTATATAGCTAAGTACACATATAAACAATATCTGAAGAGTTCTACGCATTTACATTACTTTGCGATTTTAAAAAAAAAATAATAATTATAAATGATCTCGTTTTTCTCGAAGATTCGGGGGAAGCAAGGCGATTTGTGGAGATCTGGTAAAACTAAAACTTTTTCTACATAGCTAATGACAGATATAAACAATATCTGAAGATTTCTATGCATTTATATTACTTTGCGATTTTTAAAAACAATAAAAGTTATATATCTATCTCGTTTTTCGCAATGGCTCGAGGGACGCTAAGTGATTCGCGGATTTCTGATGAAATTAAAACTTAGATTATACAGATAAGGAAACATATAAACGATATCTGAAGAGTTCTATATATTTACATTACTTTGCGACTTAAAAAAAAAAATAATAATTATAAAACAATATTGTTTTTCTCAAAAAATCGGGAAACGTTAAGCAATTCGCGGAGTTAACGTGAAACTAAAACTCATACTATATAGCTAAGTACACATAAAAACAATATCTAAAGAGTTCTACGCATTTACATTACTTTGGGATTTTTAAAAAAAAATAATAATTATAAATGATCTCGTTTTTCTCAAAGATTCGGGGGAAGCAAGGCGATTTGTGGAGATCTGGTAAAACTAAAACTTTTTATACATAGCTAATGACAGATATAAACAATATCTGAAGATTTCTATGCATTTATATTACTTTGCGATTTTTAAAAACAATAAAAGTTATATATCTATCTCGTTTTTCGCAATGGCTCGAGGGACGCTAAGTGATTCGCGGATTTCTGATGAAATTAAAATTTAGATTATACAGATAAGGAAACATATAAACCATATCTGAAGAGTTCTATATATTTACATTACTTTGCGACTTAAAAAAAAAAATAATAATTATAAAACAATATTGTTTTTCTCAAAGATTCGGGGGAAGCAAGGCAATTTGTGGAGATCTGGTAAAACTAAAACTTTTTCTACATAGCTAATGACACATATAAACAATATCTGAAGAGGTCTATGCATTTACATTACTTTGCGATTTTTATAAACAATAAAAGTTATATATCTATCTCGTTTTTCGCAATGGCTCTGAAGATTTCTATGCATTTATATTACTTTGCGATTTTTAAAAACAATAAAAGTTATATATCTATCTCGTTTTTCGCAAATGCTCGAGGGACGCTAAGTGATTTTGGGATTTCTTATGAAATTAAAACTCAGATTATACAGCTAAGGAAAAATATAAATCATATCTGAAGAGTTCTATGCATTTACATTACTTTGCGATTTTAAAAAAAAAATTATAATTATTAAACAAACTCATATTTCTCATATATTGGAGGGACACTAAACGATTGAAACTAGTGAAACTAAATCTCATACTATATAGCTAAGAAATAATATAAACAATATCTGAAGCGTTCTATGCATTTACATTACTTTGCGATTTACAAAAAAAAAATAAAAATTATATAACAATCTTGTTTTTCTCAGACAAATGAGCGCCGCTCAGCGATTCACAGAGTCCTGGTGAAACTAAATCTCATACTATATAGCTAAGGACAAATTTAAACAATATCTGAAGAGGTCTATGCATTTACATTACTTCGCGACTTAAAAAAAAAAATAATAATTATAAAACAATATTGTTTTTCTCAAAAAATCGGGAAACGTTAAGCAATTCGCGGAGTTATCGTGAAACTAAAACTCATACTATATAGCTAAGTACACATATAAACAATATCTGAAGAGTTCTACGCATTTACATTACTTTGCGATTTAAAAAAAAAAATAATAATTATAAATGATCTCGTTTTTCTCGAAGATTCGGGGGAAGCAAGGCGATTTGTGGAGATCTGGTAAAACTAAAACTTTTTCTACATAGCTAATGACAGATATAAACAATATCTGAAGATTTCTATGCATTTATATTACTTTGCGATTTTTAAAAACAATAAAAGTTATATATCTATCTCGTTTTTCGCAATGGCTCGAGGGACGCTAAGTGATTCGCGGATTTCTGATGAAATTAAAACTTAGATTATACAGATAAGGAAACATATAAACCATATCTGAAGAGTTCTATGCATTTACATTACTTTGCGATTTTTAAAAACAATAAAAGTTATATATCTATCTCGTTTTTCGCAAATGCTCGAGGGACGCTAAGTGATTTTCGGATTTCTTATGAAATTAAAACTCAGATTATACAGCTAAGGAGAAATATAAATCATATCTGAAGAGTTCTATGCATTTACATTACTTTGCGATTTAAAAAAAAAAATTATAATTATTAAACAAACTCATATTTCTCATATATTGGAGGGACACTAAACGATTGAAACTAGTGAAACTAAATCTCATACTATATAGCTAAGAAATAATATAAACAATATCTGAAGCGTTCTATGCATTTACATTACTTTGCGATTTACAAAAAAAAAATAAAAATTATATAACAATCTTGTTTTTCTCAGACAAATGAGCGCCGCTCAGCGATTCACGGAGTCCTGGTGAAACTAAATCTCATACTATATAGCTAAGGACAAATTTAAACAATATCTGAAGAGGTCTATGCATTTACATTACTTCGCGACTTAAAAAAAAAAATAATAATTATAAAACAATATTTTTTTTCTCAAAAAATCGGGAAACGTTAAGCAATTCGCGGAGTTATCGTGAAACTAAAACTCATACTATATAGCTAAGTACACATATAAACAATATCTGAAGAGTTCTACGCATTTACATTACTTTGCGATTTTTAAAAAAAAATAATAATTATAAATGATCTCGTTTTTCTCGAAGATTCGGGGGAAGCAAGGCGATTTGTGGAGATCTGGTAAAACTAAAACTTTTTCTACATAGCTAATGACAGATATAAACAATATCTGAAGATTTCTATGCATTTATATTACTTTGCGATTTTTAAAAACAATAAAAGTTATATATCTATCTCGTTTTTCGCAATGGCTCGAGGGACGCTAAGTGATTCGCGGATTTCTGATGAAATTAAAACTTAGATTATACAGATAAGGAAACATATAAACGATATCTGAAGAGTTCTATATATTTACATTACTTTGCGACTTAAAAAAAAAAATAATAATTATAAAACAATATTGTTTTTCTCAAAAAATCGGGAAACGTTAAGCAATTCGCGGAGTTAACGTGAAACTAAAACTCATACTATATAGCTAAGTACACATAAAAACAATATCTAAAGAGTTCTACGCATTTACATTACTTTGGGATTTTTAAAAAAAAATAATAATTATAAATGATCTCGTTTTTCTCAAAGATTCGGGGGAAGCAAGGCGATTTGTGGAGATCTGGTAAAACTAAAACTTTTTATACATAGCTAATGACAGATATAAACAATATCTGAAGATTTCTATGCATTTATATTACTTTGCGATTTTTAAAAACAATAAAAGTTATATATCTATCTCGTTTTTCGCAATGGCTCGAGGGACGCTAAGTGATTCGCGGATTTCTGATGAAATTAAAATTTAGATTATACAGATAAGGAAACATATAAACCATATCTGAAGAGTTCTATATATTTACATTACTTTGCGACTTAAAAAAAAAAATAATAATTATAAAACAATATTGTTTTTCTCAAAAAATCGGGAAACGTTAAGCAATTCGCGGAGTTAACGTGAAACTAAAACTCATACTATATAGCTAAGTACACATAAAAACAATATCTAAAGAGTTCTACGCATTTATATTACTTTGGGATTTTTAAAAAAAAATAATAATTATAAATGATCTCGTTTTTCTCAAAGATTCGGGGGAAGCAAGGCGATTTGTGGAGATCTGGTAAAACTAAAACTTTTTATACATAGCTAATGACAGATATAAACAATATCTGAAGATTTCTATGCATTTATATTACTTTGCGATTTTTAAAAACAATAAAAGTTATATATCTATCTCGTTTTTCGCAATGGCTCGAGGGACGCTAAGTGATTCGCGGATTTCTGATGAAATTAAAATTTAGATTATACAGATAAGGAAACATATAAACCATATCTGAAGAGTTCTATGCATTTACATTACTTTGCGACTTAAAAAAAAAAATAATAATTATAAAACAATATTGTTTTTCTCAAAAAATCGTGAAACGTTAAGCAATTCGCGGAGTTATCGTGAAACTAAAACTCATACTATATAGCTAAGTACACATATAAACAATATCTGAAGAGTTCTACGCATTTACATTACTTTGCGATTTTTAAAAAAAAATAATAATTATAAATGATCTCGTTTTTCTCAAAGATTCGGGGGAATCAAGGCGATTTGTGGAGATCTGGTAAAACTAAAACTTTTTATACATAGCTAATGACACATATAAACAATATCTGAAGATTTCTATGCATTTATATTACTTTGCGATTTTTAAAAACAATAAAAGTTATATATCTATCTCGTTTTTCGCAATGGCTCGAGGGACGCTAAGTGATTCGCGGATTTCTGATGAAATGAAAACTTAGATTATACAGCTAAGGAAACATATAAACCATATCTGAAGAGTTCTATGCATTTATATTACTTTGCGTCTTAAAAAAAAAAATAATAATTATAAAACAATATTGTTTTTCTCAAAAAATCGGGAAACGTTAAGCAATTCGCGGAATTATCGTGAAACTAAAACTCATACTATATAGCTAAGTACACATATAAACAATATCTGAAGAGTTCTACGCATTTACATTACTTTGCGATTTAAAAAAAAAAAATAATAATTATAAATGATCTCGTTTTTCTCTAAGATTCGGGGGAAGCAAGGCGATTTGTGGAGATCTGGTAAAACTAAAACTTTTTCTACATAGCTAATGACACATATAAACAATATCTGAAGATTTCTATGCATTTATATTACTTTGCGATTTTTAAAAACAATAAAAGTTATATATCTATCTCGTTTTTCGCAATGGCTTGAGGGACGCTAAGTGATTCGCGGAATTCTGATAAAATTAAAACTTAGATTATACAGCTAAGGATACATATAAACCATATCTGAAGAGTTCTACGCATTTACATTACTTTGCGATTTTTAAAAAAAAATTATAATTATAAATGATCTCGTTTTTCTCAAAGATTCGGGGGAAGCAAGGCGATTTGTGGAGATCTGGTAAAACTAAAACTTTTTCTACTTAGCTAATGACACATATAAACAATATCTGAAGATTTCTATGCATTTATATTACTTTGCGATTTTTAAAAACAATAAAAGTTATATATCTATCTCGTTTTTCGCAATGGCTCGAGGGACACTAAGTGATTTTCGGATTTCTTATGAAATTAAAACTCAGATTATACAGCTAAGGAAACATATAAACCATATCTGAAGAGTTCTACGCATTTACATTTTTTTGCGATTTTAAAAAAAAAATAATAATTATAAATGATCTCGTTTTTCTCAAAGATTCGGGGGAAGGAAGGCGATTTGTGGAGATCTGGTAAAACTAAAACTTTTTCTACATAGCTAATGACACATATAAACAATATCTGAAGATTTCTATGCATTTATATTACTTTGCGATTTTTAAAAACAATAAAAGTTATATATCTATCTCGTTTTTCGCAATGGCTCGAGGGACGCTAAGTGATTCGCGGATTTCTGATAAAATTAAAACTTAGATAATACAGCTAAGGAAACATATAAACCATATCTGAAGAGTTCTATGCATTTACATTACTTTGAGATTTTAAAAAAAAAATTATAATAAATAAACAAACTCATTTTTCTCAAAGATTGGAGGGACACTAAGTGATTTACGGAGTCCTGGTGAAACTAAATCTCAAACTATATAGCTAAGGACACATTTAAACAATATCTGAAGAGGTCTATGCATTTACATTACTTTGCGGTTTAAAAAAAAAATTATAATTATTAAACAAACTCATTTTTCTCATATATTGGAGAGACACTAAGTGATTTACGGAGTCCTGGTGATACTAAATCTCAAACTATATAGCTAAGGACAAATTTAAACAATATCTCAAGAGGTCTATGCATTTACATTACTTTGCGGTTTAAAAAAAAAAAAAATAATAATAAAACAAACTCATTTTTCTTAAAGATTGGAGGAACACTAAACGATTGAAACTAGTGAAACTAAATCTCATACTATATAGCTAAGGAATAATATAAACAATATCTGAAGCGTTCTATGCATTTACATTACTTTGCGATCTATGAAAAAAAATAAAAATTATATAACAATCTTGTTTTTCTCAAACAAATGAGCGACGCTCAGCGATTCACGGAGTCCTGGTGAAACTAAATCTCATACTATATAGCTAAGGACAAATTTAAACAATATCTGAAGAGTTCTATGCATTTACATTACTTTGCGGTTTTTAAAAAAAAAAATTATTATAAATGATCTCGTTTTTCTCAAAAATTCGAGGGAAGCTAGGTGATTTGTGGAGATCTGGAGAAACTAAAATTCTTTTTACATAGCTAAAGACACATATAAAAAATATCTGATGATTTCTATGCATTTACATTACATTGCGATTTTAAAATACAATAAAAGTTATATATCTATCTCCTTCTTCGCAAAGGCTCTAGGGACGCTAAGTGATTCGCGGATTTCTGATGAAATTAAAACTTATATTATATAGCTAACGAAACATATAAACCATATCTGAAGAGTTCTTTGTATTTACATTATATGGCGATTTTTTAAAAAAATAATATTTATAAATGATCTAGTTTTTCTCAAAGATTCGAGGGAAGCAAGGCGATTTGTGGAGATCTGGTAAAACTAAAACTCTTTTTACATAGCTAATGACACATATAAACAATATCTGAAGATTTCTATGCATTTATATTACTTTGCGATTTTTAAAAACAATAAAAGTTATATATCTATCTCGTTTTTCGCAATGGCTCTGAAGATTTCTATGCATTTATATTACTTTGCGATTTTTAAAAACTATAAAAGTTATATATCTATCTCGTTTTTCGCAAATGCTCGAGGGACGCTAAGTGATTTTCGGATTTCTTATGAAATTAAAACTCAGATTATATAGCTAAGAAATAATATAAACAATATCTGAAGCGTTCTATGCATTTACATTACTTTGCGATTTACAAAAAAAAAATAAAAATAAGATTTCACAATCTTGTTTTTCTCAAACAAATTAGCACCGCTCAGCGATTCACGGAGTCCTGGTGAAACTAAATCTCATACTATATAGCTAAGGACAAATTTAAACAATATCTGAAGAGGTCTATGCATTTACATTACTTTGCGACTTAAAAAAAAAAATAATAATTATAAAACAATATTGTTTTTCTCAAAAAATCGGGAAACCTTAAGCAATTCGCGGAGTTATCGTGAAACTAAAACTCATACTATATAGCTAAGTACACATATAAACAATATCTGAAGAGTTCTACGCATTTACATTACTTTGCGATTTTTAAAAAAAAATAATAATTATAAATGATCTCGTTTTTCTCAAAGATTCGGGGGAAGCAAGGCGATTTGTGGAGATCTGGTAAAACTAAAACTTTTTCTACATAGCTAATGACAGATATAAACAATATCTGAAGATTTCTATGCATTTATATTACTTTGCGATTTTTAAAAACAATAAAAGTTTTATATCTATCTCGTTTTTCGCAATGGCTCGAGGGACGCTAAGTGATTCGCGGATTTCTGATGAAATTAAAACTTAGATTATACAGATAAGGAAACATATAAACCATATCTGAAGAGTTCTATGCATTTACATTACTTTGCGACTTAAAAAAAAAAATAATAATTATAAAACAATATTGTTTTTCTCAAAAAATCGGGAAACGTTAAGCGATTCGCGGAGTTATCGTGAAACTAAAACTCATACTATATAGCTAAGTACACATATAAACAATATCTGAAGAGTTCTACGCATTTACATTACTTTGCGATTTTTAAAAAAAAATAATATTTATAAGTGATCTCGTTTTTCTCAAAGATTCGGGGGAAGCAAGGCGATTTGTGGAGATCTGGTAAAACTAAAACTTTTTATACATAGCTAATGACACATATGAACAATATCTGAAGATTTCTATGCATTTATATTACTTTGCGATTTTTAAAAACAATAAAAGTTATATATCTATCTCGTTTTTCGCAATGGCTCTGAAGATTTCTATGCATTTATATTACTTTGCGATTTTTAAAAACTATAAAAATTATATATCTATCTCGTTTTTCGCAAATGCTCGAGGGACGCTAAGTGATTTTCGGATTTCTTATGAAATTAAAACTCAGATTATATAGCTAAGAAATAATATAAACAATATCTGAAGCGTTCTATGCATTTACATTACTTTGCGATTTACAAAAAAAAAAATAAAAATTATATAACAATCTTGTTTTTCTCAAACAAATGAGCGCCGCTCAGCGATTCACGGAGTCCTGGTGAAACTAAATCTCATACTATATAGCTAAGGACAAATTTAAACAATATCTGAAGAGGTCTATGCATTTACATTACTTTGCGACTTAAAAAAAAAAATAATAATTATAAAACAATATTGTTTTTCTCAAAAAATCGGAAAACGTTAAGCAATTCGCGGAGTTATCGTGAAACTAAAACTCATACTATATAGCTAAGTACACATATAAATAATATCTGAAGAGTTCTACGCATTTACATTACTTTGCGATTTAAAAAAAAAAATAATAATTATAAATGATCTCGTTTTTCTCAAAGATTCGGTGGCAGCAAGGCGATTTGTGGAGATCTGGTAAAACTAAAACTTTTTCTACATAGCTAATGACAGATCTAAACAATATCTGAAGATTTCTATGCATTTATATTACTTTGCGATTTTTAAAAACAATAAAAGTTATATATCTATCTCGTTTTTCGCAATGGCTCGAGGGACGCTAAGTGATTCGCGGATTTCTGATGAAATTAAAACATAGATTATACAGATAAGGAAACATATAAACCATATCTGAAGAGTTCTATGCATTTACATTACTTTGCGACTTAAAAAAAAAAATAATAATTATAAAACAATATTGTTTTTCTCAAAAAATCGGGAAACGTTAAGCAATTCGCGGAGTTATCGTGAAACTAAAACTCATACTATATAGCTAAGTACACATATAAACAATATCTGAAGAGTTCTACGCATTTACATTACTTTGCGATTTTTAAAAAAAAATAATATTTATAAGTGATCTCGTTTTTCTCAAAGATTCGGGGGAAGCAAGGCGATTTGTGGAGATCTGGTAAAACTAAAACTTTTTATACATAGCTAATGACACATATAAACAATATCTGAAGATTTCTATGCATTTATATTCCTTTGCGATTTTTAAAAACAATAAAAGCTATATATCTATCTCGTTTTTCGCAATGGCTCGAGGGACGCTAAGTGATTCGCGGATTTCTGATGAAATTAAAACTTAGATTATACAGATAAGGAAACATATAAACCATATCTGAAGAGTTCTATGCATTTACATTACTTTGCGACTTAAAAAAAAAAATAATAATTATAAAACAATATTGTTTTTCTCAAAAAATCGGGAAACGTTAAGCAATTCGCGGAGTTATCGTGAAACTAAAACTCATACTATATAGCTAAGTACACATATAAACAATATCTGAAGAGTTCTACGCATTTACATTACTTTGCGATTTTTAAAAAAAAATAATATTTATAAGTGATCTCGTTTTTCTCAAAGATTCGGGGGAAGCAAGGCGATTTGTGGAGATCTGGTAAAACTAAAACTTTTTATACATAGCTAATGACACATATAAACAATATCTGAAGATTTCTATGCATTTATATTACTTTGCGATTTTTAAAAACAATAAAAGCTATATATCTATCTCGTTTTTCGCAATGGCTCGAGGGACGCTAAGTGATTCGCGGATTTCTGATGAAATTAAAACTTAGATTATACAGCTAAGGAAACATATAAACCATATCTGAAGAGTTCTATGCATTTACATTACTTTGCGACTTAAAAAAAAAATAATAATTATAAAACAATATTGTTTTTCTCAAAAAATCGGGAAACGTTAAGCAATTCGCGGAGTTATCGTGAAACTAAAACTCATACTATATAGCTAAGTACACATATAAATAATATCTGAAGAGTTCTACGCATTAACATTACTTTGCGATTTTAAAAAAAAAATAATAATTATAAATGATCTCGTTTTTCTCAAAGATTCGGGGGAAGCAAGGCGATTTGTGGAGATCTGGTAAAACTAAAACTTTTTCTACATAGCTAATGACAGATCTAAACAATATCTGAAGATTTCTATGCATTTATATTACTTTGCGATTTTTAAAAACAATAAAAGTTATATATCTATCTCGTTTTTCGCAATGGCTCGAGGGACGCTAAGTGATTCGCGGATTTCTGATGAAATTAAAACTTAGATTATACAGATAAGGAAACATATAAACCATATCTGAAGAGTTCTATGCATTTACATTACTTTGCGACTTAAAAAAAAAAATAATAATTATAAAACAATATTGTTTTTCTCAAAAAATCGGGAAACGTTAAGCAATTCGCGGAGTTATCATGAAACTAAAACTCATACTATATAGCTAAGTACACATATAAACAATATCTGAAGAGTTCTACGCATTTACATTACATTGCGATTTTAAAAAAAAAATAATATTTATAAGTGATCTCGTTTTTCTCAAAGATTCGGGGGAAGCAAGGCGATTTGTGGAGATCTGGTAAAACTAAAACTTTTTATACATAGCTAATGACACATATAAACAATATCTGAAGATTTCTATGCATTTATATTACTTTGCGATTTTTAAAAACAATAAAAGCTATACATCTATCTCGTTTTTCGCAATGGCTCGAGGGACGCTAAGTGATTCGCGGATTTCTGATGAAATTAAAACTTAGATTATACAGCTAAGGAAACATATAAACCATATCTGAAGAGTTCTATGCATTTACATTACTTTGCGACTTAAAAAAAAAAAAAATAATTATAAAACAATATTGTTTTTCTCAAAAAATCGGGAAACGTAAAGCAATTCGCGGAGTTATCGTGAAAAAAAAACTCATACTATATAGCTAAGTACACATTTAAACAATATCTGAAGAGTTCTACGCATTTACATTACTTTGCGATTTTTAAAAAAAAATAATATTTATAAGTGATCTCGTTTTTCTCAAAGATTCGGGGGAAGCAAGGCGATTTGTGGAGATCTGGTAAAACTAAAACTTTTTCTACATAGCTAATGACACATATAAACAATATCTGAAGATTTCTATGCATTTATATTACTTTGCGATTTTTAAAAACAATAAAAGCTATATATCTATCTCGTTTTTCGCAATGGCTCGAGGGACGCTAAGTGATTCGCGGATTTCTGATGAAATTAAAACTTAGATTATACAGATAAGGAAACATATAAACCATATCTGAAGAGTTCTATGCATTTACATTACTTTGCGACTTAAAAAAAAAAATAATAATTATAAAACAATATTGTTTTTCTCAAAAAATCGGGAAACGTTAAGCAATTCGCGGAGTTATCGTGAAACTAAAACTCATACTATATAGCTAAGTACACATATAAACAATATCTGAAGAGTTCTACGCATTTACATTACATTGCGATTTTAAAAAAAAAATAATATTTATAAGTGATCTCGTTTTTCTCAAAGATTCGGGGGAAGCAAGGCGATTTGTGGAGATCTGGTAAAACTAAAACTTTTTATACATAGCTAATGACACATATAAACAATATCTGAAGATTTCTATGCATTTATATTACTTTGCGATTTTTAAAAACAATAAAAGCTATACATCTATCTCGTTTTTCGCAATGGCTCGAGGGACGCTAAGTGATTCGCGGATTTCTGATGAAATTAAAACTTAGATTATACAGCTAAGGAAACATATAAACCATATCTGAAGAGTTCTATGCATTTACATTACTTTGCGACTTAAAAAAAAAAAAATAATTATAAAACAATATTGTTTTTCTCAAAAAATCGGGAAACGTAAAGCAATTCGCGGAGTTATCGTGAAAAAAAAACTCATACTATATAGCTAAGTACACATTTAAACAATATCTGAAGAGTTCTACGCATTTACATTACTTTGCGATTTTTAAAAAAAAATAATAATTATAAATGATCTCGTTTTTCTCAAAGATTCGGGGGAAGCAAGGCGATTTGTGGAGATCTGGTAAAACTAAAACTTTTTCTACATAGCTAATGACACATATAAACAATATCTGAAGATTTCTATGCATTTATATTACTTTGCGATTTTTAAAAACAATAAAAGTTATATATCTATCTCGTTTTTCGCAATGGCTCGAGGGACGCTAAGTGATTTTCGGATTTCTTATGAAATTAAAACTCAGATTATACAGCTAAGGAAACATATAAACCATATCTAAAGAGTTCTACGCATTTACATTACTTTGCGATTTTTTAAAAAAAATAATAATTATAAATGATCTCGTTTTTCTCAAAGATTCGGGGGAAGCAAGGCGATTTTTGGAGATCTGGTAAAACTAAAACTTTTTCTACATAGCTAATGACACATATAAACAATATCTGAAGATTTCTATGCATTTATATTACTTTGCGATTTTTAAAAACAATAAAAGTTATATATCTATCTCGTTTTTCGCAATGGCTCGAGGGACGCTAAGTGATTCGCGGATTTCTGATGAAATTAAAACTTAGATTATACAGATAAGGAAACATATAAACCATATCTGAAGAGTTCTATGCATTTACATTACTTTGCGACTTAAAAAAAAAAATAATAATTATAAAACAATATTGTTTTTCTCAAAAAATCGGGAAACGTTAAGCAATTCGCGGAGTTATCGTGAAACTAAAACTCATACTATATAGCTAAGTACACATATAAACAATATCTGAAGAGTTCTACGCATTTACATTACATTGCGATTTTAAAAAAAAAATAATATTTATAAGTGATCTCGTTTTTCTCAAAGATTCGGGGGAAGCAAGGCGATTTGTGGAGATCTGGTAAAACTAAAACTTTTTATACATAGCTAATGACACATATAAACAATATCTGAAGATTTCTATGCATTTATATTACTTTGCGATTTTTAAAAACAATAAAAGCTATACATCTATCTCGTTTTTCGCAATGGCTCGAGGGACGCTAAGTGATTCGCGGATTTCTGATGAAATTAAAACTTAGATTATACAGCTAAGGAAACATATAAACCATATCTGAAGAGTTCTATGCATTTACATTACTTTGCGACTTAAAAAAAAAAAAAATAATTATAAAACAATATTGTTTTTCTCAAAAAATCGGGAAACGTAAAGCAATTCGCGGAGTTATCGTGAAAAAAAAACTCATACTATATAGCTAAGTACACATTTAAACAATATCTGAAGAGTTCTACGCATTTACATTACTTTGCGATTTTTAAAAAAAAATAATAATTATAAATGATCTCGTTTTTCTCAAAGATTCGGGGGAAGCAAGGCGATTTGTGGAGATCTGGTAAAACTAAAACTTTTTCTACATAGCTAATGACACATATAAACAATATCTGAAGATTTCTATGCATTTATATTACTTTGCGATTTTTAAAAACAATAAAAGTTATATATCTATCTCGTTTTTCGCAATGGCTCGAGGGACGCTAAGTGATTTTCGGATTTCTTATGAAATTAAAACTCAGATTATACAGCTAAGGAAACATATAAACCATATCTAAAGAGTTCTACGCATTTACATTACTTTGCGATTTTTTAAAACAAATTATAATAAATAAACAAACTCATTTTTCTCAAAGATTGGAGGGACACTAAGTGATTTACGGAGTCCTGGTGAAACTAAATCTCAAACTATATAGCTAAGGACACATTTAAACAATATCTGAAGAGGTCTATGCATTTACATTACTTTGCGGTTTAAAAAAAAAATTATAATTATTAAACAAACTCATTTTTCTCATATATTGGAGGGACACTATGTGATTTACGGAGTCCTGGTGAAACTAAACCTCAAACTATATAGCTAAGGACAAATTTAAACAATATCTGAAGAGGTCTATGCATTTACATTACTTTGCGGTTTAAAAAAAAAAAAAAGAATAATAAAACAAACTCATTTTTCTCAAAGATTGGAGGAACACTAAACGATTGAAACTAGTGAAACTAAATCTCATACAATATAGCTAAGGAATAATATAAACAATATCTGAAGCGTTCTATGCATTTACATTACTTTGCGATTTACGAAAAAAAATAAAAATTATATAACAATCTTGTTTTTCTCAAACAAATGAGCGACGCTCAGCGATTCACGGAGTCCTAGTGAAACTAAATCTCATACTATATAGCTAAGGACAAATTTAAACAATATCTGAAGAGTTCTATGCATTTACATTACTTTGCGGTTTTTAAAAAAAAAAAAAATTATTATAAATGATCTCGTTTTTCTCAAAAATTCGAGGGAAGCTAGGTGATTTGTAGAGATCTGGAGAAACTAAAATTCTTTTTACATAGCTAAAGACACATATAAAAAATATCTGATGATTTCTATGCATTTACATTACATTGCGATTTTAAAAAACAATAAAAGTTATATATCTATCTCCTTCTTCGCAAAGGCTCTAGGGGCGCTAAGTGATTCGCGGATTTCTGATGAAATTAAAACTTATATTATATAGCTAAGGAAACATATAAACCATATCTGAAGAGTTCTATGTATTTACATTATATCGCGATTTTTTAAAAAAATAATATTTATAAATGATCTCGTTTTTCTCAAAGATTCAAGGGAAGCAAGGCGATTTGTGGATATCTGGAGAAACTAAAACTCTTTTTACATAGCTAATGACACATATAAACAATATCTGAAGATTTCTATGCATTTATATTACTTTGCGATTTTTAAAAACAATAAAAGTTATATATCTATCTCGTTTTTCGCAATGGCTCTGAAGATTTCTATGCATTTATATTACTTTCCGATTTTTAAAAACAATAAAAGTTATATATCTATCTCGTTTTTCGCAAATGCTCGAGGGACGCTAAGTGATTTTCGGATTTCTTATGAAATTAAAACTCAGATTATACAGATAAGGAAACATATAAACGATATCTGAAGAGTTCTATATATTTACATTACTTTGCGATTTTTTAAAAAAAATAATAATTATAAATGATCTCGTTTTTCTCAAAGATTCGGGGGAAGGAAGGCGATTTGTGGAGATCTGGTAAAACTAAAACTTTTTCTACATAGCTAATGACACATATAAACAATATCTGAAGATTTCTATGCATTTATATTACTTTGCGATTTTTAAAAACAATAAAAGTTATATATCTATCTCGTTTTTCGCAATGGCTCGAGGGACGCTAAGTGATTCGCGGATTTCTGATGAAATTAAAACTTAGATTATACAGCTAAGGAAACATATAAACCATATCTGAAGAGTTCTATGCATTTACATTACTTTGCGATTTTTAAAAACAAATTATAATAAATAAACAAACTCATTTTTCTCAAAGATTGGAGGGACACTAAGTGATTTACGGAGTCCTGGTGAAACTAAATCTCAAACTATATAGCTAAGGACACATTTAAACAATATCTGAAGAGGTCTATGCATTTACATTACTTTGCGGTTTAAAAAAAAAATTATAATTATTAAACAAACTCATTTTTCTCATATATTGGAGGGACACTATGTGATTTACGGAGTCCTGGTGAAACTAAACCTCAAACTATATAGCTAAGGACAAATTTAAACAATATCTGAAGAGGTCTATGCATTTACATTACTTTGCGGTTTAAAAAAAAAAAAAAGAATAATAAAACAAACTCATTTTTCTCAAAGATTGGAGGAACACTAAACGATTGAAACTAGTGAAACTAAATCTCATACAATATAGCTAAGGAATAATATAAACAATATCTGAAGCGTTCTATGCATTTACATTACTTTGCGATTTACGAAAAAAAATAAAAATTATATAACAATCTTGTTTTTCTCAAACAAATGAGCGACGCTCAGCGATTCACGGAGTCCTGGTGAAACTAAATCTCATACTATATAGCTAAGGACAAATTTAAACAATATCTGAAGAGTTCCATGCATTTACATTACTTTGCGGTTTTTAAAAAAAAAAAAAATTATTATAAATGATCTCGTTTTTCTCAAAAATTCGAGGGAAGCTAGGTGATTTGTGGAGATCTGGAGAAACTAAAATTCTTTTTACATAGCTAAAGACACATATAAAAAATATCTGATGATTTCTATGCATTTACATTACATTGCGATTTTAAAAAACAATAAAAGTTATATATCTATCTCCTTCTTCGCAAAGGCTCTAGGGGCGCTAAGTGATTCGCGGATTTCTGATGAAATTAAAACTTATATTATATAGCTAAGGAAACATATAAACCATATCTGAAGAGTTCTATGTATTTACATTATATCGCGATTTTTTAAAAAAATAATATTTATAAATGATCTCGTTTTTCTCAAAGATTCAAGGGAAGCAAGGCGATTTGTGGATATCTGGAGAAACTAAAACTCTTTTTACATAGCTAATGACACATATAAACAATATCTGAAGATTTCTATGCATTTATATTACTTTGCGATTTTTAAAAACAATAAAAGTTATATATCTATCTCGTTTTTCGCAATGGCTCTGAAGATTTCTATGCATTTATATTACTTTCCGATTTTTAAAAACAATAAAAGTTATATATCTATCTCGTTTTTCGCAAATGCTCGAGGGACGCTAAGTGATTTTCGGATTTCTTATGAAATTAAAACTCAGATTATACAGCTAAGGAAACATATAAATCATATCTGAAGAGTTCTATGCATTTACATTACTTTGCGATTTAAAAAAAAAATAAATATAATTATTAAGCAAACTCATTTTTCTCATAGATTGGAGGGACACTAAGTGATTTACGGAGTCCTGTTGAAACTAAATCTCAAACTATATAGCTAAGGACAAATTTAAACAATATCTGAAGAGGTCTATGCATTTACATTACTTTGCGGTTTAAAAAAAAAAAAATAATAATAAAACAAACTCATTTTTCTCAAAGATTGGAGGGACACTAAACGATTGAAACTAGTGAAACTAAATCTTATACTATTGTAGTGGTGCATTGTTACAAATCAAAATACTTATTATATGTTATCGATTGTTCTCTATTTATGAATTACCTGCGTTCAGAATAAAGAATTTAATCTCTTGTGTCACACGTATATCAATTTAACCGTACGGCCAAATTGGTGACCCCGACGTGATGGAAGAATTGAAGGAAAAAATCGTACAACTTGAAGCGGCTTTGGGAAATATACAGCAACCCAGGGAAGAACCCAAAACACAGGTGAGCCATATCTCTGTTAAGATTCCCCCATTCTGGAGATCCAATGCAGATCTATGGTTCCGGCAAATGGAATCGCAATTCGCATTAGCTGGAGTAACTAATAATCTAACCAAATTCCACTACTTAGTTTCTGCCTTAGATAGTGAAACCTTAAAAACTGTCGGGGACTTATTCAGGACAAACGACCCTGAACCTGATTATAATTCCCTCAAAAATACGATAATTAAAAGATGCTGCGGGACAGACGAGCAAAAAATCCGGAAGTTACTTTCGGGCCTGGAACTAGGTGTTAAAGACCATCTCAGCTTTTGAGAGAGATGAAAGCTCTTTGTGGGCCCCAAACATCAGAAGATATAATAAAACAATTATTTCTCCAAAGGCTGCCAATTGCAACCCAGGCTATATTGCAGGCTTCGGTACAAGACTTGGAGAAATTAAGTGACATAGCTGATAAAATTGCTGATGTTAGCAGACCCTAGGCGGCAGTCTACGCCACTTCTTGTACCGCAGAGCACGGAAGTTCGGAGCTCAGGCTAGAAATAGAAGCCTTAAGGAATGAGGTACGTAACCTGTCCACCAAATTACGAAATCCTAGATCACCCTCACCTCATAGATCTAGGTTTCGAGATCGCAGATCCCCTACCCATGGTAGTCCTGGTTCCTATCAACGTCGCCAGCGTTCAAAGTCGTCATCCCAAAACCAATCTGACTGGTGCTGGTACCACGCGAAATTTGGCGAACAGGCCGAGAGGTGCCGATCCCCTTGTTCCTATGGTCCAAAAAACTAACTATAAGGCAGACATCAGCGGCGTGCTCTTGCCATGGATATTCAAGCCGCCTTTTCTTGACCGATAAGTCTACGAAAGTAGCATTTTTAGTGGATACCGGAGCCGACATATCACTTATTCCTCAAAGATTTTGTGACGCGAGATCCAATATTACTAAATATCTATATGCAGCAAATAATACTCGAATAGCCGCGTACGGTACACGACTACTGAAATTAGACTTTGGCCTCAAAAAAAAGTTCAACTATAATTTTCTTGTAGCTGACGTTTCCAAACCCATAATAGGGTTGGATTTTATAACTCATTTTAATCTTTTGGTTGATCTTCCCGGACGAAGAATTATCGACAGGGCTTCATTTTTAACACTTTCTACGACCATTTTCCGTTGCGATGAAATTGTCCCACATTCGCTTAGCGCTGTCGAACATACGGATCCCATTAAGATATTGCTAAAAAAATATGGTCTCGACACACCACCTACCTACCAGGATGTTAAAAAAGTAAAACACACAACTCTGCACCGAATCGAAACTAAAGGTAACCCAGTTTATGTTGCACCCAGACGCCTATCTTCGGAAAAACACCAAATAGCCAAGGCCGTATTCGACACGATGGAATCTCTAGGACTATGCCGCCCATCTAGTAGTCCTTGGGCTAGTCCTTTACATATGGTCCGCAAGAAGAATGGAGAATGGCGCCCTTGTGGAGACTACCGTCTGTTAAATTCCGTAACCATACCGGACCGATACCCTCTACCAAACATTCAAGACGTTTCTAATTTTTTATACAAAAAGACCGTCTTTTCAACCATCGATCTAATGCGAGCATACCAACAAATCCCCGTCCACAAGGATCACATAGAAAAAACAGCTATCAGTACCCCTTTTGGACTCTATGAATTCCCCTTTATGCCCTTCGGGCTACGTAATGCAGCGCAAACGTTCCAGAGATTCATCAACCAGGCACTACACGGTCTCCCCTTCTGTTTTAAATACCTAGACGATATCCTAGTAGCTTCCTCTTCTTCAGAAGAACACTTAAAACATTTAGAGCCTATTTTTGGGCGACTTAAAGATTATGGGATATTCTTGAATCAAACAAAATGTGTTTTCGCGCAATCCAAGGTCTCATTTCTGGGTCACGAAATATCAGAACGAGGAATTAAACCTTTGGATGAGAAGCTGAAGATTATTCAAGATTTCCCGATTCCAAAAACAGTCTCGCAATTAAGAAGATTTCTGGGAATGGTAAATTTTTACCGAAGATTCATACCAAATGCAGCTCGTATCCAGGCCCCATTGAACGCCATTACAGGACCGAGACATTCCACCATAAACTGGACGCCTAACCTGGAAGAGGCATTCCACGAAACTAAGAATGCTCTGCGTCAAATTGTGACACTCTCTCATCCGAATCCAAACAGTAAACTTCATTTATATACCGATGCCTCTGATACGGCCATCGGCGGTGTCCTTCATCAACTATCCAAAAGAGGTACCCAACCCCTAGGATTTTTTTCTAGAAAGCTCTCTCCTGCCGAAACCATTTATTCTGCATATGACAAAGAGCTTTTGGCCATTTACAGCTCCATAAAGCATTTTAAACACATACTGGAGGGACAAAACTTCACATGCTTCACGGACCATAAACCCCTTATTTACGCCTTACGTCAACGGTCCGATAAACCGAGCCCAAGACAAGCCCGTCAACTCTCTTTTATCTCCGAATTTACAAACGATATCCGTCATGTTTCGGGCACCCTGAATATTGTTGCCGATACACTGTCAAGAGCTGACTCCGTTTCGCTCACTATCCCCACCCCCACTGAACTGGCAATAGCTCAACAACAGGACGAACAATTATCACACCTCGTAGCGAGCCAGAAGTCTCCGAGCCTAACGGCAATCGCCCTTACCCCAGGTGTCCGACTCTATTGCCATACTGAAAATGATATTGACAGGCCGTATGTCCCCCAGCAGTTTCGTGACCGGATATGTGAGCACATACACAATTTCTCACACCCAGGAAGGTCCGCCTCTATTAAGCTCATCAAAGACCGTTACTTTTGGCCACACATGACCAAATACATAACCAACTTTGTTCGAAACTGCCTTTACTGCCAGCGTTCTAAAACAATTAAACATGAATCATCACCTTTGATGAAACTTAAAACTCCGGATCAACGTTTTGCTTGTGTCCACCTTGACATAGTCGGACCCTTACCCCCCGCTGGGGATAAACGATTCCTACTCACCTGCATTGATCGGTACACCAGGTGGCCCGAGGCCTACCCTATACCTGACCAGACGGCTCTCACCGTAGCAAATACTTTTTGGGAGAATTGGATAGCTCGATTCGGGTCTCCAGTACAAATTATTACCGACCAAGGAAGAAATTTTGAATCTAATCTCTTTCAATCCCTGTCGAAGCTGATAGGCTCTAAAGTACAACACACTGCTGTAGTGTGTTGTACAACACTAGTACTTTACACTAGTAAAGTACAACACACTACAGCATATCACCCGCAAAGTAACGGGCTTCTGGAAAGGTGGCACAGATCACTAAAAACAGCGCTCACTTGTCGTCTACAGGCTGCCGACGGACCATGGACTGCCCACCTACCCGCTGTGCTCTTAGGCCTTAGAAGCTCCGTCAAAGAGGATTTCAATGCTAGCCCTGCCGAACTCGTTTATGGGACGAAGCTGCGTTTACCGGGTGATTTCTTTAGGTCCACAAACTTCGAGGCGCCACAATCAACTTATGCAGAGCAACTATCAAGCATCATGCGACAATGCCGACCAACAAACCCTGTGTGGCATGGAGAAAACAAGGTGTTCAGCCATACCGACCTGCAACACACACCTTACGTTTTCCTCCGAGACGATTCCTCCCACCCACCTCTACAGCCGGCCTATACAGGCCCACACAAAGTTATCTCCCGCTCACCCAAGACATTCAAGATACTCCTCAACGGGAACGCTGTCACAGTATCCAGAGACCGCCTGAATCCCGCTCATTTTAGTGGAGCCGATACCTCACATCCTGCTCCCCAGAAGAAGAAGACAGTACGGTTCGCAGACCCTCTGGTTTCAAGATACATCCCACCGCCACCAGATTTGAACACAACGACGTTTTCAGGAAGAATCATCAGGCCTTCCAGAAGATATTGCTTATCGTTGTCACTTGGGGGGGAGTGATGTAGTGGTGCATTGTTACAAATCAAAATACTTATCATATGTTATCGATTGTTCTCTATTTATGAATTACCTGCGTTCAGAATAAATAATTTAATCTCTTGTGTCACACGTATATCAATTTAACCGTACGGCCAAACTATATAGCTAAGGAATAATATAAACAATATCTGAAGCGTTCTATGCATTTACATTACTTTGCGATTTACAAAAAAAAAATAAAAATTATAAAACAATCTTGTTTTTCTCAAACAAATGAGCGACACTCAGTGATTCACGGAGTTCTGGTGAAACTAAATCTCATACTTTATAGCTAAGGAAAAATTTAAACAATATCTGAAGAGGTCTATGCATTTACATTACTTTGCGACTTAAAAAAAAAAATAATAATCATAAAACAATATTGTTTTTCTTAAACAATCGGGAGACGTTAAGCAATTCGCGGAGTTATGGTGAAACTAAAACTCATACTATATAGCTAAGTACACGTATAAACAATATCTGAAGAGTTCTACGCATTTACATTACTTTGCGATTTTTTAAAAAAATTTAAATAATAGGACAATCTCGTTTTTCTCAAAAATTCGAGGGAAGCTAGGTGATTTGTGGAGATCTGGTGAAACTAAAACTCTTTCTACATAGCTAATGACATATATAAACCATATCTGAAGAGTTCTATGCATTTACATTACTTTGCGGTTTAAAAAAAAAATAATTATTATAAATGATCTCGTTTTTCGCAATGGCTCGAGGGACGCAGAGTGATTCGCAGATTTCTGATGAAATTAAAACTTATATTATATAGCTAAGGAAACATATAACCTATATCTGAAAAGTTCTATGCATTTACATTACTTTGGGGTTTTTAAAAAAAATTATAATTTATAAGACAAACTTATTTTCCTCAAAAATTGGAAGGAAACTAAACCATTGAAACTGGTGAAACTAAATCCCATACTATATAGCTAAGGAATAATATAAACAATATCTGAAGCGTTCTATGCATTTACATTACTTTGCGATTTACAAAAAGATATAAAAATTATAAAACAATCTTGTTTTTCTCAAACAATCGGGAGACGCTATGCAATTCGCTGAGTTATGGTGAAACTAAAACTCATACTACATAGCTAAATACACATATAAACAATATCTGAAGAGTTCTATGCATTTACATTACTTTGCGGTTTAAAAAAAAAATAATAATAATAAAACAAATTTGTTTTTCTCAAACAATTGAAAGACACTAAGCAATTCGCTCAGTTATGGTGAAACTAAAACTTATACTATATAGCTAATTACACATATAAACAATATCTGATGATTTCTATGCATTTACATTACCTTGCAATTTTTAAAAACAATAAAAGTTAAATATCTATCTCGTTTTTCCCAATGGCTCGAGGGACGCTAAGTGGTTCGCGGATTTCAGATGAAATTAAAGCTTATATTATATAGCTAAGGGCACATATAAACCATATCTGAAGGGTTCTATGCATTTACATTACTTGGAGATCTTTAAAAAAAACATTATAATAATTAAACAAACTCATTTTTCTCAATTTTTGGAGGGACCCTAACTGATTCACGGAGTCCTGGTGAAACTAAATCTCATACTATATAGCTAAGGACAAATTTAAACAATATCATAAGAGTTCTATGCATTAACAATACTTTGCGATTTAAAAAAAAAAAAAATTAATTTTGAATACCCTCGTTTTTCAAAATGATTCGAGGAACGCTAAGCGATTGTCAAAGATCTGGTGAAACTAAAAAATCTTTCTACATAGCTAATGACACATATAACAATATCTAAAGATTTCTGTGCATTTATATTACTTTGCGATTTTTAAAAACAATAAAAATTATATAACAATCTCGTTTTTCGCAATGGATCGTAGGACGCTAAGTGATTCGCGGATTTCTGATGAAACTAAATCTCATACTATATAGCTAAGGAAAAATTTAAACAATATCTGAAGAAGTCTATGCAGTTACATTACTTTGCGACGTAAAAAAAAAATAATAATTTTAAAACAATCTTGTTTTTCTCAAACAATCGGGAGACGCTAAGCGATTTGCGGAGTTATGGTGAAACTAAAACTCATATTATAAAGTTAAGTACACATACAAACAATATTTGAAGAGTTCTATGCATTAACAATACTTGGCGATTTAAAAAAAAAAAAATAATTTTAAATACCCTCGTTTTTAAAAAAGATTCGAGGAACGCTAAGCGATTCTCGGAGATCTGGTGAAACTAAAAAACTTTCTACATAGCTAATGACACATATAAACAATATCTGAAAAGGTGAAATAATAATTATATAACAATCTCGATTTTCTCAATGATTTGAAAGGCGCTAAGGAAGTCGTGAAGTTATAGTGAAACTAAAACTCATACTATATAGCTAAGAACACATATGAACAATATCTGAAGAGTTCTACGCATTTACATTACTTTGCGACTTAAAAAAAAAAATAATAATAAAACAAACTCATTATTCTCAAAGATTAGAGGGACACTAAACGATTGAAACTGGTGAAACTAAATCTTATAATATATAGCTAAGGAATAATATAAACAATATCTGAAGATTTCTATGCATTCACATTACTTTGCGATTTTTAAAAAAAATAATAATTATATAACAATCTCGTTTTTCTCAATGATTTGAAAGGCGCTAAGTATTTCGTGGAGTTCTGGTGAAACTAAAATTCATACTACATAGCTAAATACACATATAAACAATATCTGAAGAGTTCTATGCATTTACGTTACTTTGCGGTTTAAAAAAACAAAAATTATTATAAATGTTCTCGTTTTTCTCAAAGATTAGAGGAAAGCAAGGCGATTTGTGAAGATCTGGTGAAACTAAAACTCTTTCTACATAGCTAATGACACATTGAACAATATCTGAAGATTTCTATGCATTTACATTACTTTGCGATTTTTAAAAACAATAAAAGCTATATATCTATCTCGTTTTTCGCAATGGCTCGAAGGACGCTAAGTGATTCACGGAGTCCTGGTGATACTAAATCTCACACTATATAGCTAAGGAAAAATTTAAACAATATCTGAAGAGGTCTATGCAGTTACATTACTTTGTGACGTAAACAAAAAATAATAATTTTAAAACAATCTTGTTTTTCTCAAACAATCAGGAGACGCTAAGCGATTCGCGGAGTTATGGTGAAACTAAAACTCATATTATAAAGTTAAGTACACATATAAACAATATTTGAAGAGTTCTATGCATTTATATTACTTTGCAATTTAAAAGAATAAAAATTATTATAAATGATCTCGTTTTTCTCAAAAATTCGAGGGAACCTAGGTGATTTGTGGAGATCTGGTGAAACTAAAACTCTTTCTACATAGCTAAAGACACATATAAAAAATATCTGATGATTTCTATGCATATAAATTACTTTGCGATATTAAAAAAAAAATAATAATAATAAAACAAATTTGTTTTTCTCAAACAATCGAAAGACACTAAGCAATTCGCTCAGTTATGGGGAAACTAAAACTTATAATATATAGCTAATTACACATATAAACAATATCTGAAGAGTTCTATGCATTAACAATACTTTGCGATTTAAAAAAAAAAAAAAAAATTTTAAATACCCCTGTTTTTCAAAAAGATTTGAGGGAAGCAAAAGATTTGTGAAGATCTGGTGAAACTAAAACTTTTTATACATAGCTAATGACACATATAAACAATATCTGAAGATTTCTATGCATTTACATTACTTTGCGATTTTAAAAAACAATAATAATTATATAACAATCTCGTTTTTCTCAATGATTTGAAAGACGCTAAATAATTCGTGGAGTTCTGGTGAAATTAAAACTTATATTATATAGCTAAGGACACATATAAACCATATGTGAAAAGTCTATGCATTTACATTACTTTGCGATTTTTTATTTTAAAAAAATTTAAAATTTATAAGACAATCTCGTTTTTCTCAAATATTCAAGGGACACTAAGCAATCTGCGAAGTTCTAGTGAAACTAAAACTCATACTATATAGCTAAGTACACATATAAACAATATCTGAGGAGTTCTATGCATTAACAATATTTTGCGATTTAACAAAAAAAAAAATAATTTTAAATACCCTCGTTTTTCAAAAAGATTCGAAGGATGCTAGGCGATTCTCGGAGATCTGGTGAAACTAAAACACTTAATAATAGTAATAATAAGAAATGCATTTATTAAAAATATAACCAACATATTATATAATGTGATATGCATTTATACTCTTGGTCGAAGACCATCAGAGTGAGCCCAACAGCATTATTTCATATACAGCAATTTTTTTTTTTATATATATATATATAATAACACTGGTTAACATTATTTTGGTACAATAAATAATTAACGTTATTTTGGTAAAATAAATAATTAACATTATTTTGGTACAAATGAACATATTAGTACTTATAGTATATGATTTGACGATAACTTAACAATATAAATAGCAAAAGGCAAGTAGTAAATATAAACAATAATCATCCAACCAAAAAACCCTCAATAATTCGAATACAAATCCCGTCTCACTCTCTTTCCTTCACTCAAAACACTCTCTTACACGTAAATATTTCTCTTTTTTTTTAAATTAATTTGTAAATATCAAAAATATAGTAAGAGAGACCAACAAATAAACAACATATGATATATAGAGAAAAAACAATTAATAATAATCAATACTAATATAATAATAAACTACTACTACTAATAATATAATAATAATCATAATAATAAAAAAGTGCGGCATAATAGACCGGATATTCTCTTTTTAGATCTGGGAGAGAAAAAGGCGGGAATTATCGATGTTGCGATCCCCAATGACAACAATATCAGCTCTACTGTCGGTGAGAAACTCAGAAAATATCAGGAATTGGCGATGGAGCTGAGGCAACTGTACCATCTGGAAAATGTGACGGTGGTGCCGATAGTAATATCTACCAACGGACTGATTCTCAAGTCCACGGTAATGGGCACAGAAAACTTAAAGCTACCTCTTGATGCACTGAGAGAGGCTCAAAAATCGATTCTCCTTGACACGGCTAGGATTGTTCGTAAATTTTTGAATATCTAAAACGTGTATGAAGAATAGATAACTGAAGGTGGTTGGAATTAAACCCCCACCTCAGTTAATCAACCCGCAGCTGCGAGATAATGCGCAATAAATAATAATAATAATAATAATAATAATAACAATTAAGAATTAATTACCAATTAAACCCACATACAAGTATCTGTATATTCACCCGTCTCCCCTCTATTAAGATTCTTTTCACCCATTATATTCCTTAGTCAGGCTATATCTATAATACCACGATTGTTTAGAGTAACCAACGAGTGCAGTCCAGTTTTTCCCATTTAAATATTCTATAACCTCTGTTCTGCTTAGGATATGTTTTTAAAGCACCTCACTCTGAACTCTCTCAATACTGGACAGATAGCCAAAAAGTGTATTATATCTTCCCTTTCTTTCAAATTACAGAGTGTACAGAGTCCACTGGCTAGTTCATTAAACCTATTGTAATTTAGATATAGCAGCTCCCCTCTTATTTTAAAAATCCAGCTAATATCGTTATTCCTGAGATTCGCATTAATATATAATGGACATGGTTGTTTATTTATTTCTTTATAAAGAACAGTTTTTAAGGAGGATTCACAACGTGCAGTATTGTCTAGAACAAACCGTGTTTCCACGTTTATAAGTAGATTTTGAAATATTTCTTTCCAGTTGTGTACATTGTGTGGAGTTAGCAAAGGTTGTATCTGATATTTAACTAGTAGTAAATTTATATTGTGGTACCAGAATACATTTTTTGAAATTGACTCTTTCGCCAACAAATATGTGAACCTATTCTCCAAGTTTACTACCTTTAAAATGTATTTAAGATGCGATTTTAGAGTGTGGATATATAGAGGTTTAATGCCAGTTTCCAAATATAATAATAAATAATTGGGTGAGTTTACAGGTAGCCTGAATATTTTTTTGATAAAGAATGTCAGTAATTTTTCTACAGTATAGAACATCTGACCACCCCATACCTGCGCACCATAGCATAGTATATTACGTGATACTGTATTAAATACACGCATCTTATTACTAAATGTAATACAGTTATTATGTAAGATGCTTCTCCAGGTTACATTTATTCCTGTCTTAGCTGCATGTAATTTTTCTTTGAAATGTAATTCCAAAGACAAGCCAGACGTTAGGGTGATACCCAAGTACTTATACCTACTTACAACCTCAACATCATCACCACCAAATTTCCATTTTTCTAATTTTGACAGTTTACCGCCTTTTCTAAATACCATTATCTGTGATTTTGATAGATTTATTTTTAAGTTCCATTTTGAAAAATACATCTCGATTTGGTTAATCATCATCTGAAGGGTCAAAGGCTCTGAGGAAAGTAGCACTAAATCATCCGCGTAAGCCAAGAGCTTTAACCTCGTGGTGTATATTAGTATGCCTCCGTCTAAATATTCCTCTATATCGTTCAAAAAGAGGGAAAAAAGTAATGGTGATAACAATCCGCCCTGTTTCAAACCCATATTCATTTCAAATCCTTCAGAGAGACCACTTTTTCCCCATACAAAACCAAATGTATTTTCATGCAGGACACGAATAATCTGGGTTATCTTAGTAGAGACCCCAATCTCGGTTGATTTATATATTAAGGCATAGCGATCTACACTGTCAAATGCAGCTGAAAGGTCAACAAAAAATGCATACACCTGCCCCCTATTCCTTAATTTAGAATGGATGATGCTCATCAAAATAAATAGGTTGTCTATAGTTGAGTAGCCTCTTCGAAAACCGGCTTGAAATTCTTTCAATAAGCCCCTATTTTCAACCAAAGCCACTAGTCGGTTTAATATTACACCAGTGAAAATTTTAGAAATTGTATTTTCTAAAGCAATGCCCCTGTAATTAGTAAAGGAGTTAAAATCTCCTTTTTTATGCAATGGAAAAATAATCGACTGGTTAAAACAACTAGGTACCCATCCATTATCAAAGAACTTATTATACCGCTCCAGTAATATTGTTTTAAATTTCTCAGGCGCATTTTTAAAAAATTCATATGGTATACGGTCAATCCCTGCAGCTTTATTATTTTTCACCTGCCCTAACACGCTATTCAGTTCCTCTAAAAGAAAAGGCTCATCAAGGAAAGTGTCATTTATCAAGGGTTGGGCATAGTGTGGCCTAGGCGCGCTAAGAGTCGGATTTTAGAGCCTACCGAAGTGTTGCACCCATTCGCTCATCCTAATCCCTCCGCCAGCTGTTCCCTGGATATCCCTAGCTGATAAACTTCTCACCGCCGACCAATATTCCTTTGTTCCTACATGCCATGATTTCCTTTATCTTATTTAAATAATAATCCTCCCTAGCTTTTTTACAGGTTGTTTTGTAAATCTTATTATTCTGGATTTATAACTGTTTTGCGTGATCAGTATTTGTTTTTCTGAACAATTTTAATGCACTAAATGAGTGGTGCCTTGCTTAAATACTATCTCTACAAAAACATTTTTTATTGCTTGATCTATTTTTTACTAAGCTACCCTTATTTGCAGCCTGATAAATAATTTCTATCAAATCGGCAACATCACTATTATAACTAACATTTTTTAAATTGGCTTCTATTTTATCAGCATATTTTTCTTTATTCTGAATTCCCCAATTAAGTTTAGACAAGATTGGGATCGCAGTTTCAATGATTGTTTCGACCTGAATAGAAAATTCCACCAATATCGGCAAGTGGTCCGAAAATAATTGCTCGTCAACTCTAAATGATGCAATATGTTGGATAATCTCTCTTGAAACACAGCAATAATCATTCACCGAGTGTCCCTGTGAACCTATATATGTGTACTCCCCATGAAGGTCAAGCTCTGATCTACCATTTAATATAATAAGGTCATAATCAGACAAAAAATCTAATAATTTCTTACCTTTACAATTTAATACATTATCTTTCGAAATTATTTCTTTTTGTATTGCCCTATTATTAATTATAATATCTTTTGAAATAACCCGACAATTCGAAGTTCTACTATTCAGGTCGCCTAACAATACAAAATATTCACTTGGTTGCGCGGCAAATAAATCACAGAGTAAGGAAAAATCATAATCCCAATTATTACAATTCAGATAAAGAGGCGGAAAATATACAGACCCAATTTCACAATTCAACTTAATAACATAAAACCCAGAAAATTCAATGGAGGATAGAAATTTACTGAAATCATATTTTTTTTTATAACCAAAAACACAACCACCAATAGCTCGCCCAAATGATGATACTCTAATAGCAGGTATCCATTTTATCACGAAATCAGCGAAGTAATTACAATAATTTACAATATCTATTTCCTCTACAAATGTTTCATATAAAAAAAATACATCCATTTGGTATAAATAAGCAATTAAATCATTATCATTGATTTTGTTTTTCAAGCCATGTATATTATAACTTAAAATTTTAAGTTTCCCACAATTCTGATTATTAAGTTTCGGGACAATATGACGATCCTGGATATTTACGAAAGGACTGCAGGTTATCTTCTGTTCTTCTTTTCAGCCTGTTTACACCATATCTATTTCCTCTACAAATGTTTCATATAAAAAAAATACATCCATTTGGTATAAATAAGCAATTAAATCATTATCATTGATTTTGTTTTTCAAGCCATGTATATTATAACTTAATATTTTAAGTTTCCCACAATTCTGATTATTAAGTTTCGGGACAATATGACGATCCTGGATATTTACGAAAGGACTGCAGGTTATCTTCTGTTCTTCTTTTCAGCCTGTTTACACCATCCTGGGAAGAATTATCGTTAGAGCTGCTGGCCGGTGGGTCTAGATGTTTGATGACAGATTGCATTTCTTCAGATGTATACAAGCTGCCTCGGAACTTAATCCTATCCCTCACAATAGCAGCATTTTCGTCTATTTCTTTAATTTTTTTGAGATCCTGGTAAAGCTCTCTTCGTTTTTCTCTATCATGAAACGTTCGATCGCTAGATACAGCTATATTGCATTTCAAAAAAGAATCTCTTTGATTTAGTAATTTTATTTTTTCCTTGAAAGACGTTAGTGATACCAGAATCGGCCTAGTTCCCTCTCGTCGTCCTATTCACCTACATTAAGAAATTTTTTCCTCAGCAATATTTATTCCGGCCGCAAAGTTTTGCTAACTGTATTATACACATCTTCTTCGCCTGGTTTTTCTTCTGCCTCCGATACACGATATAATATTATATTATTTCTAATTAATTGTCTCTGAAGGTTATTTATTTCTTCTTCCTGCTTAAGCACCCTTTTTTCCAGTTCTGTTTGCTTGAGCTTTGTTTTATTGTGTTCCTCCATAATCTGTGTTAGTAGTCCATTAATTTCATTAATTTTTGATGCAATAGCTGTAGTCTCATTTGTGTTTTTTTTAATCTCGTTCATAATATCTTCAAGTGTGGGAGACATGATGGTAAAGATTGAAAAATTAAATAGCAATTAAAAACGTGATTTTCAGAATTGATCAACGGAATTAAATTTATTTAAATAAACGTATTATGGTCCCAACTAATTAATTTATTTATTTTTTATAGATAGCAGATTCCTTCCTTACTTCTAACGTGATTTTCCTGTATGTGAAGGTTTCTATAATTCCATTAAGCAAAATTCCTTCACTCTTTTCTTCTTTTCACTAATTGTAAGGTTTTTTTTTTGGTGTTTTTTAATTAACAGTTTATTATTCGGCACTATAATAACACTTATCCGAAAACTCAGTAAACATATATCACTTAAACCACCAGTTTTTTTGAATAGTTACACAATTAGACGTGTACACCACGACAGCTGATGTTGGACTTTCAACTAAAACACGTTCTACATACCTAATGACACATATAAACAATATGTGAGGAGTTCTATGCATTTACATTACTTTAAGATTTTTTAAAACAATAATAGAATAAATTTAGAAGAAAAATGAGTTTATTTTATTTTTTTTTTTTTCTTAAATCGCAAAGTATTATAAATGCATAGAACTCTTTAAACATTCTTTTTATGTGTATTTAGCAATGAAGTATAAGTTTTAGTTTCACCAGAACTTCGCAAATCGCTTAGCGTCCCTCATTTGTGTTTGAAAAACAAGATGGTATAATAATTTTCATTTTTTTTTGTAAATCTCAAAGCAATGTAAATGCACAGAACTCTTTAGATATTGGTTATATGTGTCCTTAGCTATATAGTATAAGTTTTATTTTCACCAGTACTCCGCGAATCATTTAGCGTCACTCCAATCTTAGAGAAAAATGAGTTTCTTTTATTATTTAAGCGTTTCGCGGAGTTCTGGTGAAACTAAATCTCATACTATATAGCTAAGGACAAATTTAAACAATATCTGAAGAGGTCTATGCATTTACATTACTTTGCTAATTAAAAAAAAAATTATAAAACAATCTTGTTTTTCTCAAACAATCGGAAGACACTAAGCGATTCGCGGAGTTATGGTGGAACTAAAACTCAACTTATAAAGCTAAGTACACATATAAACAATATCTGAAGAGTTCTATGCATTAACAATACTTGGCGATTTAAAAAAAAAAAAAAAATAATTTTAAATACCCTTGATTTTCAAAAAGATTCGAGGAACGCTAAGCGATTCTCGGAGATCATGTGAAACTAAAAAACTTTCTACATAGCTAACGACACATATAAACAATATCTGAAGAGGTTTATGCATTTACATTACTTTAAGATTTTTAAAAACAATAATAATTATACAACAATCTCGTTTTTCTCAATGATTTGAAAGGCGCTAAGTAATTCGTGGAGTTCTGGTGAAATTAAAACTTTTATTATATAGCTAAGGACACATATAAACCATATCTGAAGAGTTCTATGCATTTACGTTATTATGCGATTTTTAAAAAAAATTAAAATTTATAACATAATCTCGTTTTTCTTAAAGATTGGAGGGACACGAAGCAATCTGCGTTGTTCAATTGAAATTAAACTCATACTATATAACTATGAACACATATGAACAATATCTGAAGAGTTCTATGCATTTACATTAATTTGTGGTTTAAAAAAAAAAAATAATAATAAAACAAACTCATTTTTCTCAATGATTGGAGGGACACCAAACGATTGAAACTGGTGAAACTAAATCTCATACTATTAACTAAGGAATAATATAAACAATATCTGAAGCGTTCTATGCATTTACATTAGTTTCCGAATTAAAAAAAAAAAAAAAATTATAAAACAATCATGTTTTTCTCAAACAAATGAGGGACGCTTAGCGATTCGCGAGTTCTAGTGAAACTAAAATTCATACTACATAGCTAAATACACATATAAACAATATCTGAAGAGTTCTGTGCATTTACTTTACTTTGCGATTTGAAAGAAAAGAAATTATTATAAATGATTTCGTTTTTCTCAAAAAACATATAAACAATATCTGAAGATTTCTATGCATTTACATTACTTTGCGATTTTTAAAACAATAAACGTTATATATCTATCTCGTTTTTCGTAATGGCTCGAGGACGCTAAGAGATTCGCGGATTTCTGATAAAATTAAAACTTATACTATATAGCTAAGGAAAAATATAAACCATATCTGAAGAGTTCTATGCATTTACATTATTTTGCGATTTTTTAAAAAAAAATCATAATTATAAATAATCTCATTTTTCTTAAAGATTCGAGGGAAGCAAGCCGCATTGTGGAGATCTGGTGAAACTAAAACTCTTACTACATAGCAAATGACACATATATACAATATCTGAAGATTTCATGGCATATACCTTACTTTGCGATTTTTAAAAACAATAAAAGTTATATCTATCTCGTTTTTCGCAATGGATCGAGGGACGCTAAGTGATTCCCGGATTTCTGATGAAATTAAAACTTATATTATATAGCTAAGGAAACATATAAACCATATCTAAGTGTTCTATGTATTTACATTATTTTTGATTTAAAAAAAAAATAATAATTATAAATGATCTCGTTTTTCTCAAAGATTCGAGGGAAGCAAGGCGATTTGTGGAAATCTGGTAAAACAAAAACTCTTTCTACATAATAATACACATATAAACGAAATCTAAAGATTTCTATGCATTTATATTACTTTGCGATTTTTAAAAACAATAAAAGTTATATATCTATCTCGTTTTTCGCAATGGCTCGAGGGACGCTAAGTGATTCGCGGATTTCTGATAAAATTAAAACTTATACTATATAGCTAAGGAAACATATAAACCATATCTGAAGAGTTCTATGTATTTACTTTATTATTTATAATATTTATTTTTTAAAAAAATAATAATTATAAACGATCTCGTTTTACTCAAAGATTCGAGGGAAGCAAGGGGATTTGTGAAGATCTGGTGAAACTAAAACTCTTTCTACATAGCTAATGACACATATAAACAATATCTGAAGATTTCTATGCATTTACATTTTTTGCAATTTTTAAAAACAATAAAAGTTATATATCTATCTTGTTTTTTCTTAATGGCACGAGGGACGCTAAGTGATTCGCGGATTTCTGATGAAATTAAAACTTATATTGAGAACTTAAAACTTATGAAGAGTTCTAAGCAATTACATTGCTTTTCGATTTTAAAAAAAAAATTATAATAATTTAACAAATTCATTTTTCTCAAAGATTGGAGGGACACTAAGTGATTCACGGAGTTCTGGTGAAACTAAATCTCATAATATATAGCTAAGGACAAATTTAAACAATATCTGAAGAGGTATATGCATTACTTTGCAATTTTTAAAAAAAATTATAATAATTAAACAAACTCATTTTTCTCAAAGATTGGAGGGACACTAAGTGATTCACGGAGTTCTGGTATACACATATAAACAATATTTGAAGAGTTCTATGCATTAACAATACTATGCGATTTAAAAAAAAATAATAATTAGAAACAATCTCGTTTTTTTCAAACAATCGGCAGACGCTAAGCGATTCGCGGAGTTCTGGTGAAACTAAAACTCATACAATATAGATAAGTACACATATAAACAATATCTGAGGAGTTCTATGCATTAACGACACTTTGCGATTTAAAAAAAAAAAAATAATTTTAAATACCCTCGTTTTTCAAAAAGATTCGAAGGACGCTAAGCGATTCTCGGAGATCTGTTGAAACAAAAACACTTTCTACATAGCTAATGACACATATAAACAATATCTGAAGAGTTCTATGCATCTACATTACTTTAAGATTTTTAAAAACAATAATAATTATATAACAATCTTGTTTTTCTCAATGATTTGAAAGACGCTAAGTAATTCGTGGAGTTCTGGTGAAATTAAAACTTATATTATATAGCTAAGGACACATATAAACCATATCTGATGAGTTCTATGCATTTACATTACTTTGAGATTTTTAAATTTTAAAAAAATTTAAAATTTATAAGACAATCTCGTTTTTCTCAAATATTCAAGGGACTAAGCAATCTGCGAAGTTCTAGTGAAACTAAAAGTCATACTATACAGCTAAGAACACATATGAACAATATCTGAAGAGTTCTATGCATTTACATTACTTTGGGTTTAAAAAAAATAAATAAAAATAAAACAAACTCATTTTTCTTAAACAAATGAGGGACGCTTACCGATTCGAGGAATTCTGGTGAAACTAAAATTCATACTACATAGCTAAATACACATTTAAACAATATCTGAAGAGGTCTATGCATTTACATTACATTGTGGTTTAAAAAAAATTTATAAGATTATCTCGTTTTTCTCAAATGTTCAAGGGACACTAAGCAATCTGCGGAGTTCTAGTAAAACTAAAACTTATTTTATATAGCTAAGAACACATATGAACAATATCAGTAGTATGAAAAAGAGGCTTCTGGGACACTTTTTTGCGCTCCCGTCTACTCCGTAAGTACCATGTGCACCATTCCTAACTATACTTCCATTACGTGACCCCTTGTTGTGATTCTACTATACCTTGACCACCTAATTTGACCTTTAGCATTTTAATCCCCCCCCCCTTCCTAAGGTCAGGTACCTATAGAATTGTTATCTCACCATATTTTAGCTTTTCACTTGCTTATCCTCCCCCCAACCTAGTAATCAGGAACTTGTCCGCCATATTGTTTTTCCCTTATCCGCCTTTTGTTTTTTGGCCCCTCCGAGACTATATAAGGAGAGCGCGATCTCACTCTTCCTGATTCTGTTAAGAGCTGTGCTAGAGTGAACATCGACTAGTCTCCTTAATGGCTTTTGTAAAAAATCGTTTCTTCTATTTATTTTTGTGAAGTTGTATTATTTTGCTTCTTATTGTTATTTTTTTTTTTCACTTTTTTTTTTTCATTTTTTCATTTTTTTTCATTTTTTTTTTTCCAAGTATTTAGTCGAGAACGTGACGTTATTGGTAGGCATTTAGCCATATGTGAGGCACGTGAGCAACAGCGTAAATGCTCAAATTGCGGTGAAAAATTTACATCAAAAAAGACGCTCATCGCCCATATCCGTCGCTGCGGTTATGAAATATCCGCCATGGCAAAGAGGTCCCGTATCGATGCTGCTAGGGGGCATCTCTATGAGGTGGAAACTTCCCACGGGGGTATCCTGAAAACGTTCTTTCTTCCATCCACTGAAAGACAGATGCAACAGAATTCCTTAATTCACAGACAGAGACGATACATAGCTTGCTTAAAAACTATATGGAAGAAACTATTTCCCCTATAAAATACAATTTGCTATTGGAGGCAACGTTCGAAAATATTGTGGGTGAAACTTGCGATAGAGCATTTAAGACAAAAAACATTATATTATATGAAGACTCTTCCATTTTGGATAGTTTGAGCACAAGCTACGACAAGATAAAAACTGAGATGGAGGAATCAACTTTGAAGGGAAGTGGTTGGACTCTTAAAAACCTTGACGGCGTCCTACTTCGTATTAATCGATTTAAGCCGATAGGAGGTTCTAGTTTTATCCCTTTACCCTCACTTATAGCGAATAAGAAAGCCATTATTAATGTAAATAACAACGATGAACGATGCTTCATGTACGCCGTACTATCTCCCCTTGTGGAAATACACCCAGACCGCCAAAGCAAATAAAAAATCTTGAGCATAGGTACGACTTTAGTTGCATTTCCTTTCCCACCCTTCTCCACGAGGTTAAAAAGTTTGAACAACGTAATAATATAAGTATTAATGTTTTTGCTCTAGGAGAGAAGGAGGAAGTTTGCCCTCTAAAAGTCGTTAGGCAGGAAAAGGACGACCATAGAGACCTCCTTTTACTGACAAATGATGACGGTCATAGCCACTACGTATATAAAAAAGATTTTAGTAAACTAGTTTATGCTCAAATCACCAAACAAAAAAGAAGGGTACACGTTTGTAAGCGATGCTTCCAGCGTTTTAGATCAATCCGAGAAGGTATTACCGAATGGGTAAAAGAACACATGGAATACTGTGGATAAAACAGACCGACGCGAATAGTTTGCTACTAATACTTGCCTGAACCTAGCGAGGACGGGAAACCACCAACTGTTTCTTTTACGAAAGTACAAAATCAGGTGAGGATTCCTATCGTCATCTATGCAGATTTTGAATGTGTGTTAAAGAAAATAGATATTAACAATCCCATACATTCGCATACAACTTCCTACCTGCGCCACCTCCCTATGAGCTTCTGCACCTATATTAAGGTTGCAGAAGACATTCCTCGTTAGTGCCTACCCCCTGACTTCCCCATGGAGCCCTACATTTATACAGGCGAGGATGCAGCAGAGAAATTAATTAAATACATAAAGTCTGTAGCTGAAAAAGTTTCAAAGGTGTATTCGATGAAAAAACCTATGCTACCCCTTACACAATCTCAACTAGCAGCATTTTCAAAATCTCAGCATTGCTACCTTTGCTCCAAACCTTTCGTTTCCTCCAACAAAAAAGTGGCGGACCATGACCACATCACTGGTCTTTATCGTGGAGCAGCTCATTCACAATGTAATATTCTTTACCATACTCCTCGATTTCTCCCCGTCTTTCTCCACAATCTGAGTGGTTACGACTCTCATTTCATAGTTCGAGAGTTGGGCTATGATAACAGTCGTATTAGAGTCATACCCAACAGTGAGGAAAAATATATTTCTTTTAGTAAGCAGGTTGGACTGGTAACGGTTTGATTCGTGGATACTTTTAGGTTCATGGCATCTAGCTTAGATAAATTATCGAAAAACCTTCCAAGCCATAAGTTCGTCGACACAGCTAAATTCTTCCCTGCTGACAAAATGGATCTAGTAATACGTAAAGGAGTTTATCCCTACAATTATACAGATTCATTTGAGAAACTAAAGGAAACAGTTCTACCACCTAAGGAGGCATTCTACCGTACCCTTAACGAATGTGATATCTCAGACGAAGATTACCATCATTTTAGTAAATTTATTTTTCATTTCAATGATAGATGATATCAGAGAAAATTATATCAAACCTGTTTTAATATTGTTGTTTTTTTTTTATTTGTTCATATGATTAACTTATATTGTTTAACTTTCAAAGGAATTACACACTGTATAATTTAAATATTCACTATGCATCATTTATACACGATACATACATGTATACATTATACACACTTACACAATATACTCATAACATATACAATATACATTCAACACACATAAATAAATGTAGGTGATGCATAAGAATTTGAAAGAAAATTGTTAAAATCTTATAAAATTATAAGAAATGATATGAAAACCAAGAAAAATATTGGATCGAAGAAGTAAGAAAATATATGATCGTTTGTTATAAAATTTGTAATAAATGTAGGTGATCCAATATTTTTCTTGGTTTTCATATCTTTTCATATAATTTATAATGTATACATTATACACACTTACAATATATACTTATAACATATACAATATACATTCAACACACATAAATAAATGTAGGTGATGCATAAGAATTTGCAAGAAAATTGTTGAAATCTTATAAAATTATAAGAAAAGATATGAAAACCAAGAAAAATATTGGATCGAAGAAGTAAGAAAATATATGATCCTTTGTTATAAACTTTGTTAAATTTATATAAAAAACGGTAAAAATAGTGAAAATGCATTAGCATTTGTACGAAAGTTGTTAAAATCTTATAAAATCATAAGAAAAGATATGTAAACCAAGAAAAATATTGGCTCGAAGAAGTAAGACAATATATGGTCATTTGTTATAAACTTTGTTAAATTTATAGAACCGCTTAGCGTCTGCCGATTGTTTGAAAAAAACAAGATTGTTTCTAATCATTATTTTTTTTTTAATTCGCATAGTATTGTTAATGCATAGAACACTTTAGATATTGTATATACTTGTCCTTAGCTATATAGTATATGTTTCAGTTTCCCCATAACTCCGCGTATCACTTAGCGTCCCTACAATCTTTCATAAAAATGAGTTTGTTTTATTATTATTTTTTTTTTTTTGAACCCCAAAGTAATGTAAATGCATAGAACTCTTCAGATATTGTTTATATGTGTTCTTAGCTGTATAGTATGAGTTTTAGTTTCACTAGAACTTCGCAGATTGCTTAGTGTCCCTTGAATATTTAAAAAAACGAGATTGTCTCATAAATTTTAAAATTTTTTAAAATTTAAAAATCGCAAAGTAATGTAAATGCATAGAACTCTTCAGATATGGTTTATATGTGTCCTTAGCTATATAATATAAGTTTTAATTTCACCAGAACTCCACGAATTACTTAGCGTCTTTCAAATCATTGAGAAAAACGAGGGTATTTAAAATTATTTTTGTTTTTTTTTTTAATCGCAAAGTATTGTTAATGCATAGAACTCCTCAGATATTGTTTATATGTGTACTTAGCTATATAGTATAAGTTTTAGTTTCACCAGAACTCCGTGAATCGCTTAGCGTCTGCCGATTGTTTGAAACAAACAAGATTGTTTCTAATTATTATTTTTTTTTAAATCGCAAAGTATTGTAAATGCATAGAACTCTTCAGATATTGTGTACTTAGCTATATAGTATAAGTTTTAGTTTCACTAGAACTCCGCGAATCGCTTAGCGTCTCCTGATTGTTTGAGAAAAACAAGATTGTTTTATTTCTGCTGACAAAATGGATCTAGTAATACGTAAAGGAGTTTATCCCGTTCTACCACCTAAGGAGGCATTCTACAGTACCCTTAACGAATGTGATATCTCAGACGAAGATTACCATCATGCCCAGTAGGTCTGGAATGCATTTGAAGTAAAGACCCTAGGCGAGTACAGTGAGCTCTACCTTTAAGTAGATGTTATGCTCCTATGCGATATATTTGAAAATTACAGAGATGTTTGTATGGGAGCATATTCTTTAGACCCTGCTTGGTACTTCACGGCTCCTGGCCTGGCATGGGATGCCATGCTCAAGTATACTGGCACACACCTTGACCTCTTGACTGATTATGATCAGTTACTTATGATCGAACGCGAAATCAGGGGAGGAATATGTCAATGCAGCTAACGTTATAGCAAAGCTGATAACAGGAATCTTAACCCAAACCATGAGCCTCATAATGAATCGAAGTACATCGCCTACCTTGATGCGAACAATTTGTACGGATGGGCAATGTCAAACCCCCTTTCTTATGACAGTTTTGAATGGGTTGAAGATCCCAATGCTCTAAAATGGGAAAATATACGAGAAGACGGTCCATACGGCTATATTGTTGAAGCGGACATTGAGTACCCCGAAGAGTTACACGATGTTCACAATGATTTTCCTCTTCTTCCAGAAAATAGAGGCCCTCCGAAAGGTACCAATAAGAAATTATTAGCTCCTTTGTCTAAAAGGGAAAAAATTGTCGTACATTTTGCCAACTTAAAACAAGCGATGAGCCTTGGTCTCCGTTTAGTACACGTACATCGAGCGCTACGGTTCAGGCAGTCCCGTTGGCTAAGTTCATTTATCGATCTCAACACCCGAATGAGACAGCAATCGACCAACGATTTCGACAAAGATTTTTTTCAAACTTATGAATAACGCCGTATTCGAAAAATTTATGGAAGATGTAAGAACGTATAAAAAGAGAACTGGTTACTGACGATAAGAGATTACAAAAACTCATTGCCAAACCCACTTTTAAGGACAGGACAATATATAGTGAAACTTTAGTAGCTGTACATCTCGACTATGAACAGATCAGAATGAACAAACCTATTTATGTAGGAATGGCCATTCTCGATCTCTCCAAAGTCAGGATGTATGAGTTCCACTACAAGACAATGTTAAAAAAGTACGGACCTGACAAACTGAAATTACTGTAAACAGAAATTATTACAAACGAGGCATTTGTCTGCAGGACTCAACTTATATGTGGAGTACCGGTGAGAGATACTAATAAATTTTACGCTGGATGATCGGATTTGCGTGATTATTTTTGCTTGCGAGTGGGGTAGATTTATCTGTAGATGGCGCTGTGGAGTGAATGCTGGATTGTAAAAATCTTGATAATTTGGACAAAAAGATGAACCGTACATCCTTTCCAGGTCTGTTCTGTGAAGGGTTTCCTTAATAGAGCTAAGGGCTTTTTCTATTTCTTTTCTTCTCTCTGTTGAACTTATCGCGGATGTTATACGGTCCTCGACTCGAAGTGATTTTAATATATCTTGCAGCTGAGGGAACCAGTTATGCTTTGAACTGTTAGGGTGCAAAGCGGCAAGTCTACAAAGGGCGTCAAAGCACACTCTTGGGTACCTGTTGTTTGGCATTTCTAATATTTTTGTTACCCAGTTTAAGGCCTGTTCTAAAACATTATGCGCAATATGGACGGTGCCTGTTTCGAGACGTACAATGTACTGTGGAGTTGATGGATGCATGTTCAGCAAGCGTTTATAAAATGAAATATGGCACCTTTCTATCATATCGAGATATCTGAGTGACCACACGCTTGCACCGTAAAGCAGAACACTAACCACCATGGATTGGCAAAGCTTTTCTTTTGTTTCCCAGAATCTTGACTTAGACTGAGTGCAAATGCTCCTTACCATCCCACTCGCTATATTTGTTTTGGTAATCGCCTGCTTCGCTGCACACAAAAATAGTCCAGATCTAGAGAACATCACACCCAGGTAGGTAACCGCAGAGACTGTTCCGATTTTCTGATCATTGTACCTGAATTTGCGCTCTACTTTAGGTCTCCCATTCTGAAATATAATAACTTTAATCTTATCTACATTCACATTTAGTCTGTTTTGTTCACAATAATTGTATAAGAGTGACAATTTTTCCGCCATGTCGTAATGCGATTTTGCAAATATGATGAGGTCATCTGCATACATTAAAAGAAGTATATCGCATTTATCATTGACTCTTATACCTCTTACTCCATTTGTCCTGAAATGATGTTCAATATCAGCAATAAACAAGTTGAACAAAACTGGACTGAGAGACTCTCCCTGGAGCACCCCCTCCGTTACTTCCACGAAGCTATCCCCACTCTTGGAAATCAATAGGCACGCATTCTCATACAGACTCTTGACTATTCTTATTAATCGACCGCTGATTCCCATGTTGAAGAGCTTGTGCCAAAGTAGCATATGATTTACAGAGTCGAATGCTTTTTTGAGATCGATAACTGCAGCGTAAAGTTTTGGGCCAGTGCCTGAAAGTTGGATGAGCGAGGTAAAAACGTAAATATTATCCAAGCACCCTCTTCCCCGACGAAAGCCAGCTTGGGATTCAGGCATACTGTCAGTCTCTTCTATCCATAGGTTGAGTCTTTCTAGGATGATCTGTGTAAATAATTTAAGTATACAGTTGGCTAAAGAAATATTTCTATAGTTTTCCGGAGATTTTGGAGATCCTTTCTTATAAATCATGATGTTGCGGAGTTTGCACCAGTTAGTTGGGATTTCTTCCAGCGATAAAATACGGTTAAATAAGGCCAATAAATATAATTTCCAGTTTAATGGCAGACCTTTGTAAAATTCATAGGGCACTGAGTCGGGTCCAGATGTCTTTCCGTTTTTGGCGGAATATATTGAGTTGTCAAGCTCTCCTAATGAAATTTCGCCATCCAATAATGGGTGTGTTACCGATGTAAATGTTGTGCTGCAGTGAAGGCGAGTCAGATACAATTTTTTAAAGTATGATTCCCATTCAGAAGCGGATATATCATTTCTGTGTGGCAATTTAGAACGTAATAATCTGACTGTTGTCCAGAACGATTTCGAGTCTCTTGCACACCGTAAAGTTGCGTTAATATTTTCCAGGAATAGTTGTTTTTTCCGTTTTAGGAGGTTCTTATACTTTTTCTTACTTTTTATATACTGAAACACTAATTGTGTGTGAAAATTTTTTTTTTTGCAGTTTTTCAGGAGCTCGTTTATATTTTTTTTGTGCATACGGCATTCTGAGTCATACCATTTTTTATTTTCAGAGTAACACTCTGAACACGCTTAACCATACCAAGATTATTAGCAGAGCGGTAAATTTCATTAATGAGGTTCTCATAAATGCTATTTGTGGAATTATCCTGTCCATTATAACTAATATTAACGGAGTAACGCATTTCATCAAAATACGATTTTTGTAGATTACTATTCCATATTAGTCTATATGGGGCAATAATTTTATTTGTTGAAGTCCTATTAGGTATTTCATTATAATTTGACATTTGGTAAACAGAGATTTTTAAAGGAAGATGATCCGAGTTAGTAGTTTTCGTTTCTATTTCCATGTCTTTTATTAAGCAGCAGAAGGAAAGGTTGCACCACACCAAGTCGATGACACTGCCGCCAGTAGAGCATAAGTAGGTATAGCAACCATTTGGATCACATGGGGTTCGTCCATTTAACAAGATAAATGAGTTTTGCTCCATAACATCAACCAGCGCAAGTCCTCGAGCATTGAGTTCCTTATCCATGCTTCTCCTGATTGGTCGTAGGTACGTACCTTGGATTACATTTTTATCTACTTGATTAGCATCCGCAACTCTGCAGTTGAAGTCACCCAGGACAGCAAAAGGTAAATGTTTATTTTTATCTGAAATATATTTTATGTCAGCATCTAGAGATTCCAAAGCAAAATTTATATCAATTGTGGGTTTAAAATATATTAGCGCCGAAACAATGATAAATTTTTTAAATGTAAGTTTTAGAAAAATGGAGATATTATTTTTTTTTTAGTATTTCTACTTTAAAATGATTTTTAATCAAAATTGCAAGGCCGCCACTCGCCCTTCCAAATCTCTTATCTTTTACAGCTGGTGTAGAGACTATTTTATAATTTAACATATGTGAAGGCAGATTGATGGGTTCCTTTATATGGTGGGTCTCAGTGAGGCATATTATATCCATTTCAAAAATATTGTCATAGCTAGGAAGATTGTGTAATCCATTGCAATTCCATAATAATATTTGTCCATGTCCAGTTATCTGTTGAGTTTCCAAAGTTTCATTATTGTAAAATTTGGAGCTTAAGAATTTTTGTTTATCGGTTGACTGTCTGGTCCGGGCTTCTCCTTTAAAAAAGGCTCTAGCGTGCTTTGCATTGAAATTTTCCTTTTTTTTGAAATTTTTTCGCCGTCAGTAACCAAGGTATCACACGATTCAATATCTAGGACTGGAGCCCTCCGTTGACTGCTTGCCCCCCTCAGATTGCTAGGTAAGAGATCTTGCTGTAGCTCAGCTAAAGTGGTTAGTTTTTCATTAATAATTGCCTTGTCTCCCCTATAGCCGGCCACCATTCCTTTTCCCCGCGCCGCAGCAATATATGGCCACAGATCTCTTCTTGTTTCTCTTTCCTCAGGCGAGTAGTCCCACGAAAACTTTAACCCACATTCCGAGTTTCGAGAAAGCCTTAATATTTCTAATTTTCTACGAAAACTCAGGAACTTTATAAGAACCGGTCCGTTAGGCAGACCCTTTCTATCAATTCTCTTAATATTATGAATCTCATTAAGGTTGAGGTCGGTCCCTAATTTTTCATTTATTAATTTTATAATACTATCCTCAAGTTTGCAGGGAGTTTCATTATCTAAATCATTAAATTTAAAAATTATTAAGTTTTTCTCTCTGTTTACACTAGGGCCCTCATAGAATTTTTTCCCTAGAATCTCTATCACGTCCCCTAGCTTGTTTTCAACTAGCTGTTTATTTATTTCGAGTTTATTGACCCGATTTATAGTTTCATCCATTATAGCTTTAAATGATTCTATATTCGCTTTTAACCCGCGCACCTCTTCAACTCCTTTTTTTACATCATTTTGTGTTTCTCGCATTAAATCCATGAGAGATTTCAAGGTTACTTCTTCTAACGCCATTGTAAAAAGTTAAAAATCCTTTATAAGCGAATAAGTGATTAAAAAGAAATACGAAAAATATTCAAGAAGAGGTGCGATCTACTCTGCACTGACACAATGAGCGTACTGAAGATAATTGTTTAAACTTGGTCTATGACAGGTGGGGAGACTTACGCATGCGTATTGATTAAAAACGACATAGCCATTACTCACCAGATGGTGAGTTTTCACGACAGTTAGTGTTTTTTAAACTACAGAAAAATATAGTTGTAAACAGACACGATGCGAACCCTACCAGACACTAGTACACACTCTAAATTAACATTAAATTTGCGATTTTAAAAAAAAATTAAAATTTATAAGACAATCTCGTTTTTCTGAAAGATTTAAGGGACACTAAGCAATCTGCGAAGTTTTAGTAAAACTAAAACTCAAACTATATAGCTAAGAACACATATGAACAAAATCAGAAAAGTTCTATGCATTTACATTACTTTGCGATTTACAAAAAAAAATAAAAATTATAAAACAATCTTGTTTTTCTCAAACAAATGAGAGACGCTTAGCGATTTGCGGAGTTCTGGTGAAACTAAAATTCATACTACATAGCTAAATACAAATATAAACAATATCTGATGAGTTCTATTCTTTCACATTACTTTGCGATTTTTAAAAAAAATTAAAATTTTATAAGACAATATCGTTTTTCTCAAAGATTTAAGGTGCACTAAGCAATCTGCGAAGTTTTAGTAAAACTAAAACTCAAACTATATAGCTAAGAACACATATGAACAAAATCTGAAAAGTTGCATTTACATTACTTTGTGGTTTAAAAAAAAAAAATAATAATTATAAATGATCTCGTTTTTCTCAAAGATTCGAGGGAAGATAGGCACTTAGTGGAGATCTGGTGAAACTAAAACTCTTTCTACATAGCTAAAGACACATATAAACAATATGAATTATAAAACAAAACAAAAATATAATTATAAAACAAAAATTATAATTATAAAACAATCTCGTATCACATAAAGACTAGAGGGACGCTAAGCGATTCACGGAGATCTGGTGAAACTAATAGCCAAAGACACATTAAAACCATATCTGAAGAGGTCTATGCATTTACAATACTTTGCGATTTAAGAAAAAGTTTGTAATATGCATCAACATTATCAACATTATCAGAATGGGACCAAATTAGTCTCAACAATAAAGTTTTTTATTTAAAAGACGTTACGGCTCTTTTGAACCATCTTCAGTTCAGCAAAACAGGTAGACAAAATCATTTGAAGTCACACAGGGCAGATACAACTCTCAACCAATGTTCCCTAACCCCAAGACACCCAAAACACTCAGCTGTTTATGTTGGGATTTAAGAAAAATATAATAATAATAAAACAATCTCATTTTTATGAAAGACTAGAGGGACGCTAAGCGATTCACGGTTATCTGGTGAAACTAAAACTCTTTCTACATAGCCAAAGGCACATTTAAACCATATCTGAAGAGGTCTATGCATTTACAATACTTTGCGATTTAAGAAACAAGATAATAAAACAAACTCATTTTTCTCAAAGATTGGAGGGACGCCAAACGATTCGCGGAGTTCTGGTGAAACTAAATCCCATACTATATAGCTAAAGCTTTAAATAAATATAGCTATAAACAATACCTGAAGAGTTCTATGCATTTTCATTACTTTAAGATTTTTAAAAACAATAATAATTATATAACAATCTAGATTTCCCAATGATTTGAAAGACGCTAAGTAATTCGTGGAGTTCTCGTGAAATTAAATTTTATTATATATAGCTAAAGACACATATAAACAATATCTAAAGATTTCTATGCATTAACATTACTTTGCGATTTTTAAAAAAAAATAAACTTTATAAGACAATCTAGTTTTTCTCAAAGATTTAAGGGACACTAAGCAATCTGCGAAGTTTTAGTAAAACTAAAACTCAAACTATATAGCTAAAAACACATATGAACAAAATCTGAAAAGCTCTATGCATTTACATTACTTTGCGATTTACAAAAAAAAATAAAAATTATGAAACAATCTTGTTTTTCTCAAACAAATGAGAGACGCTCAGCGATTCGCGGTGTTCTGGTGAAACTAAAATTTATATTACATAGCTAAATAGAAATATAAACAATATCTAAAGAGTCCCATGCATTTACATTACTTTGCGGTTTAAAAAAAAAAATAATAATTATAAATGATCTCGTTTTTCTCAATGATTCGAGGGAAGCTAGGCACTTTGTGGAGATCTGGTGAAACTAAAACTCTTTCTACATAGCTAAAGACACATATAAACAATATCTGAAGATTTCTATGCATTAACATTACTTTGCGATTTTTGAAAAAATTAAAATTTATAAGACAATCTCGTTTTTCTCAAAGATTTAATGGACACTAGGCAATCTGCGAAGTTTTAGTAAAACTAAAACTCAAACTATAGCTAAGAACACATATGAACAATATCTGAAGAGTTCTATGTTTTTACAATACTTTGCGATTCCAAAAAAAAAAATAATATAACAAACTCATTTTTCTCAAAGAATGGAGGGACACTAAGCGATTCACGGAGTTCTGGTGAAACTAAATCTTACACTATATAGCTAAGCAAAAATATAAACAATATTTAAAGAGGTCTATGCATTCGCGGAGATCTGGTGAAACTTAACCTAATTGTAATAATAATAACAACTATTATAATAAATAATATAATCATTATAATAATAACAACCAAATTATAACTATAAGGCAATCTCGTTTTTCTCAAAAATTCGAGGGACCCTAAGCAATTCGCGGAGATCTAGTAAAACTAAAACTTATTTTATATAGCTAAGAATACGTATGAACAATATCTGTAGAGTTCTATGCATTTACATTACTTTAAGATTTTTAAAAACAATAATAATTATATAACAATCTCAATTTCCCAATGATTTCAAAGACGCTAAGCAATTCGCGGAGTTCTAGTAAAACTAAAACTTATTTTATATAGCTAAGGACAAGTATAAACAATATCTAAAGAGTTCTAGGCATTTACATTACTTTGCGATTTTAAAAAAATTGTAATAATAAAAAAAAACTCATTTTTCACAAAGATTGGAGGGACGGTAAGTGATTCAAGGTGTTCTGGTGAAACTAAAACTCATACTACATAGCTAACTACACATATAAACAAAATCTGAAGGGTTCTATGTATTTACATTACTTTGCAATTTTAAAAATAAATAATAATTATAAAACAATATCGTTTTTCTCAATGATTCAAGGGAAGTTATCGATTCGCGGAGTTCAAGTAACACTAAAACCAAAAATATATAGTGAGAAACCATATATACTCCATCTGAAGAGTTCTATTCATTCACATTACTTTATGATTTTTAAAATTTAATAATTATAAAACAATCTCGTATAATATAAAGACTAGAGGTACGCTAAGTGATTCACGAAGTTCTGGTGAAATTAATACTCATTTTATATAGCTAAGAACACATATGAACAATATCTGAAGAGTTCTATGCTTTTACATCACATTGCGATTTAAAAAAAAATAATAATAAAACAAACTCATTTTTATCAAATATTGGAGGGACGCTAAGCAATACGCGGAGTTCTGGGGAAACTAAAACATATACTTTATAGCTAAGGACAAGTATGCACAATATCAGAAGAGTTCTATGCACTTACATTAATTTGCGATTTAAAAAAAAAATAATAAGAAACACCCTCATTTTTCTCAAATTATAATACAATTTTGTATTTCTAAAACAAACGAGGGACCCTAAGCAATTCGCGGAGCTCTAGTAAAACTAAAATTTATTTTTTATAGCTAAGGACAAGTATAAACAATATCTAAAGAGTTCTAGGCATTTACATTACTTTGCGATTTAAAAAAAAAAATTGTAATAATAAAAAAAACTAATTTTTCACAAAGATTGGAGGGACAGTAAGTGATTCACGGAGTTCTGGTGAAACTAAAACTCATACTACATAGCTAAATACACATATAAACAAAATCTGAAGAGTTCTATGCTTTTACATTACTTTGCGATTACAAAAAAAAAAAAATAAATAAAACAAACTCATTTTTCTCAAAGAATGGAGGGACACTATGCGAATCACGTAGTTCTGGTGAAACTAAATTTTATACTATATAGCTTTAGCCTCGTTTTATACTATATAGCGGAGATCTGGTGAAACTTAACCTCATAAATTATAACTATAAGACAATCTCGTTTTTCTCGAAGATTCGAGGGACCCTAAGCAATTCGCGGAGTTCTAGTAAAACTAAAACTTATTTTTTATAGCTAAGGACAAGTGTAAACAATATCTAAAGAGTTCTAGGCATTTACATTACATTGCGATTTAAAAAAAAAATGTAATAATAAAAAAAACTCATTTTTCACAAAGATTGGAGGGACAGTAAGTGATTCACGGAGTTCTGGTGAAACTAAAACTCATACTACATAGCTAAATGCACATGTTAGGGCGTCGTAAGGTTCACAGACTTGCAACCTTGATCAACCTGTCCCTAATGCAAAAACACTGGTTACCTTTAAAGAGCCTTAAATTAAAATATAAGCTTTAATATAATATGAAACATTTTTAAAAATATAATGTAAAGACTCAAATTAAAGAATTTCAAAATATAATTCCGAATGCTTTTTTTAACCCTTTATTGATAAAAGTTATTAGTAAAAACAAAAGATGAGAATAAATGAGAAAAAAATTACAAATTAAATAAATATATCTATACAACTTCTTTATAAACATAAAATAAAATTAGCTATGAAAAGAATTTACAAAAGGAAAAAAATAATAAACTTCTGCAAATTACATAAAAATAAATCAAACCATTCTGGTATTATATATTAATGTTTATATAATTATATTAATGTTTATATTCAATATCTTTTCAGTGAATCTATATTATAAGTTCTACTGAGCTCATTCAAATTTACTAATTGCGCAATTAAAATAAAACAAAATGTCTAAATACCCTGGGTAAAGAATCAGGCGATGTTGTCGAAGTCATTGATGGACTTCGTGAATACCATATGAGTTGATCAACTTAAAATTTCGACGGTGAGTAGGCGTCCATTCCGGAGAAGATCGTAACAATACAAATTGGTGTCGTCTTGCTGGTGAACCAACCTGGAGAAAACGAAACGGCCTCCAAACTGCCGATAACCGACCGCACGATCGGAAATTTTTATCGCAATATATGCGATTAATGATATTTGAGAAAAAAAAAAAATAATGTTCGTAACAGTCACAGAGCACCTGTGTACCAGCTGACGACAAGTTGCCTACTGCCGCTTAATCCTATACATTTAGTACATAATTTCGTTATCATATCATAATATCAAGAATTATTCAATTCAATTATTCAAATTTTGAGTTTCGACTTAACGATAAAAAAAATGAATTACAACTATTACAATAAAGATAAAGTAATTTTTTTTTTTTTAACTAAAACATCTTCGTTGCGATTTTTTTTTTTTTTTTAGTAACATATGAGCGGCCGTAACATACTGCCCACCAAATTTTATGTAATAAAATTTCAATCAGGTCCTTCCTCTGAAGAAGGTAACAAAGGTGCTAACTGAGCAACTGATCGCACGTATTCTCCTGTTGCGGTTTTTAACTTTACTATCCTAACAATACAATACCATCTTTACTGGGATAGGTCTCAATAATTCGTGCTGCTGGCCAACAACGGGGAGGTAATCGTGATTCTTTTATTAGAACCAAGGTTCCTGTTGTGACATTTTTTGTGTGCGATCTCCATTTGACTCGCTGTTGTAAACTGTTCAAATATTCTAACCGCCATCGCTGCCATATGTCCTGAATTGATCTTTTCAATAATTGCCAACGGGTCAATCTGTTCATTGGAATGTCGGTTAGAGTTAATTCCTGCGTGGCAACTAGAGGGCCTCCAATAAGGAAATGACCTGGAGTTAACGGATCGAAGTCATCCGGAGATGAGGAAAGTGGGCACAATGGCCGAGAATTTAATATGGCCTCGATGTTGGTAACAATAGTATAGAGCTCCTCAAACGTAAGACAGCGCTCATGTAATACCTTTACCAAATGTGTTTTCATAGACTTTACCCCCGCTTCCCAAAGACCTCCAAAGTGAGGGGAGGATGGAGGGATAAAGTTCCATTCAATCTGTTTCATATTGCAATGTTCAGCTATACGCTCTTGAGTCCCTGGGTTTCTGAAATAATTCCATAACTCCCTCAATCTTCTATCAGCCCCCACAAAGTTTGTTGCGTTATCCGAGAAAATGCGAGCAGGTACTCCTCTTCGAGCAACAAATCTGTCTAGGCACGCTATGAAGGCATCGGTAGTGAGCTCAGAAACCAGCTCAAGGTGAACCGCTTTTGTGCACATACAAACGTACAAGCATACATAGGCTTTGGTCGCATGTGCATTTTTTCTTGAAGATTCCTTAATTAGGAAAGGTCCGGCAAAGTCTACTCCCACATTGATGAATGCTCGGCCTTGTTCAAAACGAGTGGCTGGTAATGTACTCATAAATGGCGCAAAATTAGTTACACGTAAACGATGACAGGTAACACACTGATGTACCCTTGACCTTATAAGTTTTCTTGCAGTTGGTATCCAATACTGTCTCCTAATTAGTGAATGAAGCAGTTGAGCTCCAGCATGTAAATAACATATATGCAAATGATCCACCAGCTTCCTTGTAAAATGAGATTTAGGATGTAATATAATTGGGTGTTTAGCCTCATAAGTCAAATGACTGTTATGTAAACGCCCGCCCACCCTCAGAACACCAAGAGAATCTAAAAAGGGTGCAACGGATGATAATTGCGTTTTATCACCTTCTCCACTTGCGACCAGAAGAAGTTCCTTACGGTAAAAGTGAGCTTGGTTCATTTTTATGCAGATCTCGGTTGCCTTACGAATCTCTTTTAAGCTCAGAATGCCCGTCATTCGTACTGTATTCTTTTTAGAGTTGTTGATGAATCTCAGAATGTAGGCAGTTATTCTTTGAACTTTGATAAAAGAAGAAACATTTTTTAACCATTCATCCCCTGAGATTTTGGCAGTGTATGCGTGACACAAAAGGGTAGAATCAGATTTAATTTCAGGTAGGTTGTCTGAACTTCTATTAAATGCTTGAGTTATTGGCCATGTTGAGGGATCCTCTTTTACCCAAACTGGTCCTTGCCACCACAACATTTGATCCTTGAGAGAAGCTGGAAAGACTCCTTTAGAGGCTATATCAGCTGGGTTGTCCTTTGAAGAAACGTGGTGCCAGTTTTCCAAACGTGATAATTGTAAAATTTGTACGACTCTATTCGCAACAAATACTTTTAGCTTATGTGGAGGTGTCCCTAACCAGCCTAACACAACAGTTGAGTCAGAAAATAGAAACATGGATGTTGGAGATAGCTGCCAAATTACATCATTGCAGGAATTTAGGAGATTCACCAACAGCAATGCTGCACACAATTCCAATCTAGGTATAGATAAGGGTTTAATTGGGGCGATACGAGTCTTTGCTGCTAACAAATAGGTATTAACTTCCCCTTCAAATGATTGTGATCTTAGATAGATTGCAGCTGCATATCCCAAGTCTGATGCGTTCGCGAACCCCATCATGAAGCGTTGGTGTGTTTGAGATGGCATTATGCAACGCGGAATGTGAATTGTTTCTAAAGTTTTAAGTTCATTAATAAATCTTTCCCATTGTGTGTTGATATCATTAGGCAAAGATTCATCCCAATTTAATTTAAGTTTCCAAAGACTTTGCAGTAGTCGCTTGGCCTTAAAGAGTACTGGAGCCAAATACCTCAGTGGATCAAACAGTCTAGCGATTGTAGATAAAACTGCTCTTTTTGTTCTAATTATTGAAGATGTACGAACATTATAATAAAATTTGTCAGATTTTGGGTCCCACATCATTCCTAGGATTTTTACTGACGATTCGTCAGATGTTGTAAATTCCATTGGAGTTTCTCTTAAGCCTTCTGGAATTGATTGGACTACCATGTTGGAATTACTAGCCCATTTCTTCAATTCAAAACCCCCTCGAAGTAAAAGTTCCTGGAGCTCTTGGTACAATTTTAAAGCTTCTTCAATATTATTGGCACCAGTTAAAATGTCATCCATATAAAGATTATGCTGCAAAGCACTGACAGCTAAGGGAAAAGCTGACCCTTCATCCTTGATTAATTGCTTTATTACCCGTAACGCTAAGTACGGAGAGCATGACATGCCAAAACTTAGCCTGGTTAATTCGTATTCTTGAACCTTCTCTGACGGGTTAAAACGATAAAATATGTGCTGATATTTGCGATCTTCCGGATGTATTAAAATTTGTAAATACATTTTGCAAATATCTGAAGTCAATGCAACAGGAAATTTTCGAAAGTTTAAAATAACATTTTTAATGTCCGCCTGTAATTTTGGACCTGTTATTAGTTTATCATTGATTGAGCCTTTAGAAGTTGGCATAGAAGCATCAAGAACTATGCGTAGTTTTGTTGTAGAGCTGGCCTTGAAAACCCCATGATGAGGTAAAAAATATGCATTTTCTGAAGAAGTGGGAACCATGAAGTTTTTATCTAAATATTCTTGAAATACTGAAGAATATTCCAGTTTTTTAGCCGGAGATTTAAGGAGACGGGCTTCTAGTTTGTAAAAACGGTGGAGGGCGGTAGTTCGAGAATTTCCTAATATTACCTCTGAAGGATTTTTAAAGGGCAGTCGTACCATATAGCGTCCTGAATCTGTTCTGGAATGAGTGTTTTTGAAAAATTCTTCACAATAAATATCTTCTTTGCTGGCGGGTATTGGGACCTCAACCTCTTCTATATTCCAAAAATTTTCTATAAGTTGGTTCAATGAGGGTGTCACGGCAAGCATTGCATTAACTTGATTTTGTTGAGATGAAACATCAATCTTTCCTGTTATGACCCATCCAAATATTGATTTTATAGCATTGGGATACCCTTTCGCTGTTATGACGGAGTCGCCGCTAAGAATTTCTCCAAACAGGTCTGCGCCTAATAAAAAGTCTATACGACCTGGGTGCCAAAACCCTGGATCTGCTAATTCATAGTCTTTAAAATAGTCTATGACGCTGCGAGGTACTGGTGAATTGGGCATAAGTGCTGTTATTTCTTTCACAACCACTGCTTCTGTTTGGAATTGTGGGTGAAAATTATCTTTGGGAGCTAATACGCATGTGACTTTAAATTTTCCATCTTCTATTGGAATATTACCAAACCCACTGAGATCCTGGGAATTTCTTTGTTGTCGCAAAGCTAACCTCTTTACGCAAGCTTCTGTGATGAAAGAGCGTTGGGCTCCGCTATCGATAAGCAAACGAATTGTATGAAATGTTCCAGTCAGGTCTTTTATTCTAGCTAATGCAGTCCCTAAAAGTACCAATGATTCTCCTTTCATAAGGCCCGAAAGTACTGCACCATGAGCTTGATCATGAACCGGTGAGGCCATAGTTTCTGTTAAAGGAACACAGTTATTAGGAGAGCCTTTTCCATCTAGGTTCGTTGTAGTATTCTGAGACTTTGGACTATCAGAGACCTCCTTATTTTGTTTAAAATGAAGTAGGCTATGATGCTTATGGTTACAGTATCTACAAGTATTTGTAGACCTGCATGTTTTTGCAGAATGATTTGGGGCTAGGCAGTTTACGCATAGTAGGCGGGTTTTGATTTCTTTAAATCTTTGCTGTGGAGTCATGCTTAGAAATTTACTACACTTGTATATACGGTGTGGATTTTTACACAGTGGACATAAGTTAATTCCTTCTGAGGTAGTAGTAGTCATAAATACTTGCTTCGATGTTCTTGGTTTTGCTGGAATAGGTGAATGAGATCTCGCCCCCATAGTTAAGGCTTCTGATTGTAATATTGTACACTGTTTGTGTATGAAATTAACAAATTCTGCAAATACAAGTTCTTCTCCTCCTATTTCAGATTCAAACTTTTCCCTGGTTTTGGGGTCCAATAATCTTAAAGCATATGAGATGAGGATAAAACCGGCAGGGTCTTCTAAACCAAGATTTTTAAAAGCCAAGGAACTTTCCAATATAGTGTTGGAAAATTGTTCAAGTGCCGGAAGCATCGGTTTATATGAAAAAATTTTATTAAGATAATTAGCCGCCTGTACACGTTTATTGTCATATTTCTTGCATAGAACATTCCATGCTTGCAGATATGATTCAGCTAATAATAACAACCAAATTATGACTATAAGGCAATCTCGTTTTTCTCAAAAATTCGAGGGACCCTAAGCAATTCGCGGAGATCTAGTAAAACTAAAACTTATTTTATATAGCTAAGAATACGTATGAACAATATCTGTAGAGTTCTATGCATTTACATTACTTTAAGATTTTTAAAAACAATAATAATTATATAACAATCTCAATTTCCCAATGATTTCAAAGACGCTAAGCAATTCGCGGAGTTCTAGTAAAACTAAAACTTATTTTATATAGCTAAGGACAAGTATAAACAATATCTAAAGAGTTCTAGGCATTTACATTACTTTGCGATTTTAAAAAAATTGTAATAATAAAAAAAAACTCATTTTTCACAAAGATTGGAGGGACGGTAAGTGATTCAAGGTGTTCTGGTGAAACTAAAACTCATACTACATAGCTAACTACACATATAAACAAAATCTGAAGGGTTCTATGTATTTACATTACTTTGCAATTTTAAAAATAAATAATAATTATAAAACAATATCGTTTTTCTCAATGATTCAAGGGAAGTTATCGATTCGCGGCGTTCAAGTAACACTAAAACCCGAAATATATAGCGAGAAACCATATATACTCCATCTGAAGAGTTCTATTCATTCACATTACTTTATGATTTTTAAACAATCTCGTATAATATAAAGACTAGAGGTACGCTAAGTGATTCACGAAGTTCTGGTGAAATTAATACTCATTTTATATAGCTAAGAACACATATGAACAATATCTGAAGAGTTCTATGCTTTTACATCACATTGCGATTTAAAAAAAAATAATAATAAAACAAACTCATTTTTATCAAATATTGGAGGGACGCTAAGCAATACGCGGAGTTCTGGGGAAACTAAAACATATACTTTATAGCTAAGGACAAGTATGCACAATATCAGAAGAGTTCTATGCACTTACATTAATTTGCGATTTAAAAAAAAAAATAATAAGAAACACCCTCATTTTTCTCAAATTATAATACAATTTTGTATTTCTAAAACAAACGAGGGACCCTAAGCAATTCGCGGAGCTCTAGTAAAACTAAAATTTATTTTTTATAGCTAAGGACAAGTATAAACAATATCTAAAGAGTTCTAGGCATTTACATTACTTTGCGATTTAAAAAAAAAAATTGTAATAATAAAAAAAACTAATTTTTCACAAAGATGGAGGGACAGTAAGTGATTCACGGAGTTCTGGTGAAACTAAAACTCATACTACATAGCTAAATACACATATAAACAAAATCTGAAGAGTTCTATGCTTTTACATTACTTTGCGATTACAAAAAAAAAAAATAAATAAAACAAACTCATTTTTCTCAAAGAATGGAGGGACACTATGCGAATCACGTAGTTCTGGTGAAACTAAATTTTATACTATATAGCTTTAGCCTCGTTTTATACTATATAGCGGAGATCTGGTGAAACTTAACCTCATAAATTATAACTATAAGACAATCTCGTTTTTCTCGAAGATTCGAGGGACCCTAAGCAATTCGCGGAGTTCTAGTAAAACTAAAACTTATTTTTTATAGCTAAGGACAAGTGTAAACAATATCTAAAGAGTTCTAGGCATTTACATTACATTGCGATTTAAAAAAAAAATGTAATAATAAAAAAAACTCATTTTTCACAAAGATTGGAGGGACAGTAAGTGATTCACGGAGTTCTGGTGAAACTAAAACTCATACTACATAGCTAAATGCACATGTTAGGGCGTCGTAAGGTTCACAGACTTGCAATCTTGATCAACCTGTCCCTAATGCAAAAACACTGGTTACCTTTAAAGAGCCTTAAATTAAAATATAAGCTTTAATATAATATGAAACATTTTTAAAAATATAATGTAAAGACTCAAATTAAAGAATTTCAAAATATAATTCCGAATGCTTTTTTTAACCCTTTATTGATAAAAGTTATTAGTAAAAACAAAAGATGAGAATAAATGAGAAAAAAATTACAAATTAAATAAATATATCTATACAACTTCTTTATAAACATAAAATAAAATTAGCTATGAAAAGAATTTACAAAAGGAAAAAAAAATAAACTTCTGCAAATTACATAAAAATAAATCAAACCATTCTGGTATTATATATTAATGTTTATATAATTATATTAATGTTTATATTCAATATCTTTTCAGTGAATCTATATTATAAGTTCTACTGATCTCATTCAAATTTACTAATTGCGCAATTAAAATAAAACAAAATGTCTAAATACCCTGGGTAAAGAATCAGGCGATGTTGTCGAAGTCATTGATGGACTTCGTGAATACCATATGAGTTGATCAACTTAAAATTTCGACGGTGAGTAGGCGTCCATTCCGGAGAAGATCGTAACAATACAAATTGGTGTCGTCTTGCTGGTGAACCAACCTGGAGAAAACGAAACGGCCTCCAAACTGCCGATAACCGACCGCACGATCGGAAATTTTTATCGCAATATATGCGATTAATGATATTTGAGAAAAAAAAAAAAATAATGTTCGTAACAGTCACAGAGCACCTGTGTACCAGCTGACGACAAGTTGCCTACTGCCGCTTAATCCTATACATTTAGTACATAATTTCGTTATCATATCATAATATCAAGAATTATTCAATTCAATTATTCAAATTTTGAGTTTCGACTTAACGATAAAAAAAATGAATTACAACTATTACAATAAAGATAAAGTAAATTTTTTTTTTTTTTAACTAAAACATCTTCGTTGCGATTTTTTTTTTTTTTTAGTAACATATGAGCGGCCGTAACAGCACATATAAACAAAATCTTAAGAGTTCTATGCTTTTACATTACTACTTAGCGATCTTAAAAAAAAAATTAATATTTATAAGACAATCTCATTTTTCTCAAAGAATGGAGTGACACGAAGTGATTCACGGAGTTCTTGTGAAACTAAACCTCATAAATTATACCCAGAAACACAAAAAAAATTATCTGAAGGGTTCTATGCATTTACATGACTTTGCAATTTTAAAAATAAATGATAATTATAAAACAATATCGTTTTTCTCAATGATTCGAGGGAAGTTATCGATTCGCGGAGTTCAAGTAACACTAAAACCCGAAATATATAGCGAGAAACCATATATACTCCATCTGAAGAGTTCTATTCATTCTCATTACTTTATGATTTTTAAAATTTAATAATTATAAAACAATCTCGTATTACATAAAGACTAGAGGGACGCTAAGTGATTCACGGAGTTCTGGTGAAATAGATAGATAGATAGATAGATAGATAAACAGCTTTATTTTCAATTAATATACATTTACAACATTATAAAGAACATAAGCCTGCATTGGCATGGTTTAACACCGTCTGCCAAGAGCTTTCTCGATAAAATAAAAAGTCTTTTTCAATTTTATAATGAATAAAAAAAATAAAAAAAATAATAAATAAAAATAAATAAACATCCTAATTAACATATACCGATTCATACAATTATATGCCGTGTATGAATAATAATGAAAATAAACAAAACTATACAATACCTACCTAATAGATAAAATAAATAAACAAAATAGGAGAAAAATTATTTAGATACATAAAATTATACAAAAATCAACATCAACATTTCAATATGAGCACCATTAAAAAATAAAACTAGTTAAAAATTATTAACTTAATTTGATTAATAATCTAATCCTAATTAATAATAATAACATAGCAATACATAATAGTAATTTAGGTAATTTCCTATATTATGAATTGTATTGCTCAACTAAAAATGTTCTGTATTTATACGCATTACAATGATAGAAAAACAAAGCGTTCCAATCACCACCATTCAGCAGCCCTACCAGTTCGTCTTGCCTCAACACATTTTTCTTAAAATACTTAAACCTAAACTCCTGGAGAACAGGACAGACACCAACATAATGATAAACGTCTTCAATTACTTTCAAATTACAGAGGGTACACAATCTTTGCTCTTCGCTCCTCCCTACGTTATTATTAAGATAAACTAACTGTCCCCGCAATTTGAATATAACCTTCATAAAATTCATTTTATTCATTTTAATACATAGTGCTTCTCCCCCAAGTCCAGGTTCAATTTCTTGTATAACCCATGGAAATTAGAACGTTCTGCCCTCTCCATCATTTCAGTCTTGTAATGGTCCTTTAATTCGGTCAAAATCCGAGAAATCAAATGGCTAACTGCGTAATCCAACGGAACACCTACCTTTTCAAATAATTTTAAGTTTTCCCCGTGCCAAAATATTTTCCTTCTAACTATTTCTAATGCCAAAATTTTTGGATATCTTGATTTTGGGAAAGAAAACACTTTTTGTAAATATTTCAGGTGTAAATTGAGAGTATGAAAGAAGATTGGGTGAATGTTCGATTCAAGATACAAAATATACCTTGGAGAATCTTCTGGAAGTGAAAACAACTTCTTAATAAAAAAAGTATTTAATTTTTCCACTTCTTCATGATTGTGATATCCCCAGACTTGACAAGCGTAGCAAATAATTGATCGAACGGCAGCATTATATACATACAACTGCTTCGATATCGGAACTTCGTTTTTACTTATAATACTGTTATAAGTTGTAAGTATTGCGGATTTTGAAATAGTTAATTTATCCAAAAAATGCTTTTTCAAACTACTTAGCGGAGTTAGACCTTGCTATGTATTGTGGATGCTGTCATGATGGAAAAAATAAATTAAATTAATAATTTAATATCAAAATTTGTAAAGTACTGTATATGGGCAACCCGGTGGTCAGTTTTACCTGAAGGCGGGTAGGTCTTGGAAATACCCCTTGTAAGTATTGGGGCAATAAACCTTCTGTTGGAAATTCAAAATAAGTAAAGCTTAGGACCGACAATGCTGCCGACAAACACCTAGGGAAATACCTAAGAAGATTGCTAGAGAAATTTGTAGCCATAAACCCTGGTTTTGCCCCGGCATAGAGGCCGCTGGGAAACACGTTTAATATAGAAAGGAAGGGAAATTTTAGGCAGCCAGCCAATCAGACGAAGTCTGGAACCAACCAGCCAGCCAATCAGAAGAAGTCTGAAGAGAGTGGGGGAAAGAGGACTTAAACGGTGAAGAAGGAGGAGTCGAGGAGTTCATCATCTCATCATTCTGTGTTCTGCCTTCTACCTGTGAACATCTAGCTGCTCTACCTGCTCTACCTGCTTTCAGTGTGACGTCACAGCACCAGGCCAACAGTTATTACGGTTTTCCTGAGACCGCGTGGGTACGCCATGTAAACACGTGAGTAAAAACCTGCTTTATTTTCCAGATTTCTGGTTTATATATCTTATATATATATATTGTGTATTTTAAGTTTAGTTTTAGTTTTATTTCTATTACATTATAAACATGTTTATGGACCACACAAACGGGCCACAAAACACACCACAAACTCCACACATTTTTACACCTCCACCTCCAACACAGAATACCACAATAACACCTACCACAAGTACACGTAACAAACGGAAAAGGATCAAGGTGACTCACACCGACAGTGATGGGTTTTCCCTCCCCAAAAACCCCATCAAGGCTGTCCCCCGACCCTTAGATGGAACTACGCAAATCGTAGTTTCAAACCAATTCCAACAACTAACAAACACACCTGAAACCACTGATTCAAACGACAATCAAGAAGACACCACTACACAACAAACTACACCAACAAATATACAAAGACCACCCCCCATAGTAATCAGACCACCGATATCATCGGCGGTAATAAAACAAACTCTTTTAGAGTGCAATATAACCCAATTCAGTCTTCGATGTTCTAAAATCGAAAACAAAATTTACCTATCTAATGACAAAGACTACCACAAGACACTTAGCATCATCAATACAAATGATGATATATATTATCATTCGTATGCCCCACGGGGAACTAAACCTCTCAAGAGGTTCCTCCTAAAGGGTTTCGATATCGATCACCCTTTAGAATCCATATCCGCCACCCTCCAAGCCCGACTACCAGGGTTTAAAAATATTTGGAGGATGACCAAAACTAATGAACAGGGAAAAAAAAGACAGCTGTCACACATTATCGTGACAACTGAACATGAAACCACAATTCAGCAACTAAAGAACATTGGTCCTATAGACTATATGTTTTATACAATAGAAGCAATGAAGAACATTGCTGGCCCCAGGCAGTGCCATAACTGCCAGGAATTCGGCCATACACAGGCATATTGTGGACGTAGACACGTATGCGTAAAATGTGGTGAAAACCACGAATCGTCAACATGTCCAAGGACATCCCCCCCCAAATGCGCAAATTGCGGAGGCCCTCATGTGGCCTCATATCGCAATTGCGAATTTAGGCTCAATCTTATAAAAAATAAGATCAATAAAAAGGTGGAAAAAGCACCTGTTAATAACAACCCTCCCAGGGAGACATCTCGAGCTCCCCCTACCACCTCAGCCCCGAACTCCTACGCCGGGGTCACGGTCAGTGGACCACCTCCTCCCCCTCAACCCTCTCCACCAACCTCCCAACCTCCGTCCTCTGAAACCCCCCCATGGGTCGCCGAACTTGTGGGAATGTTCAGGGACATGAAAGAAATGTTTACCACGTTACTGACTACAGTAAACATTATTTTACAAAGAAACATCAATGGATAGACATACTATCCTAAACTATAACATAACAGGGCTCATGCATCGTAAGCTTGAGTTAGAAACCCTCCTAGCTTCTTATAAGCCATCCATAATTTCACTGACAGACACACAACTCAACAAACAGAGGTACGTATATTTCCCCGGATACAAAACCTATAGACTTGACTCACCCACACACGGCGGCGTAGCACTCCTGGTGCGTTCAGACGTCCCCTCCAGACTAATAAACGGCACAACACTAAACGACGACAAACACTCAGCCATCACTATACAAGTAAGACTTAAACATTCATACAAAATCACATGCGTCTACAGAAGTCCATCAGGCAAACTAGACACATTCAAGACATTTTTGAAAAACATTGAGACAGACAGACAACACATTATTGTAGGTGACTTAAACGCCAAACACCACACTTGGAACTGTACTAAACCAAACGCATTAGGAAACCACCTGACCAAATGCAAATACACTATTATACACCCTAATGCGTTCACATACAGACACCACGCCAACCCATCTATCACATCCACACTAGATCTATTACTCACACAACAACCACACAGATTCACAGACTGCACAACAATCGAGTTCAGCGACAACGACCACATCCCGGTTTTATACAAACTAGGACAAGACAACACACCAACCCAACATACAGACTACAAATATAAATTCCGGAACGGAGACTGGAAACTATACAAAAACACAGCTTACGAAAACACACCCTACATCACCACCCTATACACCACAAATGACATCGACACGGCCACTCCTCAAACCCCGTAAACGAGGAGCGGTTCCGGAAGAATACCGGCCAATTAGTCTCCTCAACCATATCTCAAAAATATATGAGAAACTACTCATTATCCACATCCGAAAACACTGCGATACACACGACATCATACCCCCGGAACAGACGGGGTTCTCGCGTGGAGTTAGCTGTTATCACCACGTAGCCAAGCTGCAATACGATATAGCTAACAATCTCCATAAAAACCTTGCCACAGCAATGATTTCACTCGATTGCACACAGGCTTTCGACTCTGTGTCCTACCCCATCCTTATCAATAAACTCACTCACTATCAATTCCCGGACCAAATGGTCGACATCATAGGATCATACCTCACTGACCGGTACTTTGTAGTCCGGGTCAGAAATGAAATTTCAGCCCCCCGCCAAGTTACATGCGGACTCCCCCAGGGCTCTGTCCTTGCGCCTATACTCTTCAACATATATACTGCCCAAGTAGTAGGGACAAAGATTGAGAATACCACAATCGCCGCATATGCTGATGACATTGCTATTTATACAGCCAGCATGAATGCGAAACATGCAATGCGCAAGGCACAGATAGTAGCTCAACAAATCACAGACCAATTAAAAGACATAAACATACTCATTAACACTCAGAAAACAGATGCTATCACATTCTCATACAAGAAAACACCCGATAAAACACCAACATTAAACGGCCAAACTATCACAACAAAGAAACACCTCACTTACCTAGGTATTAAACTGGAATCACACTTATCATTCACAGCACACATACAGAACAGAATTCACACTGTCAGATCAACATCAACACAACTACAGCACCTACTCTACTCACCAGGGCTGTCACTCAGACTCAAACTACTCATATACAAATCTATTCTCAGACCATCTCTTTTACACGGAGCACCACTCTTACACTATCTTTACCCAACAGCCCTGAAGAAACTACAACAATATCAGAACAGCATACTCATGAAAATATGTAGAGGCACCACATTAGAAAGACGGAACATGAATCACATTCACGATACATTACAACTCGACACAATACAAAAACACATATCACGTAGGCACATTAAATTCTTTGATAACCTACCCTCATCCTTTAATCCGCTCTTCCGCACCCTCACACCATCCTTACTCCCAGCCAGATGGCAAGGCCGTAAGGGTCCAACCAACCCAATTAACATTATTATATAAACCTGCCTTACGGTTAATCCCCCACTAACTCCCTTCTCCTATAGCCCTGTCCTCTATTCCATTACCCTTCCCCCTCCCTTTAACTTTATTATTTTATGTTTTATATAATAACACGCGGAGGCCCCTCAACTCCTATCACATCATGTTGAGCTGAACCACAGCGAAAACAACATAACTTATCTACTCAACGCACCTTCAAATACCACAGGTAGTATAAGGTAATAAGGTAAATAAGCATCGTTCCATAGTATTATGGTTCGAATTTCCCATTTTAACCCTGTTTTTCTGTTTTAGAGGGATCAGAAAAAAAAAAAAAAAAAAAAAAAAAAAAAAAAAAAAAGTCGAGGAGTTCGGGTGGAGAGTGAGTCGGAAGTGGACAGAGGTCGGGGGAGTGTGCCAAGAGGGCGAGAGTGGAACGAGAAGGGCAGAGGACCAGATTTCCGAGAGAGACCGAGATGGGATGCTGTGCTGAGTCAGAGAGCGTCAGAGATGACAGGGACTGATCCAGCAGACAGGCCAGAGACAACACCAGAGAGTGCCCACCAGATAAGGTTAATACAACATATACAGTACTAGTTGTAATATTGTGTGGTCAGTATTTATTAAATAATGTTAAATTGCCAGTCAGCATCCATTAACTAATTTGTGACAATAAAACATCTTTATATGATATATAAAAGGGGGTATAAATGATTTACGCTATTGCTCAATAAAATCAAAGATATAATTCAATTTAGATTTGTTTATTTATTATCATTTACCCTATGCCACAGGTTTATTAAAATAAAATAGAATTGGTAAACACGTCACCGTTGGAAAAGTATCCAATTTACATTAAGGCGTATTAACTACATTAATTACAATATCAATTAGATATTTGCCGTTTCTGGTAACCCCCACCCGCCTTAGAAAAGCGGGAGTCCAGAAACGTAGCAACCTATTCCTAGATAATTATAATAATTTACTATTTCTAGACTGTTCCCTTCCATTTTCCATTTTTCATCCCTCCTTAATTTCCCCCCATTTCTAAATATCATAATTTTTGTTTTTTGGAGGTTGACCTTTAAATTCCACCAATTACTATATTCTACAACCCGATTTATCATCATTTGAAGAACTTTAGGTTCTGGGACTAACAAAACAATATCATCCGCATACATTAAGCAACGTATGTTTTGTCTCCCTATCGTTATACCACCACCTATAAAATCGGGGAAATCATTAATAAATAACGAAAATAGAGATGGGAAAGCAGACAACCCTGTCTCAATCCTACAGATGTTCCGAAGCTGTTAGTTACTCCTTTTGTCCAAATACAAGACTCGGTACATTTATACACACCTTGAATAGTATTAATAAATTTATTCGACATACCTAAAGTATATAGTTTATAAAACAATGCTTTTCTATCAGGAGAGTCAAAAGCTGACTTAAAATCAATGAAGAGGCAATACAATTTATGACGAATTTATGAATCAAAATATTATCATGCGTTGAATATCCTTTTCGGAATCCTGCCTGGCATTCATGCAATATTTTATTTTCCTCATCCCACCTTTCCAATCTCAACAATAACATTCCCGTGAATATTTTGGCTTCTGTATAGTCATATTCCCCTATAATTGTTGACATTATTCAAAGCACCTTTCTTAAACAGAGGGAAAATTATAGACTTAGAGAAACTGTTAGGTATACTGGATTTTTCATATATACAATTAAAAAAATTTAGAAGACTTTGACGGAAATTATCAGGACAATGCTTAAAGAATTCATACGGAACTCTGTCTAACCCAGGAGCTTTCCCATTTTTCGCCTTATAAATGATGCTATTTAGTTCTTCGAATTGAAAATCATTATCTAGAGTGGGGTTAACAATAAGCGGTGAAACATATACAATTTTTGGAGCTATAATGGATGGATTTAACAAAGTATTGAAATATTCAAACCATTCCTCACTTCCAATATCCGAACTAGTAACAAATTTCTTTTTTTCACCACATTTACTAATTCCCAAAAGCCCTTAGAATCCTTTACATTCTTAAACCTATCTGCTAACCCTAAATAAAATTTACGTTTTTTAAACTTACACAACTCTTTGTATTCTTTATTTTTGATTATATAAAGTTTTCTAATGAAATTACATTTACTCTTTCTATACAAATTCAAAAGAGCGAAAGTTTTCTGTCTCAATTTCAAGCATTGGAAATCAAACCATTTTTCTTTGAATTTATGCTTATCCTCTTTATTTAATTTTCCTAGGAAGGAAGCATCCTTAATAATTTCTACAAAATAATTCGCAGCTTCTTGGGGATCTTCCGGAACTTTTAAGTTAATTTTAGCTACATTAATTTTAAAACTTCTACCATCATTCGCAGTCCATTTTAATTTTGGTAATATCGGCAAAGTTTCATCATTTCTCGAATCTTCTATGTTTATCGACAGTTGTAACGGCATATGGTCGCTAAAGATTTCAGATTTAATTGTAAAATGATTAATAAATTTGATAAATTCAAAAGAAACTGCGCAAAAATCTATTACCGAACTACCATTCGATCCGATATATGGTAGTCCGATATATAGTATAAGCTAAATACACATATAAACAATATCTGAAGAGTTCTAAGCATTTTCATTTCTTTGCAATTTTTAAAAAAAATTAAAAATTATAAAACAATTTTTTTTTTCTCGAAGATTTGAGGGACCCTAAGCTATTCGCGGAGTTCTAGTAAAACTAAAACTTATTTGATATAGCGAAGACACATATGAACAATATCTGAAGAGTACTATGCATTTACATTACTTTGCGATTTAAAAAAAAAGTTAATAATTATAATACAAATTTGTTTTTCTAAAACAAATGAGGGACGCTAAGCAATTCGCGGAGTTCTAGTAATACTAAAACTCATTTTATATACCTAAGAACACATATGAACAATATCTGAAGAGTTCTATGCTTTTACATTACTTTGCGATTTAAAAAAATAAATAATAAAACAAACTCATTTTTCTCAAAGAATGGAGGGACGCTAAGCAATTTTCGAAGTTCTAGTGAAAATAAAACTTATACTATATAGTTAATAACACATATGAACAATATCTGAAGAGTTCTATGCATTTACATTACATTACGCTTTAAAAAAAATAATAATAAAAAAAACTCATTTTTATCAAAGAATGGAGGGACACTAAGCGATTCATGGAGTTCTGGTGAAACTAAGACATATACTTTATAGCTAAGGACACGTATGCAGAATATCTAAAGAGTTCTATGCATTTACATTAATTTGCGATTTAAAAAAAATAATAATAATAAAACACCCTTATTTTTCTCAAATTATAATACAATTTTGTTTTTCTAAAACAAATGAGGGACGCTAAGCGATATGCGACGTTCTGGTTAAACTAAAACTCATAATACATAGCTAAATACACATATAAACAATGCATTTACATTACTTTGCGATTAAAAAAAGAATAATAATCATAAAACAATTTTTCCTTACTCGAAGATTCGAGGGACCCTAAGCAATTCGCGGAGTTCTAGTAAAACTAAAACTTATTTTATATAGCTAAGAATACATATAAACAATATCTGAAGAGTTCTATGCATTTACATTACTTTATGGTTTTTAACATTTAATAGAGAGAGAAACACTTTATTTAAAATAGTGGTGCTGCCCAATTGGGTTGCTAATACACAGCATACTAATTTATCTATCATAGAGACTGTTTGTTAATACTAATATATTTACAAAGAAACATAATTTTCTTTTCTTTTATGTTTTTTTTTTTTTTTTTTTTTGCATTTTATAACATTTTCTCTCTATAGGCTTACCTGGCCTCTAAAAATTAAGTAATGTAATAATAAAAATTTTAAAACTAGGTAAAATACTAATAGCAACATAATAGTAACAATACTCAACAACAGCTCAAAATGTTATAGAAAACGGGATAAAATGATTTAAAATATAAAACAAACAACAACAACAAAACTAACAATATATAAAAAGAACAATATATAAATAAAAGGCGATTAGCGGTAAATATATTATTATATAAATAAATTAAATTAATCAATATATAAATAAACAATATACATATATATATATATACATGTCCCCTCAACGATTTGTAATTTAAATTCTAAGAATGGATATGGTGGTGTATGATTCCCAGGGAGTCGAGAACAATATATTCTGCAATCTTCGCTACATCCTTGATGTCGACACCAAGATCCTCCATGAAGCTCCTTGTTGAACTTGGTATAGTTCCGCGGGCTCCGAACCAAAGGCCTCTCACGTTGAAGTCTCTCTCGCCGAAGCCTTCACGGAACTTTTCTTTAACGAAAGGGATACATTTCCTTCTTTTCCCTTTTAATTTTGGTGGCCTGGTCGAGGTCATTCGATTCGTACCTAACAGTGGGATCCAGAACGATAGCTGACTTTCCGGTCTTAGAAAACGCCACTATATCAGCATATCTCGTGGATCCCTCTGTATCCACGCAGTAAACCTCTTCATAGCACGCAAAATCCCTTTCTTTAAGGAGCTTCATCAATTCGTGCTTGACTCTGTGGTGACGGCGAGTTATCAGGAGCGAGTTGTTGGGGCATTTCCCCAGCACATGTGCTGGTGTTTCAGACTCTCTGCCGCATTTGCGACAGAGGGACCCAACTTCTCTGACCTGTCCGCTGACACCTGGGACTCCTCGCAGGGGTGCATAGTTAATGTTAAGTTTCAAGGCATTAGACCATTCAGATCCCGAAAGTACTTGCTTTTCATACATAAGTCTATTAGCTTTCGGTGTCTCTTTAAAATGGCGTACTCCTATGCCTTGCCACCAGCGTTGTGGCTTCCAGCTCTCCTTTGTTTAGAACTATGCCCACACTCTTCTCAGGGTTTATCGCCAAACCAATCTCCGCGAGGGTCCTCTGAACGCTGCCAATAACTCTTTCTGCAGCCCCTTTGTCACGCGCTGTAACCGCCTGATCATCCGCGAACCCTGTAAGAACCACACTGTCTTGGTCTACTTTAAGATTGTATCCAAATTTTCTTGAAAATGATTCGTCACACAGGTCGCGGTATAAGTGATCGATCGCTAGGTTAAAGAGTGACGATGACAAAGGGCCGCCTTGGGGTACTCCTCGCAGCACCTTGATTTGGCTGGTCGTGTGGGCACCGATGTTAATTCTAATTTCATTTGTACTTAGGAGAGCTGATATTACATTCCTAAGATCCGGCGACACACCCCTCGCTTCCAATGTGTTAATTATATGTGAGTGCCCAACATTGTCAAAAGCACCGACAACATCGAGAAAGACTACCGCGCAATCGTTTTTCTTTTTCTTTGAATCTTTCAGGATCGCGTCTATAATTCTCGAGTTGACGTGCGTTCCCGGGAGTCCTTTTATGAAACCCCTCTGATTCCTATGGAAGGTGACCTGTTTCCTTAGTTCATGGTCCAGAACCTTTTCTATTATTCGGCGCACAATAGAATATATAGTGATGGGTCTCCATTAAGAGATATTGTTTATTTCTCCTTTCCCTTTGTAAATTAGGATTGTGCGCCCTTTTCGAAGTGGTTCCGGTGCGTAGGCCACCTTCAACATTATCTCCGCAATAATTTTAATAATGTTCGCTACTTCGAAATATTTTAACGTGCGGATTAACACTCCATCGGGCCCCGGCGATGTGTCCATAGATGTAGATTTTATTGCTTTCCTAACTTGTTCGGTTTCTATGGACATTAGATTAGGCAACGGGGCAACCTTTTCATAATCTACACGTTTGCGGAGATTTTCGGTCTCAAAGAGGTCTTTGAAGTGTTTTTCAACATCTTTCGGTTGTAGGGGACATTGCTTAGGAGCGTCGGCGTTCATTATATTTTGCACAACTTTCTTTCTTTTGTTGTAATAATTATATTGCGCAACTTCGTATTGATAATGTTGCTTCCGACGACTCCTGTCTGCCTTGTTGGCTCTCTGCGGATTTGAAACTTTTCCAGCACCCTTATCAGCCATGTCTGTTTTATTCTTCTTCCTCATTCGATAAAACCTAATAGCAGGGTGCTGGGGGCCTGGTAGTTCTGAATTTATTGACTTTAAAAAATCTAGGAACATTCCTACGGCCTTATCAAAATCCGCGAGATCCATTGCATTTTTCTGTAAGAGGCCCTTGAATGTGGCAGACCACTGAGCAATGTCCTCTTTTATCTTTGTTTTTTCACCCTCTCCATTTTTTGGTCCAGTTACATTTTTAATTATCCCCCTCTTTATCCCCCCTCTTTAATTATCCCCTGTTTATAAAAACAATCTCGTATTACATAAATACTAGAGGGACGCTAAGTGATTCACGGAGTTCTGGTAAAATTAAAACTCATTTTATATAGCTAAGAACACATATGAACAATATCTGAAGAGTTCTATGCTCTTACATCACTTTGCGATTTAAAAAAAAAAAATAAAACAAACTCATTTTTATCAAATATTGGAGGGACGCTAAGCAATACGCGGAGTTCTGGGGAAACTAAAACATATACTTTATAGCTAAGGACAAGTATGCAGAATATCTAAAGAGTTCTATGCATTTACATTAATTTGCGATTAAAAAAAAAATAATAATAAAACACCCTCATTTTTCTCAAATTATAATACAATTTTGTTTTTCTAAAACAAATGAGGGACGCTAAGTGATTTGCGACGTTCTGGTGAAACTAAAACTCATAATACATAGCTAAATACACATATAAACAATATCTGAAGAGTTCTATGCATTACATTACTTTGCGATTAAAAAGGCGCACCCTTCCAAGGGTATGTATTTTGAGTTAAAGGTTTTGGGGCTATTCTTTTTACAAAATATTTTTGCCATCTGACAAGCTACATGTTTACACGGGGTTTGCTAAATGCTAAATCGACATTGTATATATCGCGCAGTAATTTTGGGCCTGTGAGGAAATAATCACTTAAGGTCCCTGCATTAGCGTCGAATATGAATGGTAATTAATAATTGGCCCAAAATTACTGCGCGATATATACAAGGTCGATTTAGCATTTAGCAAACCCCATGTAAACATGTAGCTTGTCAGATGGCAAAAATATTTTGTAAAAAGAATAGCCCCAAAACCTTTAACTCAAAATACATACCCTCGGAAGGTGTATGTATCCCATAGACTTCCATTCAATCCATTGTGCTTCCCTTTAATGTAATGCGCGCAAAAAAAAAACACATTCTGTTAGGCAATCTAAAGCACCTGAAGTCGTTTGGGCCATTAAACCCTTTCGTGGATCCCGTTGGTTTAGTTAGGGTGGGCGGCAGACTATGTTCATTTCTCAATGTTGGGATTGATTTATAGGTTCCGTTTCTCACCAAGGAATCACAACACTATTTGGGGGCGAAGTTCTCACCCCTGGGCATTTTCTGGATAGAGCAACTCTTGTCGCACCACCGGCTGCGTTGGTGATTTTCTTGAACAATTGGACCTGGATTATCTGTGGGTGACAATCCAGGGTGACAGAAGTATATTCCGGAGAATAGGGAGTCGTTAGGGCGGTCAGATTAAGCACAACACATCAGACGTGTCACTCATCTATCCCCTTCATTCAAATTCAATTCAAGAGAAGGGAGGTATTGAAAATTTTTACAAATTTTGGTGGGCGGTATGTTAAAGCCCTAGTGTATTATTTGCTATGTAATGGGGGGTTTACTTATTTAATGATTTTATAATTAATTTCTTATCATGGATTTTATTAATTAATTAAATAGATGACTCTTTTGGGATGCCAGAGCATTTTGATGGGAAATGCCCAAACTAATATTTCCTTTCCCCATTACAGCAATACCTTCCTCTCTTGATAATTAAATAAACAATAAAAATATGATTCCCCTTTTTATGAATCAAAAAAGAATATAACATTGAAAAATTGGATTCCTTTCTCAAAGGCATATGTGGGGCAATATAATATTGCATGCTTCTAGTATAAATATAATATATATATATGTATGTATATTGAAAATAAGAATAAACAAAATTATTATTAAAGAAAAGAATATGTGAAATATTTTTTATTGATATAGTATCCAATATATATATAAAAACATTGAGTACAAGTTGAGTTTAAATTATAGAAATATAAAAATCTTTGAGTATATTCAAATATGAAAATTGATGTGAATTATATTTGGAAAGAAACAAATAAAATGAAAATCGGTATTGTCATAACTCACAATCATTACAAAGAATATTTGATAGATATATATAGATATGAAAAACAAATGCAATAATATACTAAAACAAAGAAAATTACAAAATGATTAAACATATGTACAGATTGGTACTCATCTAACTTCCTGCGATGATCTTCTGCCTCTCTCATCACCCTTTCTAGCCTTTGATATACTGATTCACCGATAGCGCCACATAATTAAAATAACTGGAAGGATTGTCGGCCTGATGGACATCTTAAAATCACTCACTTAACTTTTCTGGAGGGACATTACTAATATTTGACACTCAAAGCTATACATGTTCACCCTTTGAAGTCCTGGACAGAAGTCCTCTACAACCCAAGCTCTCTATCCTCCCAAGATTGGAGGGGGAGATATTCCTACACTGTAAATTTATTCAAAACAGACTAAAAATCAAAAGAAATTTGATTTATATGTAGGTTCTCTTCCAGAGAGAACACCTATAAACTCTAATTTTGATTCTTTTTATTATTAAAAAAGTAATAGATAAAAAACAAAAAGCGTCCGAACTACATTTCTTTTAACGTTTTTTACCCCCACCAAGCCCAGAGGCAATCTTTGGTAAAGAACAACAGGATGCACCGAATTTAACATATTATCTTACTAAAGGTGGCATGGGAGGAAATGAAGTTTCCTCCTAAAACCAGCACCCTAGTCCTTCTTCTAATTTAGTTATTAATTAAAATATTGATCATTTGTTTTTATATTTAAATCCCTTATTAAAAATGCAAAATTTTGATACCAAACAAGATATACTTTATTTGATCCCGTAATGAGTTCTCTAATTGGTTAGTGGCTTTATCAATGGCTATTACAATTATATCTGGCTATTTCTTAATTATAATTAAGAAATAATAATTAAGAATAATTATATTCGATACATAGCATTTGCCTTGTCTTCCGACAAAAAAACAAATTTAGATTGGAATACAATGAAAATTGAAATTTGTTTTTTAATTTTATACACTTATATCATGAACAACAGTATTTCTTAACAACTATAATAAAACATGTAAACTAATGTTGGTCTAACAACAAAAAATTCTAACAGAAGAATATCTATATTATTCTAAGCAATAAACTAAATTAAATTAAAAAGAATAATGTCTATATTATCTTGAACAAAAAATAAAAATTAAAATATCCGCAAGCCCTTCTCTCCATTGTTTACGAATGTCATTATCACTCGATTTAGCACAAACGAATTAGATTTATTCATTACTCCTTCCACTTCTTCACTTAAGTTTTTTATTAGTCATACCCAATTGTTTTAACTATCTGATAACAAATGGATTATGTAAACAAATGATGGCGTTGACGGATTGTCATTCCGTAGTCTCCTGGCATTTAAAACTAGAAGAAAAAAAAAAATCAAACTTTAAGACAGACTCAATAGATATTTTTCCATACATATCAACTGCAATGGAATTAAAATGGTTTTAATAAACTGCAATGGAAAACACCACGACATATTTTTCGAATTTCTTCTTGACTCATTTCTTTCCACAAAAGATATTTGTGTGTGTCTACTAGAAGATATGTTGTCTCACCATATTTCCATGTGATTGTATATGGTCCTTCAAACAATTTAATAAATTTACTACTTTGGATTGTTGGGTCAGATATTGTTTGTAGTGTTCGGATTAATACTTTTTCTCCAATATGAAATGTATATGTCCTATGACTCGCATTATATCGTTTCCGGGTTCTTTCACCGGATTCCTCTAATCTCTTCTTCACCTTCCCTCTTAGACTTCTCATTTCTTTATCTTCTTTTATGTCTCTGTTCTCCGGTAGATACTTATTAATCACATTGTCCCATGGAGTTTTTCTTCTAATTCCACTATGTACTTCTATTGGTACTGCGCCTATAGTTGTTTGATATGTATTATTAATTACATTATTTATAATCTCGGTGTATTTTGGCCAGCTTTTATGGCTATCTCCAACCAACACTCGGTAATAGTTTCCAAAATCTCTATTGATCCTTTCACTAGCATTTGCCTAAGCATGTCTAATTGAGCAAAAAATCCTTTTTATTCCTTTTTCCTTCAGCGTTTCCTCCCAAACTTTGCTTTTAAATTGGGTACCATGATCAGTCAAGATTTTCTCTGGTATTCCATATTTTTCACAAAACTGATCGACGCTTCTTAATGCGGCTTTCGTAGTTGCTGCACGCAAATTTGCAAGGTGTACCACCTTACTAAAATTATCCACCATTACAAATACATACTTCACTCCTCCTATACCAGTTACAAAAGGACCTAAGAAATCTGCACTGAATAACTCTAAGGGTTGGTCAGGAATTATCGACTGTGCTTCAGCATAAAAAATGCGATTAGGAATTTTAGAGAATTGACAATTAGGACACTTCCTTATTACCTGTCGGATAATCTCACCGGCTCTTCTGATATGAAAATGCGCATTTAATGTATTTACCAACTTAACTATTCCACAATGGGATAATGCTTCATGTGCCAATGTTATAAAATTTTCTTCTACCTTGGTCGGGACTACAATTCGAGGTAGCTTACCTAGTTTTTTTGAGATTAGTAAATGATCTTCTATCTTGTACAGATAATTTCTAAATTTCACCCACTCTCCTGGTTTTTCTTCTATTAATTTTCTTTCTTCTTCAGGGATATCTTCCCCAGAATAACTTGATTCAAAATTTCTTATTAAAGCATTTATTTGATCTTCCTGTATGGACCATTTTATTTTCTTAGTTACACAGATTTGAAGATTGGTTTCAGGTATATATGTAGTGGTCTTAGTGATCTTTTGGTTCTTTCTGATGATCTTTTCAGGTACGTGTGCATTACTTGATCTTCTTTCATTTATTTTATCGGTTATGGTACACTTAGCTTCTTTCACCTCCTGAGTCTTTATTAAATTAGCATATTGACTTGCTTTATACATTATTCTACTATCAGGGTTTTCGAAAGATATCTTTTGATTACTACTATTATCTGTTTTAACTAAAAGGAAATTTTCTTCAATATTTATCTCTTTCACATTGTTTTTAATGAAATCATATCCTAAGATACATCTTTCGCTTAAGTTTGGAACTATCAAAAAGTTTATTTGAAAAACGAAATTTTGCCATTCTATTGTTGCTATAATCTGTTTCCTAACATTGGTAGATTTTCTTCGTACCGCTGTAGTGATCTTCAAATTAGATACAGGTAAAATATCATGTTTAAATTTATCTTTATTTTCCTCATAAAACCCTTCTTCTATACAGGTGACTTGACTCCCAGTATCAACTAAAGCTTCTAACATAATCTTTCCGAATTTTAAATTAACTATTGGACATCTAACATCTTCAAACTGTTCTTGGAACTCCTTTTGCTCTAATGTTAATAAATCTGTAAATTCTTTATATAAAGATCCAATGCACACATCCGATGTACTCTGAAGATTTTCTCAGTCTCTTTGATCATCTTGGTTTCTGCTTGATAATTGTTCAGGGAATGTTTGATTAATTACTTCCCCCTTTGTATCTTCACCCTTTCACCAGAATTCCGCGAATCGCTTAGCGTCCTTTTAATCTATGAGAAAAACCCGATTGTTTTACAATTATTATTTTATTTAAATGCTTATAAAATATTAATGCAAAGAACTATTCAGATAATGTTTATATGTGTTCTTAGCCATATACTATGAGTTTTACTTGCACCAGAACTCCGCGAATCGCTTAGTGTCCCTCGAATCTTTAAGAAAAACGAGATTGTTTTAAAAAATTTTTTTTTTTAAAAAATCGTAAAATAATGTGAATGCATAGAACCATTTTTATAACGTTTATATGTGTTTTTAGCTATATGGTATGAGTTTAAGTTTCACCAGAATTCAGTGAATTGCTTAGCGTCCCTTGAATTGTTAGAAAAACGCGATTGTTTTATAATTATTATTTTTTTAAAAAATTGCAAAAGAATGTGAATGTATAGAACTCTTCAGATATTGTTTATATCGGTTTATAGCTATATGGTATGAGTTTTTGTTTTACTAGAACTCCGCGAATCGCTTAGCGTCCCTTGAATCTTATTGTTTTATTTTTAAGTTTTATTCTTTGTATGAAATATAGTTTCACCGGAATGCCGCGAATCGCTTAGCGTCCCTTGAATCTTTGAAAAAAACGAGATTGTTTTATAATTAAAATTAAAAAATCCTAATGTAACTTAACTGCATAGAATTTTTCAGATATAGTTGATAAGTGTTCTGCTCTATAGTATGAGGTTTAGTTTCACCAAAACTCCGCGAATCGCTTAGTGTCCCTCGAATCTTTGAGAATTACGAAATTGTTTTATAACTATTTTTTTTTTAAAAAGTTGTTAAGTAATTTAAATGCATTAAACACTTTATATAACGTTTATATGTGTTCTTAGCTATATGGTATGAGTTATAGTTTCACCGGATTTCCGCGAATCGCTTAGTGTCCCTCGAATCTTTGTGAAAAACGAGATTGCTTTAAAAAAAATCGTAAAGTAATGTAAATGCATAGAACCATTTATATAACGTTTATATGTGTTTTTAGCTATATGGTATGAGTTTTAGTTTCACCAGAATTCAGTGAATTGCTTAGCGTCCCTTGAATTTTTAGAAAAACGCGATTGTTTTATAATTATTATTTTTTTAAAAAATTGCAAAAGAATGTGAATGTATAGAACTCTTCAGATATTGTTTATATTGGTTTATAGCTATATGGTATGAGTTTTTGTTTTACTAGAACTCCGCGAATCGCTTAGCGTCCCTTGAATCTTATTGTTTTATTTTTTTAAAAAATCGTAAAGTTATTTTAATGCATATAAATCTTCAGATAACGTTTATATGTTTTCTATGCTATATACTATGAGTTATAGTTTCACCAGAACTCCGTGAATCGCTTAGCGTCCCTTGAATCTTTGAGAAAAACGATATTGTTTTAAAATTATTATTTTTAAAAAAAATCCTAATGTAACAACTGCATAGAGTTCTTCAGATATAGTTTATATGTGTTCTTAGCTCTATAGTATGAGTTTTAGTTTCACCAAAACTCCGCGAATCGCTTAGTGTCCCTCGAATCTTTGAGAATTACGAAATTGTTTTATAACTATTATTTTTTAAAAAGTTGTTAAGTAATTTAAACGCATTGAACACTTTATATAACGTTTATATGTGTTCTTAGCTATATGGTATGAGTTAGAGTTTTACCGGAATTCCGCGATTCGCCTAGCGTCCCTTGAATCTTATTGTTTATTTTTTTAAAAAATCGTAAAGTATTTTTAATGCATATAAATCTTCAGATAACGTTTATATGTTTTCTATGCTATATACTATGAGTTATAGTTTCACCGGATTTCCGCGAATCGCTTAGTGTCCCTCGAATCTTTGTGAAAAACGAGATTGCTTTAAAAAAAATCGTAAAGTAATGTAAATGCATAGAACCATTTATATAACGTTTATATGTGTTTTTAGCTATATGGTATGAGTTTTAGTTTCACCAGAATTCAGTGAATGTCTTAGCGTCCCTTGAATTTTTAGAAAAACGCGATTGTTTTATAATTATTATTTTTTTAAAAAATTGCAAAAGAATGTGAATGTATAGAACTCTTCAGATATTGTTTATATCGGTTTATAGCTATATGGTATGAGTTTTTGTTTTACTAGAACTCCGCGAATCGCTTAGCGTCCCTTGAATCTTATTGTTTTATTTTTTTAAAAAATCGTAAAGTAATTTTAATGCATATAAATCTTCAGATAACGTTTATATGTTTTCTATGCTATATACTATGAGTTATAGTTTCACCAGAACTCCGTGAATCGCTTAGCGTCCCTTGAATCTTTGAGAAAAACGATATTGTTTTAAAATTATTATTTTTAAAAAAAATCCTAATGTAACAACTGCATAGAGTTCTTCAGATATAGTTTATATGTGTTCTTAGCTCTATAGTATGAGTTTTAGTTTCACCAAAACTCCGCGAATCGCTTAGTGTCCCTCGAATCTTTGAGAATTACGAAATTGTTTTATAACTATTATTTTTTAAAAAGTTGTTAAGTAATTTATACGCATTGAACACTTTATATAACGTTTATATGTGTTCTTAGCTATATGGTATGAGTTATAGTTTCACCGGATTTCCGCGAATCGCTTAGTGTCCCTCGAATCTTTGTGAAAAACGAGATTGCTTTAAAAAAAATCGTAAAGTAATGTAAATGCATAGAACCATTTATATAACGTTTATATGTGTTTTTAGCTATATGGTATGAGTTTTAGTTTCACCAGAATTCAGTGAATGTCTTAGCGTCCCTTGAATTTTTAGAAAAACGCGATTGTTTTATAATTATTATTTTTTTAAAAAATTGCAAAAGAATGTGAATGTATAGAACTCTTCAGATATTGTTTATATCGGTTTATAGCTATATGGTATGAGTTTTTGTTTTACTAGAACTCCGCGATTCGCCTAGCGTCCCTTGAATCTTATTGTTTATTTTTTTAAAAAATCGTAAAGTATTTTTAATGCATATAAATCTTCAGATAACGTTTATATGTTTTCTATGCTATATACTATGAGTTATAGTTTCACCGGATTTCCGCGAATCGCTTAGTGTCCCTCGAATCTTTGTGAAAAACGAGATTGCTTTAAAAAAAATCGTAAAGTAATGTAAATGCATAGAACCATTTATATAACGTTTATATGTGTTTTTAGCTATATGGTATGAGTTTTATTTTCACCAGAATTCAGTGAATTGCTTAGCGTCCCTTGAATTTTTAGAAAAACGCGATTGTTTTATAATTATTATTTTTTTAAAAAATTGCAAAAGAATGTGAATGTATAGAACTCTTCAGATATTGTTTATATTGGTTTATAGCTATATGGTATGAGTTTTTGTTTTACTAGAACTCCGCGAATCGCTTAGCGTCCCTTGAATCTTATTGTATTATTTTTTTAAAAAATCGTAAAGTTATTTTAATGCATATAAATCTTCAGATAACGTTTATATGTTTTCTATGCTATATACTATGAGTTATAGTTTCACCAGAACTCCGTGAATCGCTTAGCGTCCCTTGAATCTTTGAGAAAAACGATATTGTTTTAAAATTATTATTTTTAAAAAAAATCCTAATGTAACAACTGCATAGAGTTCTTCAGATATAGTTTATATGTGTTCTTAGCTCTATAGTATGAGTTTTAGTTTCACCAAAACTCCGCGAATCGCTTAGTGTCCCTCGAATCTTTGAGAATTACGAAATTGTTTTATAACTATTATTTTTTAAAAAGTTGTTAAGTAATTTAAACGCATTGAACACTTTATATAACGTTTATATGTGTTCTTAGCTATATGGTATGAGTTAGAGTTTTACCGGAATTCCGCGATTCGCCTAGCGTCCCTTGAATCTTATTGTTTATTTTTTTAAAAAATCGTAAAGTATTTTTAATGCATATAAATCTTCAGATAACGTTTATATGTTTTCTATGCTATATACTATGAGTTATAGTTTCACCGGATTTCCGCGAATCGCTTAGTGTCCCTCGAATCTTTGTGAAAAACGAGATTGCTTTAAAAAAAATCGTAAAGTAATGTAAATGCATAGAACCATTTATATAACGTTTATATGTGTTTTTAGCTATATGGTATGAGTTTTAGTTTCACCAGAATTCAGTGAATGTCTTAGCGTCCCTTGAATTTTTAGAAAAACGCGATTGTTTTATAATTATTATTTTTTTAAAAAATTGCAAAAGAATGTGAATGTATAGAACTCTTCAGATATTGTTTATATCGGTTTATAGCTATATGGTATGAGTTTTTGTTTTACTAGAACTCCGCGAATCGCTTAGCGTCCCTTGAATCTTATTGTTTTATTTTTTTAAAAAATCGTAAAGTAATTTTAATGCATATAAATCTTCAGATAACGTTTATATGTTTTCTATGCTATATACTATGAGTTATAGTTTCACCAGAACTCCGTGAATCGCTTAGCGTCCCTTGAATCTTTGAGAAAAACGATATTGTTTTAAAATTATTATTTTTAAAAAAAATCCTAATGTAACAACTGCATAGAGTTCTTCAGATATAGTTTATATGTGTTCTTAGCTCTATAGTATGAGTTTTAGTTTCACCAAAACTCCGCGAATCGCTTAGTGTCCCTCGAATCTTTGAGAATTACGAAATTGTTTTATAACTATTATTTTTTAAAAAGTTGTTAAGTAATTTATACGCATCGAACACTTTATATAACGTTTATATGTGTTCTTAGCTATATGGTATGAGTTATAGTTTCACCGGATTTCCGCGAATCGCTTAGTGTCCCTCGAATCTTTGTGAAAAACGAGATTGCTTTAAAAAAAATCGTAAAGTAATGTAAATGCATAGAACCATTTATATAACGTTTATATGTGTTTTTAGCTATATGGTATGAGTTTTAGTTTCACCAGAATTCAGTGAATGTCTTAGCGTCCCTTGAATTTTTAGAAAAACGCGATTGTTTTATAATTATTATTTTTTTAAAAAATTGCAAAAGAATGTGAATGTATAGAACTCTTCAGATATTGTTTATATCGGTTTATAGCTATATGGTATGAGTTTTTGTTTTACTAGAACTCCGCGAATCGCTTAGCGTCCCTTGAATCTTATTGTTTTATTTTTTTAAAAAATCGTAAAGTAATTTTAATGCATATAAATCTTCAGATAACGTTTATATGTTTTCTATGCTATATACTATGAGTTATAGTTTCACCAGAACTCCGTGAATCGCTTAGCGTCCCTTGAATCTTTGAGAAAAACGATATTGTTTTAAAATTATTATTTTTAAAAAAAATCCTAATGTAACAACTGCATAGAGTTCTTCAGATATAGTTTATATGTGTTCTTAGCTCTATAGTATGAGTTTTAGTTTCACCAAAACTCCGCGAATCGCTTAGTGTCCCTCGAATCTTTGAGAATTACGAAATTGTTTTATAACTATTATTTTTTAAAAAGTTGTTAAGTAATTTATACGCATTGAACACTTTATATAACGTTTATATGTGTTCTTAGCTATATGGTATGAGTTATAGTTTGAATCTTATTGTTTATTTTTTTAAAAAATCGTAAAGTAATTTTAATGCATATAAATCTTCAGATAACGTTTATATGTTTTCTATGCTATATACTATGAGTTATAGTTTCACCAGAACTCCGTGAATCGCTTAGCGTCCCTTGAATCTTTGAGAAAAATGAGATTGTTTTATAATTTTTATTATTTTCAAAAATCGCAAAGACATTTAAAAAATTTAGAAATATACATTTAAAAATGTATAGAACTCTTCATATAACGTTTATATGGGTTCTTGGCTATATTCTATGAGTTTTAGTTTCACCAGAATTCCGTGAATCGCTTAGCGTCCCTTGAATCTTTAAGAAAAACAAGATTGTTTCATAATTATTCTTTTTTTTTTTTTAAGATTGCAAAGTAATTTAAATGCACAGAACTCTTTAGATAACGTTAACATGTGTTTTTAGCTATATACTATGAGTTTTAGTTGCTCCAGAACTCGGCGAATCGCTTAATGTCCCTAGAATCATTGAGAAAAACGAGATAGTTTTATAATTATTTTTTTTTTAAATTGCAAACTAATGTTAATGCATAGAACTCTTCAGATAATGTTTATATGTATTCTTAGCTATATAGAGAATTATTTGTTTTATGAGAACTAAATGATATATTCAACAAGTACATAGGGAATTATAAAATCAGACGACTTGGAGTACTATGCTTGCATTGCCGAATTATCACAAGTAAAAACTTTTATTTAATAATAAAAGAAATTAGTGTTTTTGTTTTTTTTTGAGCATATGAAAACAAAAATAAGAAATGAATGTGGAAAAATATAAACTTTGAGAAGTGGCAATTAACAAAACACATTAATATTCAACCTAAGTAAGTTGGTAAGTGAAAGTTGTGTGTTGCGCGGACGCACCAGATTTTTTTTTTTTTTAAGATTGCAAAGTAATGTAAATGCACAGAATTCTTGAGATAACGCTTATATGTTTTCTTAGCTATATAGTATGAGTTTTAGTGTCACCAAAACTTCGGCAATAGCTTAGCGCCCCTCGAATTGTAAATTGTTAATTGTTTAAAAAGTTGTTAAGTAATTTAAACGCATTGAACACTTTATATAACGTTTATATGTGTTCTTAGCTATATGGTATGAGTTAGAGTTTTACCGGATGTTTTATGATTATTATTATCTTAAAAAATTGCAAAGTAATTTAAATGCAAAGAACTTTTCAGATATTATTTATAAGTGTTTTTGCTATATAGTATGTGTTTTAGGTTCATCAGAAATCCGCGAATCGCTTAGCGTCCCTTGACTTTGAGAAAAACAAGATTTTTTCATAATTATTTTTTTTTTTTAAGATTGCAAAGTAATGTAAATGCACAGAACTCTTCAGATAACGCTTATATGTTTTCTTAGCTATATAGTATGAGTGTTAGTGTCACCAAAACTTCGGGAATAGCTTAGTGCCCCTCGAATTGTAAATGCATAGAACTCTCAGATTACTCTTATATATGTCCTTAGCTATACACTATGTTTTAGTTTCACCAGAACTCTGCGAATCGCTTAGCGTCCCTTGAAGCTTTACGTAAAACGAGACTGTTTTATAATTATTTTTTTTTTTTCAAGATTGCAAAGTAATGTAAATGCATAGATCTCTTTAGATAACCTTTTTATGTGATCTTAGCTATATAGTAACAGTTGTAGTTTCACCAGAACTCCGTAAATCGTTTAGCGTCCCTCAAAACTTTGAGAAAAACGAGATATTTTTATAAGTGTTTTTGCTATATAGTATAAGTTTTAGGTTCATCAGTATTCCATGAATCGCTTAGCGTCCCTTGAATCTTTGAGAAAAACAAGATTGTTTCATAACTATTATTTTTTTTAGAAATCGTTAAGTAATTTAAATGCATAGAACTTTTCAGATAACGTTCATATGTATTCTTAGCTATATAGTATAAGTTTTAGGTTCATCAGTATTCCACGAATCGCTTAGCGTCCCTTGAATCTTTGAGAAAAACAAGATTGTTTCATAATTATTTTTTTTTTTTATGATTGCAAAGTAATGTAAATGCACAGAACTCTTCAGATAACGCTTATATGTATTCTTAGCTATATAGTATGAGGTTTAGTTTCACCAGAACTCTGCGAAACGCTTAGCATCCCTTGAAGCTTTACGTAAAACGAGATTGTTTTATAATAATTTTTTTTTTTAACATTGCAAAGTTATGTAAAGGCATAGAACTTTTCAGATAACGTTCATATGTATTCTTAGCTATATGGTATGAGTTAGAGTTTTACCGGAATTCCGCGATTCGCCTAGCGTCCCTTGAATCTTATTGTTTATTTTTTTAAAAAATCGTAAAGTATTTTTAATGCATATAAATCTTCAGATAACGTTTATATGTTTTCTATGCTATATACTATGAGTTATAGTTTCACCGGATTTCCGCGAATCGCTTAGTGTCCCTCGAATCTTTGTGAAAAACGAGATTGCTTTAAAAAAAATCGTAAAGTAATGTAAATGCATAGAACCATTTATATAACGTTTATATGTGTTTTTAGCTATATGGTATGAGTTTTAGTTTCACCAGAATTCAGTGAATGTCTTAGCGTCCCTTGAATTTTTAGAAAAACGCGATTGTTTTATAATTATTATTTTTTTAAAAAATTGCAAAAGAATGTGAATGTATAGAACTCTTCAGATATTGTTTATATCGGTTTATAGCTATATGGTATGAGTTTTTGTTTTACTAGAACTCCGCGAATCGCTTAGCGTCCCTTGAATCTTATTGTTTTATTTTTTTAAAAAATCGTAAAGTAATTTTAATGCATATAAATCTTCAGATAACGTTTATATGTTTTCTATGCTATATACTATGAGTTATAGTTTCACCAGAACTCCGTGAATCGCTTAGCGTCCCTTGAATCTTTGAGAAAAACGATATTGTTTTAAAATTATTATTTTAAAAAAAAATCCTAATGTAACAACTGCATAGAGTTCTTCAGATATAGTTTATATGTGTTCTTAGCTCTATAGTATGAGTTTTAGTTTCACCAAAACTCCGCGAATCGCTTAGTGTCCCTCGAATCTTTGAGAATTACGAAATTGTTTTATAACTATTATTTTTTAAAAAGTTGTTAAGTAATTTATACGCATTGAACACTTTATATAACGTTTATATGTGTTCTTAGCTATATGGTATGAGTTAGAGTTTTACCGGAATTCCGCGATTCGCCTAGCGTCCCTTGAATCTTTGTGAAAAACGAGATTGCTTTAAAAAAAATCGTAAAGTAATGTAAATGCATAGAACCATTTATATAACGTTTATATGTGTTTTTAGCTATATGGTATGAGTTTTAGTTTCACCAGAATTCAGTGAATGTCTTAGCGTCCCTTGAATTTTTAGAAAAACGCGATTGTTTTATAATTATTATTTTTTTAAAAAATTGCAAAAGAATGTGAATGTATAGAACTCTTCAGATATTGTTTATATCGGTTTATAGCTATATGGTATGAGTTTTTGTTTTACTAGAACTCCGCGAATCGCTTAGCGTCCCTTGAATCTTATTGTTTTATTTTTTTAAAAAATCGTAAAGTAATTTTAATGCATATAAATCTTCAGATAACGTTTATATGTTTTCTATGCTATATACTATGAGTTATAGTTTCACCAGAACTCCGTGAATCGCTTAGCGTCCCTTGAATCTTTGAGAAAAACGATATTGTTTTAAAATTATTATTTTTAAAAAAAATCCTAATGTAACAACTGCATAGAGTTCTTCAGATATAGTTTATATGTGTTCTTAGCTCTATAGTATGAGTTTTAGTTTCACCAAAACTCCGCGAATCGCTTAGTGTCCCTCGAATCTTTGAGAATTACGAAATTGTTTTATAACTATTATTTTTTAAAAAGTTGTTAAGTAATTTATACGCATTGAACACTTTATATAACGTTTATATGTGTTCTTAGCTATATGGTATGAGTTATAGTTTGAATCTTATTGTTTATTTTTTTAAAAAATCGTAAAGTAATTTTAATGCATATAAATCTTCAGATAACGTTTATATGTTTTCTATGCTATATACTATGAGTTATAGTTTCACCAGAACTCCGTGAATCGCTTAGCGTCCCTTGAATCTTTGAGAAAAATGAGATTGTTTTATAATTTTTATTATTTTCAAAAATCGCAAAGACATTTAAAAAATTTAGAAATATACATTTAAAAATGTATAGAACTCTTCATATAACGTTTATATGGGTTCTTGGCTATATTCTATGAGTTTTAGTTTCACCAGAATTCCGTGAATCGCTTAGCGTCCCTTGAATCTTTAAGAAAAACAAGATTGTTTCATAATTATTCTTTTTTTTTTTTTAAGATTGCAAAGTAATGTAAATGCACAGAACTCTTTAGATAACGTTAACATGTGTTTTTAGCTATATACTATGAGTTTTAGTTGCTCCAGAACTCGGCGAATCGCTTAATGTCCCTAGAATCATTGAGAAAAACGAGATAGTTTTATAATTATTTTTTTTTTAAATTGCAAACTAATGTTAATGCATAGAACTCTTCAGATAATGTTTATATGTATTCTTAGCTATATAGAGAATTATTTGTTTTATGAGAACTAAATGATATATTCAACAAGTACATAGGGAATTATAAAATCAGACGACTTGGAGTACTATGCTTGCATTGCCGAATTATCACAAGTAAAAACTTTTATTTAATAATAAAAGAAATTAGTGTTTTTGTTTTTTTTTGAGCATATGAAAACAAAAATAAGAAATGAATGTGGAAAAATATAAACTTTGAGAAGTGGCAATTAACAAAACACATTAATATTCAACCTAAGTAAGTTGGTAAGTGAAAGTTGTGTGTTGCGCGGACGCACCAGATTTTTTTTTTTTTTAAGATTGCAAAGTAATGTAAATGCACAGAATTCTTGAGATAACGCTTATATGTTTTCTTAGCTATATAGTATGAGTTTTAGTGTCACCAAAACTTCGGCAATAGCTTAGCGCCCCTCGAATTGTAAATTGTTAATTGTTTAAAAAGTTGTTAAGTAATTTAAACGCATTGAACACTTTATATAACGTTTATATGTGTTCTTAGCTATATGGTATGAGTTAGAGTTTTACCGGATGTTTTATGATTATTATTATCTTAAAAAATTGCAAAGTAATTTAAATGCAAAGAACTTTTCAGATATTATTTATAAGTGTTTTTGCTATATAGTATGTGTTTTAGGTTCATCAGAAATCCGCGAATCGCTTAGCGTCCCTTGACTTTGAGAAAAACAAGATTTTTTCATAATTATTTTTTTTTTTTAAGATTGCAAAGTAATGTAAATGCACAGAACTCTTCAGATAACGCTTATATGTTTTCTTAGCTATATAGTATGAGTGTTAGTGTCACCAAAACTTCGGGAATAGCTTAGTGCCCCTCGAATTGTAAATGCATAGAACTCTCAGATTACTCTTATATATGTCCTTAGCTATACACTATGTTTTAGTTTCACCAGAACTCTGCGAATCGCTTAGCGTCCCTTGAAGCTTTACGTAAAACGAGACTGTTTTATAATTATTTTTTTTTTTTCAAGATTGCAAAGTAATGTAAATGCATAGATCTCTTTAGATAACCTTTTTATGTGATCTTAGCTATATAGTAACAGTTGTAGTTTCACCAGAACTCCGTAAATCGTTTAGCGTCCCTCAAAACTTTGAGAAAAACGAGATATTTTTATAAGTGTTTTTGCTATATAGTATAAGTTTTAGGTTCATCAGTATTCCATGAATCGCTTAGCGTCCCTTGAATCTTTGAGAAAAACAAGATTGTTTCATAACTATTATTTTTTTTAGAAATCGTTAAGTAATTTAAATGCATAGAACTTTTCAGATAACGTTCATATGTATTCTTAGCTATATAGTATAAGTTTTAGGTTCATCAGTATTCCACGAATCGCTTAGCGTCCCTTGAATCTTTGAGAAAAACAAGATTGTTTCATAATTATTTTTTTTTTTATGATTGCAAAGTAATGTAAATGCACAGAACTCTTCAGATAACGCTTATATGTATTCTTAGCTATATAGTATGAGGTTTAGTTTCACCAGAACTCTGCGAAACGCTTAGCATCCCTTGAAGCTTTACGTAAAACGAGATTGTTTTATAATAATTTTTTTTTTTAACATTGCAAAGTTATGTAAAGGCATAGAACTTTTCAGATAACGTTCATATGTATTCTTAGCTATATAGTTTGAGGTTTAGTTTCACCAGAACTCTGCGAAACGCTTAGCATCCCTTGAAGCTTTAAGTAAAAAGAGATTGTTTTATAATAATTTTTTTTTTTAACATTGCAAAGTTATGTAAAGGCATAGAACTCTTTACATAACGTTTTTATGTGATCTTAGCTATATAGGAACAGTTGTAGTTTCACCAGAACTCTGTAAATCGTTTAGCGTCCTTCAAAACTTTGAGAAATACGAGATTGTTTTATAACTATTATTTTTTTAAAATCGTAAAGTAATTTAAATAAATAGAACTTTTCATATAACGTTCATTTGTATTCTTAGCTATATAGTATGAGGTTTAGTTTCACCAGAACTCTGCGAAACGCTTAGCGTCCCTTGAAGCTTAAAGTAAAACAAGATTGTTTCATAATTATTTTTTTTTTTTATGATTGCAAAGTAATGTAAATGCACAGAACTCTTCAGATAACGCTTATATGTATTCTTAGCTATATAGTATGAGGTTTAGTTTCACCAGAACTCTGCGAAACGCTTAGCAGCCCTTGAAGCTTTAAGTAAAACGAGATTGTTTTATAATAATTTTTTTTTTTAACATTGCAAAGTTATGTAAAGGCATAGAACTTTTCAGATAACGTTCATATGTATTCTTAGCTATATAGTATGAGGTTTAGTTTCACCAGAACTCTGCGAAACGCTTAGCGTCCCTTGAAGCTTTAAGTAAAACGAGATTGTTTTATAAGAATTTTTTTTTTAACATTGCAAAGTTATGTAAAGGCATAGAACTCTTCACATAACGTTTTTATGTGATCTTAGCTATATAGGAACAGTTGTAGTTTCACCAGAACTCTGTAAATCGTTTAGCGTCCTTCAAAACTTTGAGAAAAATGAGATTGTATTATAATTATTATTTTTTTTTTAAATGGTAATGCTATTTAAATGCATAGAACTTTTCAGATAACGTTTATGTGTATTCTTAGCTATTTACTATGAGGTTTTAGTTTCACCAGAATTCCGCGTATCGCATAGCGTCCCTCGATTCTTGAATAAAAACTAGATTGTTTTATAATTATTATTTCTTTAAAATCGTAAAGTAATTTAAATAAATAGACCTTTTCAGATAACGTTCATATTTATTCTTAGCTATATAGTATGAGGTTTAGTTTCACCAGAACTCTGCGAAACGCTTAGCGTCCCTAGAAGCTTTAAGTAAAACGAGATTGTTTTATAATAATTTTTTTTTTAACATTGCAAAGTTATGTAAAGGCATAGAACTCTTCACATAACGTTTATATGTTTTTTTTTACTATATACTATGAGTTATAGTTTCACAGAAACTTCGGGAATGGCTTAGCGTCCCTCGAATCGTAAATGCATAGAACTCTTTAGATAACTTTTATATGTGTTCTTAGCTATATGCTATGAGTTTAAGTTTCACCCGAACCCTGCGAATCGCCACGCGTTCCTCGAATATTTGAGAAAAACGGGATGTTTTATAATTATTATTTTTTTTTTTAGAACTCATTAGATAACGTTTATATGTGATCTTAGCTATATAATAACAGTTGTAGTTTCACCAGAACTCCGTAAATCGTTTAGCGTCCCTCAAATCTTTGAGAAAAACGAGATTGTTTTATAATAATTATTTTTTTAAGAATAGTAATAGAATATGAATTTTAGTTTCACCAGAATTCCGCGAATCGCTCAGCGTCCCTCGAATCTTTGAGTAAACCGAAATAGTTTTATAACTATTATTTTTTTTAGAAATCGTTAAGTAATTTAAATGCATAGAACTTTTCAGATAACGTTCATATGTATTCTTAGCTATATAGTATGAGGTCTCGTTTCACCAGAACTCTGCGAATCGCTTAGCGTCCCTTAAAGCTTTACGTAAAACGAGACTGTTTTATAATTATTTTTTTTTTTTTTTTAAGATTGTAAAGTAATGTAAATGCATAGAACGCTTTAGATAACGTTTTTATGTGATCTTAGCTATATAGTAACGGTTGTAGTTTCACCAGAACTCCGTAAATCGTTTAGCGTCCCTCAAAACTTAGAGAAAAACGAGATTGTTTTATAATTATTATTTTTTTAAAATCGTAAAGTAATTTAAATAAATAGAACTTTTCATATAACGTTCATTTGTATTCTTAGCTATATAGTATGAGGTTTAGTTTCACCAGAACTCTGCGAAACGCTTAGCGTCCCTTGAAGCTTAAAGTAAAACGAGATTGTTTTATAATTATTTTTTTTTTTAATATTGCAAAGTAATGTAAATGCATAGAACTCTTTAGATAACGTTTTTATGTGATCTTAGCTATATAGTAACAGTTGTAGTTTCACCAGAACTGCGTATATCGTTTAGCGTCCCTCAAAACTTTGAGAAAAACGAGATATTTTTATAATTATTATTTTTTTTAAAAATGGTAATGCTATTTAAATGCATAGAACTTTTCAGATAACGTTTATGTGTATTCTTACCTATTTACTATGAGTTTTAGTTTCACCAGAATTCCGCGAATCGCATAGCGTCCCTCGAATCTTGAAGAAAAACGAGATTGTTTTATAATTATTATTTTTTTTAAATCGTAAAGTAATTTAAATGCAAAGAACTTTTCATATAACGTTTATGTTTATTCTTAGCTATTTACTATGAGTTTTAGTTTCACCAGAATTCCTCGAATCGCATAAGCTTTAAGTAAAACGAGATTGTTTTATAATAATTTTTTTTTTAACATTGCAAAGTTATGTAAAGGCATAGAACTATTGATATAACGTTTATATGTTTTTTTTTACTATATACTTGCTATGTTTTTACATTTCTTCGGCGGTGTCTTTGCCGGGGTAAAACCCGGGTTTATGGTCCAAAGTTTCTCCAACCACCTTCTTAGGAATTTCCCTGAGTCAGTATCGGCAGCCTTGTCGGTCCTTAGCTTTACTTATTTTAAATTTCCAACAATACGTTTATGGCCCGGATACTTTCAAGGCGGTATTCCCCGGACCTTGTTGCCTGCTGCCTTCAGGTAAAACCAACTACTCGGTTCGAGCATATTCAGTACTTTGAAACGATGAACATATTATATTAAATTATTAATGCAATTAATTGCCCTATCCAGGCAGCATCCACGATACATAGCATTCTCCTAGTGTCAAGGGAAAGAAAAATTAATAAGCGTATGTTTATTGATTTTTCTCTTAACATAATCTTAACACATTAGCTGCGAAACAAATAAACTGGGATTTTCGTTAACTGCGACGAGGGGTCAAATGACCCCTTGCTACCACACCGCTAAACTGCGTCAAGGGGCTGATTGACCCCTTGTCCCTTAGACATTAAAATTAACTCTCTGTAAACATTGATGAATGTTTTAAAGTGAAATCCATTTTTTTTACAAATACCTGACATACAAGAATTCGTAACAGAAGCAGGGTTGAATTCTGTTGCCTCTGAATATATTTTTTATTACTTATTTTTTCCACTACATCTGTGTTATACTAACAGTAATTTTTTTCTTTCCTTTTACGTTTAATCATAAAATGTTTGCTTTATGGTTTTAATTTTCTTAATTTTCAGCATATATAATTCATGAAAGGAAGAATTCAGATATAAAAAATAAAACTAAAAGTATGTTTTTATTATAAATAAATGAACATAGGTGTAGCTTTTATATATTTAAAAAAATAAACTTAAATATTACTAATTAAATTATTTAAATAGAAATAACATGTGAAAACTACATTTTATAATGTTTATCATTGAAGCATTGCAAACAAAGAGACGGTTTGTCGGCACAGTGGTCCGGACCTTCTTCGAAATTATTTACTGAATCGAGACGAGACAAATAAACCAGAGCTCAGGTGTCAACAATACTAAGTAGAATCAGTCAAAGAACAAGAAAAGAAGGGGAATCTGTGATTCACCCTTAGATAAATGTGATTCACAATAAATTACTGCCGCTTTCACAGCTTTCAAACATTAGAAAAATATATTTTAGAATAGAAAAAATATTTTTTATTTACATATTCATTAATATTTTATATAATATGCCAAAACAATTGTAAGATGAAGTTTAATGAGCATTAAAAGAGCAAGTTAATGAGCATACTAATTATATATCGAAAAAAAATGTTAGGGGTCATTTGACCCCTTGCCGCATTAAGGAAAACATTTAAACTATAATGCGACAAGGGGTCAAGTGACCCCTAACATTTTTTTTTATATATAATTAGTATTAATTAGTGCATTATAAAAAAAAAATAAAAAATCTGAAAAATATTAAAACAGCATGCGTGACAAGCTTCGCAGTTAACGACAAATACACGTTTAATGGCTCGCAGTAATGGAAGTCACCGCAAGGGGTCAAATGACCCCTCGTCGCAGTTAACGTGTTAAAACCATAATAAGGTAAAACCTATCTTCCAAATTAAATGTTCAGCATCAAACAAAATTATCAAAAAAAATAAACAAATTCATTGGTTAAAACAAGTACGATCATAAATTTACAATTGCTACAATTTAGAACATAAGGAAAACTAAAATAAAGCAATTTTAATGTAAGTTTTACGTGTTCTAGTTACAAACATTTTGACTCATCAATCAAAACTAAACTATATAAATACTAAAATATAGACATAACAAAACTTATACTATTACATTAAATTACACTCTTATTTTACAATATTTACAAATTAGTTTTCGATTTTTAGCATTTGGAATTACCTATACTACCATTAAAATTTAAAATCTATGGTATTCATATGATTTCTTCTTGTTTTTACCCTATCTTATAGTAAAGTAAAACATACATATGTAAATTAGTTAATACTATTGCATGTAGCTTAAAACAACTTTTATACTTTGATTAAATATATAAAAATAAAAAATAGTAAGAATAAAATCCTAATATTAGTTAGAGAGGGAGATATAAATAAATTTACCCTAATACCCTTGATATAAATATTTACAGTGCATATTATTTTACAATTATCTCCTTTTACCAGTTTACAATTTTATTACCACTTCTGTTTTTTTTTTTTTTTGTTTTTTTTTGTATGTCTTTTTTATAACTAGGGGGAGCAAAAGTTTACATCCTTGAACTTTCTTTACTGCACGTTGTTTCCTCTATACCTTCAGACGTCGAACCAGTAATCTCTATGCAGTTATATTTTATTGAGTGGCCAACTTTTAGAACTAACATGACTTGATATTAGATTTCTAAGTTAAAAGTCAAAAAGGGAATTTCGCATAACCTTAAGTGTCGACAGAGTATCTAGTTAAAAATTTTCTATCTCATCTGCACAACCAAACCAAAGAAGAAGAAAGACAAAAACAAAACTAAAAGAGGAAAGAAAAAGTTAGTCTTTATTTTTGGTAGGAAGTCATTTCAATCCCTTTAACTGAAAAACGGCTTAAGAAGAGATCCGTGGAAGGTACCCCTTATGTACCTTTTTAATTCTTCTTCTGTCCTCTCCTTCCAGTCTGGGTCGTGTTCCACCTTAGCTAACCGGTAGGTGGTGTTACCATATTTTTTAACTATTGTGTAAGGGCCCTCGAATAGTTTAAGGAGCTTCGCGGACTGTTTAGTCGGGTCCGTCACCGTAGGCAAGGTCCATATCAGGACTTTATCTCCAATATTAAATTCGTAAACCTTATGAGTTTGGTTGAACCTCGCCCGGGTGCGCTCTCCACCTTCATTAATTTTCTTTTTTACCTTTCCTCGGAGATAATTGCTCTCTTTCTCTGTGAGCTTTTGATTTAAATTAGGTAGGTGTTGTCGGATGATCTCATCCCAGGGTGGTTCTTCTACATGCGAAGTGAACTTCTATGGGAACTGCGCCGATTGCGGTGTGGTATGTATTATTAATAGCAGTGTTGATGACTTCAGTATATTTAGCCCAATTTTCGTGATTATCACCCACTAATGTCCTATAACAATTTCCTAAGTCTCTATTCACTCTTTCACTGGCATTTGCCTGGGCATGTCTTACCGAGCAGAATACATTCTTGACACCCCAAGTTTCTAGCGTTTCCATCCACTTTTTACTAGTGAATTGGCTGCCTCAGTCCGTCAATATCCTTTCTGGGGTCCCATAAGTTGCGCAAAATTGTTCTACGCATCTCAGTGCCGATTTTGTGGTCGCGGCGCGCAGGTTGGTTAGTTGTACCACTTTACTGAAGTTGTCAACCATGACAAATATATATTTTACCCTGCCTGTGCTGGTAATAAGGGGCCCTAAGAAATCAGCGCTCACTAGTTGCAAGGGTTCATCCGCTTCAATGGATTTAGCTTCTGCATGGAAAACCTTATTGGGAAACTTTGAAACCTGGCACTGATAACATTCTCTTACTATCCTTTTCACCTTACTCGGTGCTTCTCTAATGTGAAAGTATGGATTAACGGTATTTAATAGCTTCACCATTCCGATGTGGGCCAGTGTTTCATGACATTGTCGTATAAACTCTTCGGCCCTGTCTTCTGGAACTAATATGCGGGGAGGTTTATCTCCTAGTCCTCTGGCTGATAATGTATTTGCCATTAAATTTAAAAGTGTAATTTCCTTGGAAGTAACATTTATCGGGCCCTTCCTTCAGTAATTGGAGTGCCTCTTCCGGTAGGTCTTGATCGTTGTATGTAAAAGCACCTATCGTTTTATTTATATCCCTCTGGGGTGAAGCCCATTTCACATTTCTTAACTGGTTCACTTGCAGCTGGGCATCGGGGATATACGTAGTAGTTTTTCCGTCTATATTTCGACTCAGGAAGTCCGCAACCACGTTATCTTTCCCTTTTATATGAACAATTTTAAAGTCAAATTGTTGCAGAAACAGGCTCCATCTTAACAACCGATTAGTTGTGTTCCTACAAGACTTGATGTAGGTTAGGGCATGATGGTCAGTCTGTATTTCGAAAGGCCTTGCTGCCAAATAGGTGATGCACTTTTTAATGGCCCAAACAATAGCTAATAGCTCTTTCTCGGTCGTGCTGTATGATAATTCAGGTCCCTTAAGCACCCTACTAGCGTATGATACTACGTACAACTTGTTATTCTTCTCTTGTAAAAGCTGTGCTGCAATGGCGTATCCGCTGGCATCAGTTGGCAGGATGGAGGGTTGATTGAAGTCAGGGTGATGCAGCAACACATCGTTTACAAACGAGTCTTTTAACGCTTTTAAGGCTTCGTCTTCCTCCTTACTCCATTTCCATTTGCGACCCTTTTTTAATAGGTGAGTTAACCTACTTAGGTGTTGTGCATAAGTCGGATTAAACCTGGAGTAATAATTAGTAAGGCCCATCAAACTTTGAAGGTCTTTAACACATTTTGGCGGTGGAATATTTTTTATCGCCTCAACTTTAGAGGCTTGTGGCTTCAGCCCGTCCGTTGTAAGCACGAAACCTACGTAATCTAAGGATGTGCGAAAGAATTGGGTCTTTTCCAAGTTGAGGGTAACTCCTTTTTCTTTTAACACTCCCAGTAATTCTTCTAAGATCTGTAGGTGTTCCTCATGGGTCTCACTCATTACCAGTAAGTCATCAACATAGGGTCGGATCCGGCCATTTAACTTCCCTAAGATTTAGGTTAGCCCCCTACTTAACCCAGCTAACGAGACTTTTAATCCAAATGGAAGCCTCTTAAACTCATACATCCGCCCTTCATGCATGAAAGCCGTACATTTTCTACAATCCTTGCTCAGTGGTACTTGATAAAAGCTCTTGGTGAGATCTATGGTGGTAAAAACCTTGTTGCCATTACAATATTCTAAGATTTCTTCTATATTTTCTGATTGCTCATAGTCCGCGTAAAGTTTGTTGTTCAGCTTCCGGGCGTCCAGGCAAATCCTTACGCGGCCGTCACTCTTATCGACCACCACAATTGGATTCAAATAGTGACTCTTGCTGGGTTGAATTATGTCATCTTTTAGCATTTTGTTAATTTCCTCCCTTACCGCTTCTCTTTTGTGAAACGGAATTGGGTAAGGTTTAACCCTGACTGGTACTTTATCGGTCAGACGTAAGTCGTATTGATATCCTTTAATCTTTCCTGGACTATCAGAGAAAACATCTGAGTACTTAACCAAGATTTCTTCGAGTCCATGGATAACAGAACTGGGGACGTGGGATTGGCTCTCTTTTATTCTTTCTACTTTATCTTGAATACCTGTTTTTCCTGTCTTCAAGTTAACCTCATGTATCTCGCTGACACTGACTCCTTCACTCGGTTTCATCACCAATTTCTCTTCTTCTTCCTCAAAACGTATTCTTTTTAAATTGCCCAATTCAGTTTTCAGCGTTAAATAATTCTCGGTCACATTAATTTCTTTAACATGCCCCTTAATGAAATCGTAGCCTAATATACAATCTTGGCTAAGGTTTGGTATTATTAGAAAATTCACCGTGATAATACAATCCAGTAAAGAGGTGTTAACTAGGATCTGGTTTTTGATGGGCGAGGATCTTTTTCTTAAAGCGGTGGAAATCCTTAAGCCCGATACAGGAAGCTTCTCGTGAGGAATGATGTCTCGGTTCTTCTCATAAAAGGCCTCATTCATGCAAGTCGCTTGACTACCCGTGTCTAATAATGCTGTCACAGGGAATTCTCCTAGCTTAATGGTAATTTTCGGGCAGACTGTATTTTGAAATTGATGTTGAAAGTCTGTAAGTTCCAGTGTTCAGTGAATTCCTTAAATAAAGAGTCAATACCCCGAACCTAAATCCCAGTATCTAGTTCTCATTGATGGTCCGTCTCTGTAGCTCTCAGCGTATGCTTTCCTTCTTCCTCTGAACAGATTTCTGCTTCGGAGCCGCTTGGCGAAGTAGTTCTTCTTCTGACCCAAATGTTTCTAGGTGAGCCCCATTTGCGGCCCTTCTTGGCTGGACTCGTGGTTCTATTCTCCTCATTTACCTGGATTTGATTTACTGGTACATTTTCCTTTCGCCCCTTTTGCTTGTAAGGAGCTCGCTCTCTATTCCTGTATTCCGCTCTTCTATTATTATTTTCTCTTGAGAACCCGCCTCTAGGCTGCTGGGTTTCACCACGGCTATACGTCTCTCTTTTTCGGTTATAATCTCCAGGCCTTTCCTCTACAGGGGTACTTTTCCTACTTGAATTTGGAGAAGAATATGCTTGCACCTTCGGGTGTCTTGCCTTCATAATCTTGTCTCTACCTATATTTTCTAATAGTTGCATAAACCTATCGATGCTATCAATCCCTTGATAGACAATTTCTTCTATTTTTGGGCCAAAGTGGCGCCCTAAGGTCATGCAGATGTATGAGTCTTCAAGTTTATTTTGACATGCCCGAGCTCGAATGGCCATTCGACTAAAATACTCAGTTGGAGAGAGATGAGACTAATTAAAATAATCTTCATGGTTAAGTTCCTCATAAATCAGGTGATCATATTTAGGCCCGTGAAATTTTAGAAGGAACTTATTTCTGAATTCTTCAAAAGTTGAAATTGTCACCTGATTTATAAGAAACCAAGCAAGCGCGTCGTCAGCCAAATGGTCCTTGAGAAAGTGTTCCAAGGGCATATATTTCCCATACAATTTATACTCCACCTGAAGGCGGCTGATAAATTCTGTTGGGATTTCTCTTTTGTTGTTGGAAAATTTTGACTTCTCCGGTAGTCGCCTTCCTTGTGATGATAGTATATCAACGTCGCAGAAACCAGTATAAGACTTACTCTGTTCCAACAATGTAATGTCCTGAGCTCCTTGTGACGTACGACCCGTTGATTTATCATTCGTTTCTACGCCTACACGCATGGGAGGCCTGGGTGACTGGATAGTGGCCATAATCTGTTCAACCTTAGCTTCAACAGCTTGAACCTTCTCCGTCAACCGGGTTTCTTGTTGAATTTTTACTTGTCCTACTCCTTTATTTCATGGGTCATCCGCTCGCATATTTGATCACCTCGGTCACTACATGCCGCATGATGCTCTTGGCAGCTCTGTTCTAATGTATTTACCCTTTTGTTAATATCTGATGTCAACTTATCCATTTGGTTTTTGCTTTGATTCAATAACTCTATTAATGCCTGGTGATCTTTCTTCCTCTGTTCATCCATCCTTTGTAGTTGCAGCATCAATCCTTCTAGACAGACTTGTGTCTATTGTATGACGCTCCTCTTTATTTGCCCTTTCTGACTGAGGCGATGCGGAAGCCAACTTCTTTGGTTTTTCTATTTCCGGATGCGGTCGTAATACAGATTCATGTTCCGTCTGTCCTGATCCGGTAAGTATCTTTTTTTCTTCTCCTTTCCCCCTCGTTTCAGAACGTGTGCGTCTATGTTCCATTTTTTGGTTTTAATAAAATTTTCGGCCGTCAATAACCCTTATTTCCAGAGATGTCTTCACCTAATCGACCAAATAACTAATCGAGCAAAATAACGGATTACCTAAAAGATCTTTATCTATCAATTCAAATCCCTACAATCGTTAGGTAAGCTTGAAAACGCATTAATTCCACCATCATATATCTTTTAAGCATTAATATAAATAATAATTTAATGAAAAAATGGTCATAACACTGGATCCTCTAATTAAATTGTCTATTGATAACCCCTCCTTCAAATTAGAATAACCCGAATGCCACATATAGCAATTATATTAAAGAAAATTAGGAATCTTAATCTTATTCATATTGGCTGTAGTAAATTGGTAAGTACGACCCCACAAGGGATGCCATTTTAATTGCTATGTTTCTACATTTCTTCGGCGGTGTCTTTGCCGGGGTAAAACCCGGGTTTATGGTCCAAAGTTTCTCCAACCACCTTCTTAGGAATTTCCCTGAGTCAGTATTGGCAGCCTTGTCGGTCCTTGGCTTTACTTATTTTAAATTTCCAACAATACGTTTATAGCCCGGATACTTTCAAGGCGGTATTCCCCGGACCTTGCCGCCTGCTGCCTTCAGGTAAAACCAACTACTCGGTTCGAGCATATTCAGTACTTTGAAACGATGAACATATTATATTAAATTATTAAAGCAATTAATTGCCCTATCCAGGCAGCATCCACGATACATAGCATACTATGAGTTATAGTTTCACAGAAACTTCGCGAATGGCTTAGCGTCCCTCGAATCGTAAATGCATAGAACTCTTCAGATAACTTTTATATGTGTTCTTAGCAATTTACTATGAGTTTTAGTTTCACCCAAACTCCGTAAATCGTTTAGCGTCCCTCAAATCTTTGAGAAAAACGAGATTGTTTTATAATTATTATTATTTTTTAAGAATAGTAATAGTATATGAGTTTTAGTTTCACCAGAATTCCGCAAATCGCATAGCGTCCCTCGAATCTTGAAGAAAAACGAGATTGTTTTATAATTATTATTTTTTTTAAATCGTAAAGTAATTTAAATGCATAAAACTTTTCAGATAACGTTTATATGTGTTCTTAGCTATATACTATGAGTTTTAGTTTCACCAATACTCAGTGAATCGCTTAGCGTCCCTCGAATTTTTGAGAAAAACAAGATTGTTTTATATTTATTTATTTTTTTTTAAATCTCAAAAGAACGTAAATGCATAGAATTCTTCAGATATTGTTGATATGCGTCATTAGCTATATAACATCAGTTTTAGTTTCACAAGAATTCCGCAAATCGTTTAGCATCCCTCGAATGTTTGCGAAAAACGAGATGGTTTTATAATTATTATTTCTTTTAAAAATCGTAAAGTAACTTAAATGCATAATAACCATCAGATATAGTTTATATGCTTCATTAACTATACAATATCAGTTTTCGTTCTACAAAACTCCGCGAATCTATTAGCGTAACTTGAATCCTTGAGAAAAACGAGATTGTTTTAAAATAATTATTTTTTTTAAAAATCGTAAAGTAACATAAATGCATAAAATTCACTTGATAACGTTTCTATGTAATCATAGCTATATAGTATGAGTTTTAGTTTATCCTGAATTCCGCGAATCACTTAGTGTCCTTCGAATCTATCTGAAAATCAAGATTGTTTTATAATTTTTATTTTTTTTTTAAATCGCAAAAGAATGTGAATGCATAGAACACTTCAGATATAGTTAATATGCGTCATTAGCTATACAATTTCAGTTTTAGTTTCACCAGAACTCTGCGAATCGCTTAGCGTCCGTCGAATCTTTGAGAAAAACGAGATTGTTTTATAATTATTATTTTTTTTAAGAATAGTAATAGTATATGAGTTTTAGTTTCACCAGAATTCCGCAAATCGCATAGCGTCCCTCGAATCTTGATGAAAAACGAGATTGTTTTATAATTATTATTTTTTTAAAATCGTAAAGTAATTTAAATGCATAGAACTTTTCAGATAACGTTTATATGTGTTCTTAGCTATATACTATGAGTTTTAGTTTCACCAAAACTCCGCAAATCGCTTATCTTCCCTCGAATTTTTGAGAAAAACGAGATTGTTTTATATATTTTTTTTTTTTTAAATCGCAAAAGAACGTAAATACATAGAACTCTTCAGATATAGTTGATATGCGTCATTAGCTATATAATATCAGTTTTAGTTTCACAAGAATTCCGCAAATCGTTTAGCGTCCCTCGAATGCTTGCGAAAAACGAGATGGTTTTATAGTTATTATTTCTTTTAAAAATCGTAAAGTAACTTAAATGCATAAAAATCATCAGATATAGTATATATGGGTTTTCACCTATAAAATATGAATTTTAGTTTCACAAGAACTCCGCGAATCTATTAGCGTCCCTTGAATCTTTTAGGAAATCGAGATTGTTTTATAATAATTATTTTTTTTAAAAATCATAAAGTAACTTAAATGCCTAGAACTCTTCAGTTAATGTTTTTTGTGTTCATAGGTATATATTTTGAGTTTTGGTTTCACCAAAACTCCGCGAATCGCTTAGCGTCCCTCTAATCTTTGAGAAAAACGAGATTGTTTTATAATTATTATTTCTTTTAAAATTAGCAACGTAATGTGAATGCAAAGAACTCTTCAGATATAGTTTATATGTGTTTTTGGCTCTATAGTATCAGTTTTAGTTTCACCAATACTACGCGAATCGATTAGCGTCCCTTTAATCTATGAGAAAAACCCGATTGTTTTACAATTATTATTTTTTTTTAAAAATCGTGAAGTAACTTAAATGCATAAAAATCATCAGATATAGTTTATATGCGTCATTAACTATACAATATTAGTTTTTGTTCCACAAAACTAGTCGTTCGAATATTTGTGAAAATCGAGATGGTTTTATAATTATTATTTCTTTTAAAAATCGTGAAGTAACTTAAATGCATAAAAATCATCAGATATAGTTTATATGCGTCATTAACTATACAATATTAGTTTTTGTTCCACAAAACTCCGCGAATCTATTAGCGTAACTTGAATCCTTGTGAAAAACGAGATTGTTTTATAATTATTATTTTTTTTAAAAGTCGTAAAGTAACATAAATGCAAAAAAAATCATTTGATAACGTTTCTATGTATTCTTAGCTATATAGTATGAGTTTTAGTTTATCCTGAATTCCGGGAATCACTTAGCGTCCTCTGAATCTATCAGAAAATCGAGATAGTCGTATAATTTTTATTTTTTTTTTCAAAAATTGCAAAGTAATGTGAATGCATAGAACTCTTCAGCTACTATTTATGTCGGTTTATAGCTATACAGTATATGTTTTAGTTTCACCAGTATCCAGCGAATCGCTTAGCGTCCCTGGAATATTTGAAAAAACGACATTGTTTTATAATTTTTATATTTTAAAAATCGCAAAGTAATGTGAATGAATAGAACTCTTCAGATATATTTTATATGGGTTTTCACCTGTATAGTATGAGTTTTAGTTTCACCAGTATCCCGCGAATCGCTTAGCGTCCCTGGAATATTTGAGAAAAACGAGATTGTTTTATAATTTTTATATTTTAAAAATCGCAAAGTAATGTGAATGCATAGAACTCTTCAGATATATTTTATGTGGGTTTTCACCTGTATAGTATGAGTTTTAGTTTCACCAAAACTCCCCGAATCGCTTAGCGTCCCTCGAATCTTTGAGAAAAACGAGATTGTTTTATAATTTTTATTTTTTTAAAAATCGCAAAGTAATGTGAATGCATAGAACTCTTCAGATATATTTTATATGGGTTTTCACCTGTATAGTATGAGTTTTAGTTTCACCAGAACTCCACGATTCGCCTAGCGTCCCAAGAATCTTTGAGAAAAACGAGATTGTTTTATATTTTATATTTTTTTTTTAGATCGCAAAGTAATGTGAATGCATAGAACTCTTCAGATATTGTTTATATTGGTTTTTAGCTATATAGTAGTTTTAGTTTTATTAGAACTCCGATAATCGCTTAGCGTCCCTTCAATATTTGAGAAAAACGAGATTGTTGTATAATTAGTATTTTTTTTAAAATTCGCAAAGTAATGTGAATGCATAGCACTCTTCTGATAATGTTTATATGTGTTCTTATCTATATATTATGAGTTTTAGTTTCACCGGTATCCCGCGAATTGCTTAGCGTCCCTCGAATCTTTGAGAAAAACGAGATTGCTGTATACTTATTATTTTTTTTTAAATTCGCAATGTAATATGAATGCAAAGAACTCTTCAGATATAGTTTATATGTGTCCTCAGCACGAAAGTATAAGTTTTAGTTTCACCAGTACTCCGCGAATCGCTTAGCGTCCCTGGAATCTTCGAGATAAAATTGATTGTTTTATAATTTTTATTTTTTTAGAAATCTCAAAGTCAAGGGAAATTTATAGACCTCTTCAGATAATGTTTTTTTTTGTGTTCGTAGATATATATGGTGAGTTTTAGTTTCACCAGAACTCCGCGAATCGCTTAGCGTCCCTCGGATCTTTGAGAAACATGAGATTGTTTTATAATTACAATTTTTTAAAAAAATCTCAAAGTAATGTGAATGAATAGACCTATTCAGATATTGTTTATATGTGACGTTTTCTCTATAGTCGCCTAGCGTCCCTCGAATCTTTTAGAAAAAAGAGATTGTTTTATAATTACTATATTTTTTTAAATTATAAAGTAATTTAAATGTGTAGAACTCTTCTGATAATGTTTATATGTGTTCTTAGCTATATAATATGAGTTTTCGTTTCACCAGAACCCCGCGAATCGCTTAACGTCACTTTAATCTTTGAGAAAAACTAGATTGTTTTATGATTATTATTTTTTTTAAATCTTTAAGCAATGTGAATGCATATAACTCTTCAAGTAATGTTTTTTCGTGTTCGTTTGCTTTTAGTTTCATCAGAACTCCGCGAATCTCGTAGCGTCCCTCGAATCTTTGAGAAAAACGAGATAGTATTATAACTATAATTTTTTAAAAAAATCTCAAAGTAATGTGAATGAATAGACCTATTCAGATATGGTTTATATGTGTCCTTTGCTCTATAGTCGCTTAGCGAATCTTTTAGAAAAAAGAGATTGTTTTATAATTTTTTTTCAAAAATCGCAAAGTAATGTGAATGCATAGAACTCTCCAGATATTGTTTATATATGGGTTATTAGCATTAAAGTATGAGTTTTAGTTTCACCAAAACTCCGCGCATTGCTTAGCGTTTATCGAATCTTTGAGAAAAACGACATTGTTTTATAATTATTATTTTTTTAAAAAAATCTCAAAGTAGTTTGAATGCATAGAACTCTTCAGATATTGCTTATATTGGTTTGTAGCTATATAGTATGAGTTTTAGTTTTACCGGAACCCCGCAAATCGCTTAGCGTCCCTCGAATCTTTGTGAATAATAAGATTGCTTTGTAATTATTAATTTTTTTTTTTAAATTCGCTATGTAATGTGAATGAAATGAACTCTTCAGATATAGTTTATCTGTGTTATTTGCTATATAGTATGAGTTTTAGTTTCACCAGAACTCCGGGAATCGCCTAATAAAATAATTATTATTTTTTTAAAAAAATCTCAAAGTAGTTTGAATGCATAGAACTAATTTTTAGCGTCCCTTGAATCTTTTAGGAAATCGAGATTGTTTTATAATAATTATTTTTTTTAAAAATCATAAAGTAACTTAAATGCATAGAACTCTTCAGATATAGTTCATATGTGCTCTTATCTATATCGTATGCGTTTTATTTTCACCAGAACTCCGCGAATCGCTTAGCGTCCCTCGAATCTTTGTGAAAAATGAGATTGTTTTGTAATTATTAATTTTTTTTTTTAAATTCGCAATGTAATGTGAATGAAATGAACTCTTCAGATATAGTTTATATGTGTTATTTGCTATATAGTATGAGTTTTAGTTTCACCAGAACTCCGGGAATCGCTTAGCGTCACTCGAATCTTTGATATAATCGAGATTGTTATATAATTATTATTTATTTAAAATCGTTAAGTAATTTAAATGCATAGAACTCTTCAGATATAGTTCATATGTGCTCTTAGCTATACCGTATGCGTTTTATTTTCACCAGAACTCCGCGAATCGCTTAGCGTCTCTCAAATATTTTAGAAAAACGAGTTTGTTTTATAATTTTTTTTTTTTTTTTTAAATTGTAAAGGAATTTAAATGTAAAGAATTCTTCTGATATTGCTTATATTGGTTTTTAGCTATATAGTATGAGTTTTAGTTTCACCAGAACTCCACGAATCGTTTAGTGTCGTTCGAATCTTTGTCAAAAACGAGATGGTTTTATAATTATTATTTCTTTTAAAAATCGTGAAGTAACTTAATTGCATAAATAAATACAGATATAGTTTATATGGGTCATTAACTATACAATATCAGTTTTTGTTCCACAAAACTCCGCGAATCTATTAGCGTAACTTGAATCCTTGTGAATAACGAGATTGTTTTAAAATAATTATTTTTTTTAAAAGTCGTAAAGTAACATAAATGCAAAAAATTCATTTGATAACGTTTCTATGTATTCTTAGCTATATAGTATGAGTTTTAGTTTATCCTGAATTCCGCGAATCACTTAGCGTCCTCTGAATCTATCAGAAAATCGAGATAGTTTTATAATTTTTATTTTTGTTCAAAAATCGCAAAGTAATGTGAATGCATAGAACTCTTCAGCTACTATTTATGTCGGTTTATAGCTATACAGTATGTGTTTTAGTTTCACCAGTATCCCGCGAATCGCTTAGCGTCCCTCGAATATTTGAGTAAAACGACATTGTTTTATAATTTTTATATTTCAAAAATCGCAAAGTAATGTGAATGCATAGAACTCTTCAGATATATTTTATATGGGTTTTCAACTGTATAGTATGAGTTTTAGTTTCACCAAAACTCCCCGAATCGCTTAGCGTCCCTCGAATCTTTGAGAAAAACGAGATTGTTTTATAATTTTTATTTTTTTAAAAATCGCAAAGTACTGTGAATGCATAGAACTCTTCAGATATTGTTTATATGGGTTTTCCCCTTTATAGTATGAGTTTTAGTTTCACCAGAACTCCACGATTCGCCTAGCGTCCCTAGAATCTTTGAGAAAAATGAGATTGTTTTGTAATTATTAATTTTTTTTTTTAAATTCGCAATGTAATGTGAATGAAATGAACTCTTCAGATATAGTTTATATGTGTTATTTGCTATATAGTATGAGTTTTAGTTTCACCAGAACTCCGGGAATCGCTTAGCGTCACTCGAATCTTTGATATAATCGAGATTGTTATATAATTATTATTTATTTAAAATCGTTAAGTAATTTAAATGCATAGAACTCTTCAGATATAGTTCATATGTGCTCTTAGCTATACCGTATGCGTTTTATTTTCACCAGAACTCCGCGAATCGCTTAGCGTCCCTCAAATATTTTAGAAAAACGAGTTTGTTTTATAATTTTTTTTTTTTTTTTTAAATTGTAAAGGAATTTAAATGTAAAGAATTCTTCTGATATTGCTTATATTGGTTTTTAGCTATATAGTATGAGTTTTAGTTTCACCAGAACTCCACGAATCGTTTAGTGTCGTTCGAATCTTTGTCAAAAACGAGATGGTTTTATAATTATTATTTCTTTTAAAAATCGTGAAGTAACTTAATTGCATAAATAAATACAGATATAGTTTATATGCGTCATTAACTATACAATATCAGTTTTTGTTCCACAAAACTCCGCGAATCTATTAGCGTAACTTGAATCCTTGTGAATAACGAGATTGTTTTAAAATAATTATTTTTTTAATATTTTAGAAAAAAGAGATTGTTTTATAATTACTATATTTTTTTAAATTATAAAGTAATTTAAATGTATAGAACTCTTCTGATAATGTTTATATGTGTTCTTAGCTATATAATATGAGTTTTCGTTTCACCAGAACCCCGCGAATCGCTTAACGTCACTTGAATCTTTGAGAAAAACTAGATTGTTTTATGATTATTTTTTTTTTTTTAAATCTTAAAGCAATGTGAATGCATATAACTCTTCAAGTAATGTTTTTTCGTTTTCGTTTGCTTTTAGTTTCATCAGAACTCCGCGAATCTCTTAGCGTCCCTCGAATCTTTGAGAAAAACGAGATAGTATTATAATTATTATTTTTTTAAAAAAAATCTCAAAGGAGTTTGAATGCATAGAACTCTTCAGATATTGCTTATATTGGTTTTTAGCTATATATTATGAGTTTTAGTTTTACCGGAATTGTTTATATATGGGTTATTAGCATTAAAGTATGAGTTTTAGTTTCACCAAAACTCCGCGAATTGTTTAGCGTTCTCGAATCTTTGAGAAAAACGACATTGTTTTATAATTATTATTTTTTTAAAAAAAATCTCAAAGTAGTTTGAATGCATAGAACTCTTCAGATATTGCTTATATTGGTTTTTAGCTATATATTATGAGTTTTAGTTTTACCGGAACCCCGCAAATCGCCTAGCATCCCTCGAATCTTTGTGAAAAATGAGATTGTTTTGTAATTATTAATTTTTTTTTTTTAATTCGCTATGTAATGTGAATGAAATGAACTCTTCAGATATAGTTTATTTGTGTTATTTGCTATATAGTATGAGTTTTAGTTTCACCAGAACTCCGGGAATCGCTTAGTGTCACTCGAATCTTTGATATAATCGAGATTGTTATATAATTATTATTTATTTAAAATCGTTAAGTAAGTTAAATGCATAGAACTCTTCAGATATAGTTCATATGTGCTCTTAGCTATATCGTATGCGTTTTATTTTCACCAGAACTCCGCGAATCGCTTAGCGTCCCTCGAATCTTTGTGAAAAATGAGATTGTTTTGTAATTATTAATTTTTTTTTTTAAATTCGCAATGTAATGTAAATGAAATGAACTCTTTAGATATAGTTTATATGTGTTATTTGCTTTATAGTATGAGCTTTAGTTTCACCAGAACTCCGGTAATCGCTTAGCGTCACTCGAATCTTTGATATAATCGAGATTGTTATATAATTATTATTTATTTAAAATCGTTAAGTAATTTAAATGCATAGAACTCTTCAGATATAGTTCATATGTGCTCTTAGCTATATCGTATGCGTTTTATTTTCACCAGAACTCCGCGAATCGCTTAGCGTCCCTCATATATTTTAGAAAAACGAGTTTGTTTTATAATTTTTTTTTTTTTTTTTTTTATATTGTAAAGGAATTTAAATGTATAGAACTCTTCTGATAATGTTTTTTTCTTTTCTTAGCTCTACAGTATGAGTTTTAGTTTCACCAGTAATCCGTGAATCGCTTAGCGTCCCTCGAATCTTTGAGATAAACATGATTGTTTTATAATTTTTATTTTTTTTAAAATTCGCAATGTAATGTGAATAAAATGAACACTTAAGATATAGTTTATATGTGTTATTTGCTATATAGTATGAGTTTTAGTTTCACCAAAACTCCGCGAATTGTTTAGCGTTCCTCGAATCTTTGAGAAAAACGAATTGTTTTATAATTATTATTTTTTTAAAAAAAATCTCAAAGTAGTTTGAATGCATAGAACTCTTCAGATATTGCTTATATTGGTTTTTAGCTATATATTATGAGTTTTAGTTTTACCGGAACTCCGCAAATCGCCTAGCGTCCCTCGAATCTTTGTGAAAAATGAGATTGTTTTGTAATTATTAATTTTTTTTTTTAAATTCGCAATGTAATGTAAATGAAATGAACTCTTCAGATATAGTTTATATGTGTTATTTGCTTTATAGTATGAGCTTTAGTTTCACCAGAACTCCGGTAATCGCTTAGCGTCACTCGAATCTTTGATATAATCGAGATTGTTATATAATTATTATTTAGTTAAAATCGTTAAGTAATTTAAATGCATAGAACTCTTCAGATATAGTTCATATGTGCTCTTAGCTATATCGTATGCGTTTTATTTTCACCAGAACTCCGCGAATCGCTTAGCGTCCCTCGAATCTTTGTGAAAAATGAGATTGTTTTGTAATTATTAATTTTTTTTTTTAAATTCGCAATGTAATGTAAATGAAATGAACTCTTCAGATATAGTTTATATGTGTTATTTGCTTTATAGTATGAGCTTTAGTTTCACCAGAACTCCGGTAATCGCTTAGCGTCACTCGAATCTTTGAGAAAAACTAGATTGTTTTATGATTATTTTTTTTTTTTAAATCTTAAAGCAATGTGAATGCATATAACTCTTCAAGTAATGTTTTTTCGTTTTCGTTTGCTTTTAGTTTCATCAGAACTCCGCGAATCTCTTAGCGTCCCTCGAATCTTTGAGAAAAACGAGATGGTATTATAATTATAATTTTTTTAAAAAATCTCAAAGTAATGTGAATGAATAGACCTATTCAGATATGGTTTAAATGTGTCCTTTGCTCTATAGTCGCTTAGCGAATCTTTTAGAAAAAAGAGATTGTTTTATAATTTTTATTTTTTTTCAAAAATCGCAAAGTAATGTGAATGCATAGAACTGTCCAGATATTGTTTATATATGGGTTATTAGCATTAAAGTATGAGTTTTAGTTTCACCAAAACTCCGCGAATTGTTTAGCGTTCCTCGAATCTTTGAGAAAAACGACATTGTTTTATAATTATTATTTTTTTAAAAAAAATCTCAAAGTAGTTTGAATGCATAGAACTCTTCAGATATTGCTTATATTGGTTTTTAGCTATATATTATGAGTTTTAGTTTTACCGGAACCCCGCAAATCGCCTAGCGTCCCTCGAATCTTTGTGAAAAATGAGATTGTTTTGTAATTATTAATTTTTTTTTTTTTAATTCGCTATGTAATGTGAATGAAATGAACTCTTCAGATATAGTTTATATGTGTTATTTGCTATATAGTATGAGTTTTAGTTTCACCAGAACTCCGGGAATCGCTTAGCGTCACTCGAATCTTTGATATAATCGAGATTGTTATATAATTATTATTTAATTAAAATCGTTAAGTAAGTTAAATGCATAGAACTCTTCAGATATAGTTCATATGTGCTCTTAGCTATATCGTATGCGTTTTATTTTCACCAGAACTCCGCAAATCGCTTAGCGTCCCTCGAATCTTTGTGAAAAATGAGATTGTTTTGTAATTATTAATTTTTTTTTTTAAATTCGCAATGTAATGTAAATGAAATGAACTCTTCAGATATAGTTTATATGTGTTATTTGCTTTATAGTATGAGCTTTAGTTTCACCAGAACTCCGGTAATCGCTTAGCGTCACTCGAATCTTTGATATAATCGAGATTGTTATATAAATATTATTTATTTAAAATCGTTAAGTAATTTAAATGCATAGAACTCTTCAGATATAGTTCATATGTGCTCTTAGCTATGTCGTATGCGTTTTATTTTCACCAGAACTCCGCGAATCGCTTATCGTCCCTCAAATATTTTAGAAAAACAGGTTTGTTTTATAATTTTTTTTTTTTTTTTAAATTGTAAAGGAATTTAAATGTATAGAACTCTTCTGATAATGTTTTTTTCTTTTCTTAGCTCTACAGTATGAGTTTTAGTTTCACCAGTAATCCGTGAATCGCTTAGCGTCCCTCGAATCTTTGAGATAAACATGATTGTTTTATAATTTTTATTTTTTTTAAAATTCGCAATGTAATGTGAATAAAATGAACACTTAAGATATAGTTTATATGTGTTATTTGCTATATAGTATGAGTTTTAGTTTCACCAGAACTCCGCGAATCGCTTAGCGTCACTCGAATCTTTGATATAATCGAGATGTTTTATAATTATTATTTATTTAAAATCGTTAAGTAATTTAAATGCATAGAACTCTTCAGATATAGTTCATATGTGCTCTTAGCTATATCGTATGCGTTTTATTTTCACCAGAACTCCGCGAATCGCTTAGCGTCCCTCAAATATTTTAGAAAAAAGAGATTGTTTTATAATTACTATATTTTTTTAAATTATAAAGTAATTTAAATGTATAGAACTCTTCTGATAATGTTTATATGTGTTCTTAGCTATATAATATGAGTTTTCGTTTCACCAGAACCCCGCGAATCGCTTAACGTCACTTGAATCTTTGAGAAAAACTAGATTGTTTTATGATTATTTTTTTTTTTTAAATCTTAAAGCAATGTGAATGCATATAACTCTTCAAGTAATGTTTTTTCGTTTTCGTTTGCTTTTAGTTTCATCAGAACTCCGCGAATCTCTTAGCGTCCCTCGAATCTTTGAGAAAAACGAGATAGTATTATAATTATTATTTTTTTAAAAAAAATCTCAAAGTAGTTTGAATGCATAGAACTCTTCAGATATTGCTTATATTGGTTTTTAGCTATATATTATGAGTTTTAGTTTTACCGGAATTGTTTATGTATGGGTTATTAGCATTAAAGTATGAGTTTTAGTTTCACCAAAACTCCGCGAATTGTTTAGCGTTCTCGAATCTTTGAGAAAAACGACATTGTTTTATAATTATTATTTTTTTAAAAAAAATCTCAAAGTAGTTTGAATGCATAGAACTCTTCAGATATTGCTTATATTGGTTTTTAGCTATATATTATGAGTTTTAGTTTTACCGGAACCCCGCAAATCGCCTAGCATCCCTCGAATCTTTGTGAAAAATGAGATTGTTTTGTAATTATTAATTTTTTTTTTTTAATTCGCTATGTAATGTGAATGAAATGAACTCTTCAGATATAGTTTATATGTGTTATTTGCTATATAGTATGAGTTTTAGTTTCACCAGAACTCCGGGAATCGCTTAGCGTCACTCGAATCTTTGATATAATCGAGATTGTTATATAATTATTATTTATTTAAAATCGTTAAGTAAGTTAAATGCATAGAACTCTTCAGATATAGTTCATATGTGCTCTTAGCTATATCGTATGCGTTTTATTTTCACCAGAACTCCGCGAATCGCTTAGCGTCCCTCGAATCTTTGTGAAAAATGAGATTGTTTTGTAATTATTAATTTTTTTTTTAAATTCGCAATGTAATGTAAATGAAATGAACTCTTTAGATATAGTTTATATGTGTTATTTGCTTTATAGTATGAGCTTTAGTTTCACCAGAACTCCGGTAATCGCTTAGCGTCACTCGAATCTTTGATATAATCGAGATTGTTATATAATTATTATTTATTTAAAATCGTTAAGTAATTTAAATGCATAGAACTCTTCAGATATAGTTCATATGTGCTCTTAGCTATATCGTATGCGTTTTATTTTCACCAGAACTCCGCGAATCGCTTAGCTTCCCTCAAATATTTTAGAAAAACGAGTTTGTTTTATAATTTTTTTTTTTTTTTATATTGTAAAGGAATTTAAATGTAAAGAACTCTTCTGATAATGTGTATATGTGTTCTTGGCTATATAATATGAGTTTTCGTTTCACCAAAACCCCGCGAATCGATTAACGTCACTCAAATCTTTGAGAAAAACTATATTGTTTTATGATTATTGTTTTTTTAAAATCTTAAAGTAATGTGAATGCATAGAACTCTTCAGGTAATATTTTTTCCTTTTCTTAGCTCTACAGTATGAGTTTTAGTTTCACCAGTAATCCGTGAATCGCTTAGCGTCCCTCGAATCTTTGAGATAAACATGATTGTTTTGTAATTACTATTTTTTTTTTTTAAATTCGCAATGTAATGTGAAAGAAATGAACTCTTCAGATATAGCTTATATGTGTTATTTGCTATATATTATGAGTTTTAGTTTCTCCAGAACTCCGGGAATCGCTTAGCGTCACTCGAATCTTTGATATAATCGAGATTGTTATATAAATATTATTTATTTAAAATCGTTAAGTAATTTAAATGCATAGAACTCTTCAGATATAGTTCATATGTGCTCTTAGCTATGTCGTATGCGTTTTATTTTCACCAGAACTCCGCGAATCGCTTATCGTCCCCCAAATATTTTAGAAAACAGGTTTGTTTTATAATTTTTTTTTTTTTTTTTTAAATTGTAAAGGAATTTAAATGTATAGAACTCTTCTGATAATGTTTTTTTCTTTTCTTAGCTCTACAGTATGAGTTTTAGTTTCACCAGTAATCCGTGAATCGCTTAGCGTCCCTCGAATCTTTAAGATAAACATGATTGTTTTATAATTTTTATTTTTTTTAAAATTCGCAATGTAATGTGAATAAAATGAACACTTAAGATATAGTTTATATGTGTTATTTGCTATATAGTATGAGTTTTAGTTTCACCAGAACTCCGCGAATCGCTTAGCGTCACTCGAATCTTTGATATAATCGAGATGTTTTATAATTATTATTTATTTAAAATCGTTAAGTAATTTAAATGCATAGAACTCTTCAGATATAGTTGATATATGTTCTTAGCTATATAGTATGCATTTTATTTTCACCAGAACTCCGCGAATCGCTTAGCGTCCCTCAAATATTTTAGAAAAACGTGATTGTTTTATAATTTATTTTTTTTTTTTTAAATTGTAAAGGAATTTAAATGTATAAAACTCTTCTGATAATGTTTTTTTCTTTTCTTAGCTCTACAGTATGAGTTTTAGTTTCACCAGTAATCCGTGAATCGCTTAGCGTCCCTCGAATCTTTGAGATAAACATGATTGTTTTATAATTTTTATTTTTTTTAAAATTCGCAATGTAATGTGAATAAAATGAACACTTAAGATATAGTTTATATGTGTTATTTGCTATATAGTATGAGTTTTAGTTTCACCAAAACTCCGCGAATTGTTTAGCGTTCCTCGAATCTTTGAGAAAAACGACATTGTTTTATAATTATTATTTTTTTAAAAAAAATCTCAAAGTAGTTTGAATGCATAGAACTCTTCAGATATTGCTTATATTGGTTTTTAGCTATATATTATGAGTTTTAGTTTTACCGGAACCCCGCAAATCGCCTAGCGTCCCTCGAATCTTTGTGAAAAATGAGATTGTTTTGTAATTATTAATTTTTTTTTTTTAATTCGCTATGTAATGTGAATGAAATGAACTCTTCAGATATAGTTTATATGTGTTATTTGCTATATAGTATGAGTTTTAGTTTCACCAGAACTCCGGGAATCGCTTAGCGTCACTCGAATCTTTGATATAATCGAGATTGTTATATAATTATTATTTATTTAAAATCGTTAAGTAAGTTAAATGCATAGAACTCTTAATATATAGTTCATATGTGCTCTTAGCTATATCGTATGCGTTTTATTTTCACCAGAACTCCGCGAATCGCTTAGCGTCCCTCGAATCTTTGTGAAAAATGAGATTGTTTTGTAATTATTAATTTTTTTTTTTAAATTCGCAATGTAATGTAAATGAAATGAACTCTTCAGATATAGTTTATATGTGTTATTTGCTTTATAGTATGAGCTTTAGTTTCACCAGAACTCCGGTAATCGCTTAGCGTCACTCGAATCTTTGATATAATCGAGATTGTTATATAATTATTATTTATTTAAAATCGTTAAGTAATTTAAATGCATAGAACTCTTCAGATATAGTTCATATGTGCTCTTAGCTATATCGTATGCGTTTTATTTTCACCAGAACTCCGCGAATCGCTTAGCGTCCCTCAAATATTTTAGAAAAAAGAGATTGTTTTATAATTACTATATTTTTTTAAATTATAAAGTAATTTAAATGTATAGAACTCTTCTGATAATGTTTATATGTGTTCTTAGCTATATAATATGAGTTTTCGTTTCACCAGAACCCCGCGAATCGCTTAACGTCACTTGAATCTTTGAGAAAAACTAGATTGTTTTATGATTATTTTTTTTTTTTAAATCTTAAAGCAATGTGAATGCATATAACTCTTCAAGTAATGTTTTTTCGTTTTCGTTTGCTTTTAGTTTCATCAGAACTCCGCGAATATCTTAGCGTCCCTCGAATCTTTGAGAAAAACGAGATGGTATTATAATTATAATTTTTTTAAAAAATCTCAAAGTAATGTGAATGAATAGACCTATTCAGATATGGTTTAAATGTGTCCTTTGCTCTATAGTCGCTTAGCGAATCTTTTAGAAAAAAGAGATTGTTTTATAATTTTTATTTTTTTTCAAAAATCGCAAAGTAATGTGAATGCATAGAACTGTCCAGATATTGTTTATATATGGGTTATTAGCATTAAAGTATGAGTTTTAGTTTTACCAAAACTCCGCGAATTGTTTAGCGTTCCTCGAATCTTTGAGAAAAACGACATTGTTTTATAATTATTATTTTTTTAAAAAAAATCTCAAAGTAGTTTGAATGCATAGAACTCTTCAGATATTGCTTATATTGGTTTTTAGCTATATATTATGAGTTTTAGTTTTACCGGAACCCCGCAAATCGCCTAGCGTCCCTCGAATCTTTGTGAAAAATGAGATTGTTTTGTAATTATTAATTTTTTTTTTTTAATTCGCTATGTAATGTGAATGAAATGAACTCTTCAGATATAGTTTATATGTGTTATTTGCTATATAGTATGAGTTTTAGTTTCACCAGAACTCCGGGAATCGCTTAGCGTCACTCGAATCTTTGATATAATCGAGATTGTTATATAATTATTATTTAATTAAAATCGTTAAGTAAGTTAAATGCATAGAACTCTTCAGATATAGTTCATATGTGCTCTTAGCTATATCGTATGCGTTTTATTTTCACCAGAACTCCGCGAATCGCTTAGCGTCCCTCGAATCTTTGTGAAAAATGAGATTGTTTTGTAATTATTAATTTTTTTTTTAAAATTCGCAATGTAATGTAAATGAAATGAACTCTTCAGATATAGTTTATATGTGTTATTTGCTTTATAGTATGAGCTTTAGTTTCACCAGAACTCCGGTAATCGCTTAGCGTCACTCGAATCTTTGATATAATCGAGATTGTTATATAATTATTATTTATTTAAAATCGTTAAGTAATTTAAATGCAAAGAACTCTTCAGACATAGTTCATATGTGCTCTTAGCTATATCGTATGCGTTTTATTTTCACCAGAACTCCGCGAATCGCTTAGCGTCCCTCAAATATTTTAGAAAAACGAGTTTGTTTTATAATTTTTTTTTTTTTTTATATTGTAAAGGAATTTAAATGTATAGAACTCTTCTGATAATGTTTATATGTGTTCTTGGCTATATAATATGAGTTTTCGTTTCACCAAAACCCCGCGAATCGATTAACGTCACTCAAATCTTTGAGAAAAACTATATTGTTTTATGATTATTGTTTTTTTAAAATCTTAAAGTAATGTGAATGCATAGAACTCTTCAGGTAATATTTTTTCCTTTTCTTAGCTCTACAGTATGAGTTTTAGTTTCACCAGTAATCCGTGAATCGCTTAGCGTCCCTCGAATCTTTGAGATAAACATGATTGTTTTGTAATTACTATTTTTTTTTTTTAAATTCGCAATGTAATGTGAATGAAATGAACTCTTCAGATTTAGCTTATATGTGTTATTTGCTATATATTATGAGTTTTAGTTTCTCCAGAACTCCGGGAATCGCTTAGCGTCACTCGAATCTTTGATATAATCGAGATTGTTATATAAATATTATTTATTTAAAATCGTTAAGTAATTTAAATGCATAGAACTCTTCAGATATAGTTCATATGTGCTCTTAGCTATGTCGTATGCGTTTTATTTTCACCAGAACTCCGCGAATCGCTTATCGTCCCTCAAATATTTTAGAAAAACAGGTTTGTTTTATAATTTTTTTTTTTTTTTTAAATTGTAAAGGAATTTAAATGTATAGAACTCTTCTGATAATGTTTTTTTCTTTTCTTAGCTCTACAGTATGAGTTTTAGTTTCACCAGTAATCCGTGAATCGCTTAGCGTCCCTCGAATCTTTGAGATAAACATGATTGTTTTATAATTTTTATTTTTTTTAAAATTCGCAATGTAATGTGAATAAAATGAACACTTAAGATATAGTTTATATGTGTTATTTGCTATATAGTATGAGTTTTAGTTTCACCAGAACTCCGCGAATCGCTTAGCGTCACTCGAATCTTTGATATAATCGAGATGTTTTATAATTATTATTTATTTAAAATCGTTAAGTAATTTAAATGCATAGAACTCTTCAGATATAGTTCATATGTGCTCTTAGCTATATCGTATGCGTTTTATTTTCACCAGAACTCCGCGAATCGCTTAGCGTCCCTCAAATATTTTAGAAAAAAGAGATTGTTTTATAATTACTATATTTTTTTAAATTATAAAGTAATTTAAATGTATAGAACTCTTCTGATAATATTTATATGTGTTCTTAGCTATATAATATGAGTTTTCGTTTCACCAGAACCCCGCGAATCGCTTAACGTCACTCAAATCTTTGAGAAAAACTATATTGTTTTTAGATTATTGTTTTTTTTAAATCTTAAAGTAATGTGAATGCATAGAACTCTTCAGGTAATATTTTTTCCTTTTCTTAGCTCTACAGTATGAGTTTTAGTTTCACCAGTAATCCGTGAATCGCTTAGCGTCCCTCGAATCTTTGAGATAAACATGATTGTTTTGTAATTACTATTTTTTTTTTTTAAATTCGCAATGTAATGTGAATGAAATGAACTCTTCAGATATAGCTTATATGTGTTATTTGCTATATATTATGAGTTTTAGTTTCTCCAGAACTCCGGGAATCGCTTAGCGTCACTCGAATCTTTGATATAATCGAGATTGTTATATAAATATTATTTATTTAAAATCGTTAAGTAATTTAAATGCATAGAACTCTTCAGATATAGTTCATATGTGCTCTTAGCTATGTCGTATGCGTTTTATTTTCACCAGAACTCCGCGAATCGCTTATCGTCCCTCAAATATTTTAGAAAAACAGGTTTGTTTTATAATTTTTTTTTTTTTTTAAATTGTAAAGGAATTTAAATGTATAGAACTCTTCTGATAATGTTTTTTTCTTTTCTTAGCTCTACAGTATGAGTTTTAGTTTCACCAGTAATCCGTGAATCGCTTAGCGTCCCTCGAATCTTTGAGATAAACATGATTGTTTTATAATTTTTATTTTTTTTAAAATTCGCAATGTAATGTGAATAAAATGAACACTTAAGATATAGTTTATATGTGTTATTTGCTATATAGTATGAGTTTTAGTTTCACCAGAACTCCGCGAACGCTTAGCGTCACTCGAATCTTTGATATAATCGAGATGTTTTATAATTATTATTTATTTAAAATCGTTAAGTAATTTAAATGCATAGAACTCTTCAGATATAGTTCATATGTGCTCTTAGCTATATCGTATGCGTTTTATTTTCACCAGAACTCCGCGAATCGCTTAGCGTCCCTCAAATATTTTAGAAAAAAGAGATTGTTTTATAATTACTATATTTTTTTAAATTATAAAGTAATTTAAATGTATAGAACTCTTCTGATAATGTTTATATGTGTTCTTAGCTATATAATATGAGTTTTCGTTTCACCAGAACCCCGCGAATCGCTTAACGTCACTTGAATCTTTGAGAAAAACTAGATTGTTTTATGATTATTTTTTTTTTTTAAATCTTAAAGCAATGTGAATGCATATAACTCTTCAAGTAATGTTTTTTCGTTTTCGTTTGCTTTTAGTTTCATCAGAACTCCGCGAATCTCTTAGCGTCCCTCGAATCTTTGAGAAAAACGAGATAGTATTATAATTATTATTTTTTTAAAAAAAATCTCAAAGTAGTTTGAATGCATAGAACTCTTCAGATATTGCTTATATTGGTTTTTAGCTATATATTATGAGTTTTAGTTTTACCGGAATTGTTTATGTATGGGTTATTAGCATTAAAGTATGAGTTTTAGTTTCACCAAAACTCCGCGAATTGTTTAGCGTTCTCGAATCTTTGAGAAAAACGACATTGTTTTATAATTATTATTTTTTTAAAAAAAATCTCAAAGTAGTTTGAATGCATAGAACTCTTCAGATATTGCTTATATTGGTTTTTAGCTATATATTATGAGTTTTAGTTTTACCGGAACCCCGCAAATCGCCTAGCATCCCTCGAATCTTTGTGAAAAATGAGATTGTTTTGTAATTATTAATTTTTTTTTTTTAATTCGCTATGTAATGTGAATGAAATGAACTCTTCAGATATAGTTTATATGTGTTATTTGCTATATAGTATGAGTTTTAGTTTCACCAGAACTCCGGGAATCGCTTAGCGTCACTCGAATCTTTGATATAATCGAGATTGTTATATAATTATTATTTATTTAAAATCGTTAAGTAAGTTAAATGCATAGAACTCTTCAGATATAGTTCATATGTGCTCTTAGCTATATCGTATGCGTTTTATTTTCACCAGAACTCCGCGAATCGCTTAGCGTCCCTCGAATCTTTGTGAAAAATGAGATTGTTTTGTAATTATTAATTTTTTTTTTTAAATTCGCAATGTAATGTAAATGAAATGAACTCTTTAGATATAGTTTATATGTGTTATTTGCTTTATAGTATGAGCTTTAGTTTCACCAGAACTCCGGTAATCGCTTAGCGTCACTCGAATCTTTGATATAATCGAGATTGTTATATAATTATTATTTATTTAAAATCGTTAAGTAATTTAAATGCATAGAACTCTTCAGATATAGTTCATATGTGCTCTTAGCTATATCGTATGCGTTTTATTTTCACCAGAACTCCGCGAATCGCTTAGCTTCCCTCAAATATTTTAGAAAAACGAGTTTGTTTTATAATTTTTTTTTTTTTTTATATTGTAAAGGAATTTAAATGTATAGAACTCTTCTGATAATGTGTATATGTGTTCTTGGCTATATAATATGAGTTTTCGTTTCACCAAAACCCCGCGAATCGATTAACGTCACTCAAATCTTTGAGAAAAACTATATTGTTTTATGATTATTGTTTTTTTAAAATCTTAAAGTAATGTGAATGCATAGAACTCTTCAGGTAATATTTTTTCCTTTTCTTAGCTCTACAGTATGAGTTTTAGTTTCACCAGTAATCCGTGAATCGCTTAGCGTCCCTCGAATCTTTGAGATAAACATGATTGTTTTGTAATTACTATTTTTTTTTTTTAAATTCGCAATGTAATGTGAATGAAATGAACTCTTCAGATATAGCTTATATGTGTTATTTGCTATATATTATGAGTTTTAGTTTCTCCAGAACTCCGGGAATCGCTTAGCGTCACTCGAATCTTTGATATAATCGAGATTGTTATATAAATATTATTTATTTAAAATCGTTAAGTAATTTAAATGCATAGAACTCTTCAGATATAGTTCATATGTGCTCTTAGCTATGTCGTATGCGTTTTATTTTCACCAGAACTCCGCGAATCGCTTATCGTCCCCCAAATATTTTAGAAAAACAGGTTTGTTTTATAATTTTTTTTTTTTTTTTTTAAATTGTAAAGGAATTTAAATGTATAGAACTCTTCTGATAATGTTTTTTTCTTTTCTTAGCTCTACAGTATGAGTTTTAGTTTCACCAGTAATCCGTGAATCGCTTAGCGTCCCTCGAATCTTTGAGATAAACATGATTGTTTTATAATTTTTATTTTTTTTAAAATTCGCAATGTAATGTGAATAAAATGAACACTTAAGATATAGTTTATATGTGTTATTTGCTATATAGTATGAGTTTTAGTTTCACCAGAACTCCGCGAATCGCTTAGCGTCACTCGAATCTTTGATATAATCGAGATGTTTTATAATTATTATTTATTTAAAATCGTTAAGTAATTTAAATGCATAGAACTCTTCAGATATAGTTGATATATGTTCTTAGCTATATAGTATGCATTTTATTTTCACCAGAACTCCGCGAATCGCTTAGCGTCCCTCAAATATTTTAGAAAAACGTGATTGTTTTATAATTAATTTTTGTTTTTTTAATTGTAAAGGAATTTAAATGTATAAAACTCTTCTGATAATGTTTATATGTGTTCTTAGCTATATAGTAAGAGTTTTCGTTTCACCAGAACCGCGCGAATCGCTTAACGTCACTCGAATCTTTTAGAAAAACTATATTGTTTTTTTTTTAAATCTTAAAGTAATGTGAATGCATAGAACTCTTCAGGTAATGTTTTTTCGTGTTCTTAGCTCTACAGTTTCAGTTTTAGTTTCACCAGAACTCCGCGAATTGCTTAGCGTACCTCGAATCTTTGAGAAACACGAGATTGTTTATTATATTATATTTTAAAAAAATCTTAAAGTCATGTGAATGAATAGACCTATTCAGATATTGTTTATATGTGTCCTTTGCTCTATAGCCGCTTAGCGTCCCTCGAATCTTTTAGAAAAAAGAGATTGTTTTATAATTATTATTTTTTTTTTAAATTATAAAGTAATTTAAATGTATAGAACTCTTCAGATATAGTTTATATGTGTTATTTGCTATACAGTTTAAGTTTTAGTTTCACCAGAACTCCGCGAATCGCTTAGCGTCACTCGAATCTTTGATATAATCGAGATTGTTTTATAATTATTATTTATTTAAAATCGTTAAAAAATTTAAATGCATAGAACTCTTCAGATATAGTTGATATCTGTTCTTAGCTATGTAGTATGTGCTTTATTTTCGCCAGAACCCCATGAATATTTAAGCTTCTCTCGAATCTTTGAGTACAACGATATTTTATTATAATTTTTACTTTTTTTTTAAATTTTGAAGTAATTAAAATGCATAAAACTCTTCTGATAATCTTATATGTGTTCTTATCTATATAGTATGAGTTTTAGATTCACCAGAACTCCGCGAATTTCTTAGCGTCCCTCGAATCTTTGAGAAAAACGAGATTGTTGTATAATTATTATTTTTTTTAAAATTCGTAATGTAATATGAATGCAAAGAACTCTTCAGATATAGTTTATATGTGTCCTTAGCTCGATAGTATCAGTTTTAGTTTCACCAGTACTCCGCGAATCGCTTAGCGTCCCTTGAATCTTTGAGATAAACATGATAGTTTTATAATTTTTTTTTTTAAATTGTAAAGGAATTTATATGTATAGACCTCTTCAGATATAGTTTATATGTGGCCTTAGCTATATAGTATGAGTTTTAGTTTCACCAAATCTCCGCGATTCGCTTAGCGTCCCTCGAATCTTTGAGAAAAACGAGATTGTTGTATAATTATTATTTTTTTTAAAATTCGTAATGTAATATGAATGCAAAGAACTCTTCAGATATAGTTTATATGTGTCCTTAGCTCGATAGTATCAGTTTTAGTTTCACCAGTACTCCGCGAATCGCTTAGCGTCCCTTGAATCTTTGAGATAAACATGATAGTTTTATAATTTTTTTTTTTAAATTGTAAAGGAATTTATATGTATAGACCTCTTCAGATATAGTTTATATGTGGCCTTAGCTATATAGTATGAGTTTTAGTTTCACCAAAACTCCGCGAATCGCTTAGTGTACCTCGAAACTTTAAGAAAAACGGGATCGTTTTATAATTATTATTTTTTTTTAAAATCGTAAAGTAACTTAAATGCATAGAACTCTTCAAGTAATGTTCATATGTGCTCTTAGCTATATAAAATGAGTTTTCGTTTCACCAGATCACCGCGAATCGCTTAACGTCACTCGAATCTTTGAGAAAAACGAGATTGTTTTATGATTATTATTTTTTTTTAAATCTTAAAGTAATGTGAATGCATAGAACTCTTTAAATAATGTTTATATGTGTTCTTAGCTATATAATATGAGTTTTCGTTTCACCAGAACCCCGCGAATCGCTTAGATGAGATAATCAAAATTGTTTTATAATTATTATTTATTTAAAATCTTTAAGTAATTTAAATGCATAGAACTCTTCAGGTATAGTTTATATGTGTTCTTAGCTATATAGTATGAGTTCTATTTTCACCAGAACTCCGCGAATCGCTTAGCGTCCCTCGAATCTTTGAGAAAAACGAGATTGTTGTATACTTATTATTTTTTTAAAATTCGCAATGTAATATGAATGCAAAGAACTCTTCAGATATAGTTTTTATGTGTCCTTAGCTCGATAGTATTAGTTTTAGTTTCACCAGTACTCCGCGAATCGCTTAGCGTCCCTTGAATCTTTGCGATAAACATGATTGTTTTATCATTTTTTTTTTTTTTTTTTAATTTCCAAGTAATGTGAATGCATAGACCTCTTCAGATATAGTTTATATGCGGCCTTAGCTATATAGTATGAGTTTTAGTTTCACCAAAACTCCGCGAATCGCTTAGCGTCCCTCGAAACTTTGAGAAAAACGAGATTGTTTTATAATTATTATTTTTTTTAAAAATCGTAAAGTAACTTAAATGCATAGAACTCTTCAAGTAATGTTTATATGTGCTCTTAGCTATATAATATGAGTTTTCGTTTCACCAGATCCCCGCGAATCGCTTAACGTCACTCGAATCTTTGAGAAAAACGATATTTTTTTATAATGTTTTTTTTCTGAATTCTGGTGAAACTAAAACTCACAATATATACCTGTGAACACAAAAAAACATTATCTGAAGTGTTTATTTTAAAAAAAATAATAATTATACAACAAACTCGTTTTTCTCAAAGATTGTAGGGACGCTAAGCGATTTCCGGAGTTCTGATGAAACTAAAACTAATACCTTATAGTTAAGAACACACATAAACGTTATCGAAAGAATTCTATGCATTTAAGTTACTTTACGATTTTAAAAAAAATAATAATTATAAAACAATATCGATTATAATCATGATCAACTCCAATATTTCATTTACCTTATTTTCATCTTTTAGTGTTCCGTAAACATTTAGAATAGGTCAGACATTTTAATGGTAGGCAATACTCATCAGACATTTAAAAAAATAAAAATTATAAAAAAATATCGTTTGTCTCAAAGATTCGAAGGAAGCTAAAAGATTCATGGAGTTCTGGTAAAACAAAAACTGATACTATATAGCTAAGAACACATATAAACTATATGTGAAGAGTTCTATGCATTTAAATTACTTTGCGATTTTTAAAAAAATAATAGTTATATAATAACCTCGTTTTTCTCAATTCGAGGGACGCTAAGCGATTCGCGGAGTTCGGGCGGAACTAAAACTCATATCATATACCTAAGAACACATATAAACAATATTACTTGATTGGTTCGAGAAGACTTATTTTTTGTATGTCCGAAAACTTGTTGTCATTAAGTGTTTAGAAATGTAGGTAAAACTATGCTGTTTCCGTGGTGGAAAGGAGTAACAAAAGAGGCGTATAGTATAGAAAATAGATGAGAAGAAAAGCGAGCATATAAATATTATTTATTCCCATTCACATTTTTCATAAATGAATTTAGCATACTGTCTTGTGTGATGAAGTCTGATAAATCTTTTAAGCCTCTTCCTCGCGTCAATAGCTCTTGAATTATGGATATTTTAGCATGTATTCCAATAAAAGTTTTTGGCTTTTTCTGCAGAGTTGTTTTATCTAACCACCTTTGGAACATCTGATTTATAATATTAATATAAATTATTATAGCAAATTTTAGGCTACAAATTGCAACAATTATATCACTGCCTTTTAAAAATAAGTATAAATGTTTCAACCGTATATCATGAAAGCACCAATTATTAAATAAAATTTTCATTAATATTAATTTTATCTGTAACCAATAAAATTATATGGGGGATATCATAGCCACAAGTGTATCAAGCTATCAATGAGTTTTAATAAGCCAAGCTTAAATCGGAAGAACAAATTAAGAATATTTGGCTATAAAATAATAGGAATTACCAACTTAACTTATTTGAACCGATTAAGAATGGTTAAGTCTTTTACAAAAGTCTGTAACCATTCCTTGACATATAAATGAAAAATCTGGTGCGATGCGCGAAACACACAACTTTCACTTACCACTTTATGTACTTAGATTAGAAATAAAAATATTTTTTTAAATGCCATTTCTCAAAGCTACACATTTTTCTACATTCATTTAGTTATTTTTGTTTGTATTTTCTCTCTAAAGTACACTATTTTTATTTTATTATTAAATAAAAGTTTTTATTATTAAATAAAAATAAAAAAAAATAGCCTTTGAAGTTTTAGGGGCAAAAGAAAGATATGTCAAAGGAGGAGAATGGCTCACAGAAGAAACAGAAAAGAGAATTAAAGAGAAAAAACAAGCATATCTTAGATGGTTGAGCACAAAAAATATTAGTGACAGAAAAGTTTACAAACAAAAGAAAAGAGAACTAGTACGGATCGTAAGAAAGGGAAAAAAACGACTGGTGGGAGAAAACATGTGCAAGAATTAATAGTAAGCTAGAATTCGGTCAAGCGACTGAGGCATGGTCAGTACTTAAAGGACTAAGAAAGGAAGAGAAACTAAGAAGAAAAAAAGAAAAAAAGAAAAAACTTAACGCAAAATTTCTAAAGGATTGGACCCTTTACTACGAAAAGCTTCTTAACGAAAACAGAAAAAAGAATTTTTAGAGGAAGAAGCAGAAGGGTACAAAGGTACATCCTTATCTGTCACCGAGAAGGAAGTCAATGAGGAGTTAAAAAGAATGAAGAATAGGAAAGCCCCTGGTCCGGGCGGAGTATGCGCAGAGCTGCTGAAATATGGTGGAGTCGAGGTGAATAAAAGGCTCACGAAACTTATAAATAAAATCTTAAAAGGTGAAAAGATACCCCAAGAAATGAAGAAAGGATACTTGACCCCAATATTTAAAAAAGGTGATAGGAAAAAATGTGAAAATTATAGAGGCATCTGTGTGACAAGTCCATTCATGAAACTGCTTGGAAGAATAATAAAAACACGACTGGAGAAACAGTATGTTCAAGCTGAGGAGCAATGTGGATTCACGCCAGGAAGATCCTGTATTGACCATATTTTTACCCTAAGGCAGCTGTTAGAGAAGCAAATGGTCAAATCAAAAAGATTAGACTTAATTTTCATTGACTTGGAAAAGGCATACGATAGTGCAAATGACCAATTATCTTGAAGAAGAGAAATGACCATGACCAATTGGTTCACAAGAAATGCAAATGACCAATTAAACGATTAAACGAAAAGGAACCGGGCTGTTTCTATAGAACTACAGATAGAACATGTCCCATATGCAGTCTCAGTTACAAGGGTGATAGGGGCCTCGGAACCCACATTGCTAAGAAACACCCTCTAGAGGCTAATGACTATAAGCTAAGAGGATTAGTTAACATTGAGGATACGAGTAACGAAAATGAGACGAGTGATGGGGTAAAGAATAAATTAAGTGGATGGTCGGCTACCTTTAAAGTTGTTCTACAAAGAAATGAGTTTGATAAAGCGGACTTTGACAGAGAAGTGGGCAACTTTCTTAGCTTTTTAATGGGCATTAATGCTGAATTGCCTGGACCACAACACCCTGCCGTAAAATTCTTCAAAATGAGAAAAAAAAATAAACCATTATAGGCGACAATGGAAAAGTTTCAAATCCACAGAGAGCGAACAAGGGGGACAGGAACCGCAGGCAACAGCAATATCAGTATGAAGTGGCTCAGTAAAATTATTATAACAGGCGGAAGAAAGTTGTTCAAAATATAACGACGCTCCTAAACAGTGCCCGTTAAAAATAGCTGAAATCGAAAATCACTATAGAAATCTTTTCGAAAGAAAAAATCCTACAAACCTACAGAGTATGAAAAATGTGCCCCGAACCCAAATTTAATATCCATCGGCATCCAATCGTTTAATAAAGCTAATAAATCGACATCACTAGATACATCTCCGGGTCCAGATGGAGTTCTGATCCGTACAATAAAATACTTTGACGTATCTCCTGTCATTAAGACTATTGCGGAGATCATGCTGAAGAATGCTTATTTTCCAGAACCTTTACGTCAAAGGCGCACAATTTTGGTCTACAAGGGGAAGGGAGATATCAAAAACAATCGTCTTGGAGACCTATCACGATCTACTCTGTTGTGCGCAGAATCATAGAAAAAGTTCTAGATCACGAATTATGGAAGCAAATAACTTTCAGTAAATATCAAAGAGGCTTCGTCAAAGGCCTACCGGGAACACACGTCAATGCAAGAATCATCGAAGCCATCTTAAACATAACAAGCAAAAGAAGAGTGATTGCGCAGTAGTGTTTCTCGACGTCGTGGGAGCATTTGATAACGTAGGGCACGATCATATTGTTAGCTCACTTGAATCTAGAGGGGTGGCAGCAGACCTAAAAAACGTTATCGCAGCTCTCCTAAGCTCTAACCAAAATAGGATTAGTACGGGAGCCCTCTCAACAAGCCAGATTAAAGTGCTTCGTGGAGTACCACAAGGAGGGCCCTTATCGCCTTCACTATTTAATCTGGCTATTGATCATGTATACCGCGATCTTTATGATCAAGATTTTTTTATTTTTTATTTATTTATTTATTTTTTTATTTATTTTTATTTTTTTTTATTTTACAAGATTATTTTTTTTACATTTCAATGCAAATGTAAAAAAAATATAAATTAATCAGTGACCAAGAATCCATGGTCCTCACGGGTTTCGCGGATGATCAGGCTGTCACGGCGCGCGAACGCTGCTGAAAGAGTTATTAATAGTGTAAAAAGGCTACGCGCAGAGATAGGTCTATCAATAAACCCAAAGAAAAGCGTAGGTCTTATAATAAGTAAAGGAGAGCTGACGCAGAGTATCTCTCTCTCTTTATAATGGAGATACCATAGAGACGATTAATAAAATATTTAGGATGCAAATTCTCAGGCGAACTAGTTTTTAACGAAGAGGCTATAAGTAAGCTCAATAATAACCTTAACAAATTGGTGAGCTCTAGTCTGCTCGAACCAGAGCAAAAGATTAACGTGGCAAATCAACATTTGTTTCCTATGTTAACATACCCTCTCCAAACTGCGCCTCTCTCAAAAATACCACTAGCTATTTTAGATGGTATTGATGTGAATATCCGCAGGAGTGTGAAAGCCATCATCGGGCTCACAGCTAACACCTGTATAGGGATGCTTCACGCCCCAAGGAGATATCGGAGACTGGGCTTGATCCGCTGCCAATGGAGGCTCCTCTGCAGCATTGGTCCGGGAGAAGAAGATACTGAAGAAGAAACTGTTCGTAAAGATATTTTGGATTCTGAGTCTTTAGAATTTTACATGCCATAAGTAGACAAGCTGCTTCTCTTCTAGCTCTTACCTTCATCCAATTGAGTTCTCTGTAAATGTAAAACAAGTCTTAGCTTGATCCAATAGTCTGAAGCTCATTTTAAACCCTTCTAAGACGAAAGCAATCATCTTTGGCAGTAGACTTCATTTAAATTAAAAATTGATTTCATAGATTGATCAATAAGAAATTCATTGATTGATCTATTAGAAATCATAGATCAATAGAAATCTTCCTAAAATAATTCTGAATAATACGAGCATAGAGTATTGTCAATCACTAAAAATCTTGGGTGTCACTTTCTCCAGTCTCCTCGATTGGCAAAATATTACCATAAACATATCAAATAATATCTTTAAAAGTCTGGGACAGCTACGTAGAAACAGACACTACTTGCCTGCATCAGTCCTTGTTGTCACAAAGATTGTTTGTGAGCTGAACGAAGGTTTGAGATAAGTTTCGGATAGGCAAATTACATCTAAAATTTCATTTGAAAATATTGCTTTAAATTCGTCAGAATGCGCAAGTAAGGATTGAACTTTACGGTGACCTATTTTTAATTTATTATTATGACGACTGAGCTGCATTTTAAGTTTATTGTGTTCTTCCATAATATATTATTAAATTTTAAAACAAAGAAAAATACTTCAAAATAATTCTACATTTTAAAGACCATTATATTTTGCCATAATTACAAGGCAGCAAAATCGCTACTGCTTTTAATAAAGATTGTTTGTGAATTTTCGTCTTTCTTCATGCATCGATTTATTTTTTTATTGAACCAAACAAACTTATAAATCTTCATTTTCTTAACGATTTTAGCGTCTCTTAAAAGTTTCCTATTTTTGTATGTCAAATTGTGATTTACGTATACTCTATCTGGCTCTCCGTCATGCAATCCAAAACCTTGTACCGTTAAAGTGCCCTCAATTTTAACTGATGCCATGATTTGGTCTCTTAATATTTTCCTCGTAAATTTGACAATAATAACACCAGGCCGATTGTTGTCTTTAGGAGGGTTAACTCTGAAGCAATCGTTTATATCTTGATCACTGATAGTGATATTTACAACATTACCGAGGTATTTAACAATATCTAGGATTGACACTTTATTTACATTTCTTACTCTATGAATTTCTATGTTATTAGAAAGAGTAGATTGATCTAACTCATCATTTTTAATTTCAAGATCTGTAATTAACTTTTTTAAATTTTTATTTTCATTACTTAAACCAATTATTTGGCTCATCATTTCATTAAATTTCTTACTATTATCTTCTACTACTGTAGATAATTTTTCAATTATATCACAATAGTGATTTAATGAGCTTTCAAAATCTTTTTTCATTGAACTAATTGATTCTTGTAACGATAATATGACTGATGATAATTGCTTAATATCACCTGATGTGATTGCCTTATCTATAGCCGCTTCAGCTTCACGTTCCTCACTACATTTTTACTACATTTTTTGCACAGCCACTCCTTCCTTTCGTCTTTCAACTTAGTAAAGTCACTTTTAGAGATACCCACACACGATATATGATGCATTTCTTTGCACTTGGCACATTCCAGGCGAAAGGCATTGTGAGCAAAGCCTTTAAGATTTTACACGACATAATGCGAGGGAGATGTTAACAGGTCGGGAGCTTGACACTGACTGAGAGAGAGAGAGAGAGAGAGAGAGAGAGAGTTTTATTTTACATTTTGCATATTATACATAAATAAGCTTATGATAATATGCTCTGAGACTGTAGTGTCTCCAGGAGCAATAACAGTGAACTTAATATAGTCAGCCGAGATACACAGAGAGAAGTTCAAAATCTATAATAAGCTAACATAAAATATTTATTTATAATTAAAACTATTTACATACTATACTAGTGAACATGATGTTTTTCTTCACACTTAAACCATAAAACCATAAAAAAGTAAGACCATATGTATTTCTATTTTTACAATTTTAATTTCTAGTTTAAATAAAGTAAAAATCATCTATATTCAAGGGACAATGCCAAAAGAAAAGTAAAATATTATAACTTCATTGTAAATAAAAAAAAATAAATAAATAAATAAAATTAATTTATTCTTACTAAAAAATAAGCAATCTTCCTTTGATAAATATTTTGAAATAATCGATTACCAATATAGAAAGCCTAAATTACCATTTTAATCAAATATTTAGTAATTTGTCCTAGTATTTCTTTTTGAAAACCCCGAGAGATTTAGAGGATTAAATTCACGAGGTATTTTTCCCACAAGTATGGCAAGATGTTTGCTTGGCATGTCGGTAAATAATAAACTGCAATAGTCCAGATGTGGCAATATCAGTGCGGAAACGAGGTGTTTTCGAACTAATACAGGCAAGTAGTGTCTGTTTCTACGTAGCTGTCCCAGACCTTTAAAGATATTATTTGATATGTTTATGGTAGTATTTTGCCAATCGAGGGGACTGGAGAAAGTGACACCCAAGATTTTTAGTGATTGACAATACTCTATGCTCGTATTATTCAGAATTATTTTAGGAAGATTTCTATTGATCAATGAATTTAAATGACTTCTACTGCCAAATATGATTGCTTTCGTCTTAGAAGGGTTTAAAATGAGCTTTAGACTATTGGACCAAGCTACATCTCTATTCATCTTATAGATCGTCCTATTTAATTCATTAACTGAAGAGGACATATATATAATAATATCATTGGCATATATGTGATATTTGCATGATTTTAGGACCGTAGAGATCTCGGATATGTACAGTAGGAAAAGAAGTGGACCCGAGACAGAGCCTTGAAGGACGCCTGAAACTATTGGAAGAAATTCAGATATAGACTTTATCGATCACGGCTTGAGTTCTCTGCTTAAGATAGGATTCAAACCATAATACTACGCTTTGTGACAATTTAAATTTGTTCCTTAAAATTTGTAATAAAATGTTATGGTCAACTAAATCGAATGCCTTCTTGAAGTCAAAAGAGACTAGAATTGTTACTTATTTACGATCAATAGCAAATCTTATATCTTCTGCCAGTTTTAAAAGTGCTGGGAACCGAAGCCTGACTGATATTCATCGAACAGTTTATTTGAGTCAAGATACGAGACTAATTGGTCGTATACAATACGTTCAAGAACATTAGACAACGAACAAAATTTAGCAATAGGCCGGTGATCCTCAACATTTATCGGGTTTATAGTTTTAGGTAAAGGTGTGATTAAAACGGTTTTCCAGAGTGATGGAAAAATTGAATTCTGTAAAGAAAAATAAAAAATGTTCAAAAGAGAAGGAATTACATGTGGCAAGAATAATTTAACAAATTTTAAAGGTAATTGATCGATTCCAGATGAATGCATATTTGATTTGTAGAAGTTTTTAGGAAAAAGCTATAAAATAATGTGAAGTATACTTTAACATAGATGTTTTGACAGTGACATTGATGTTTTGGGTAAAAATAAATATTTTTTAACATCGATGTTTTGAACAAATACAAGTATATTTTAACATCGATGTTTAGACAAAATCATCGAAGTTTTGGATAAAAACAAATATGTTTTAATATCGATGTTTTGAACAAAAACAAGTATACTTTAACATAGATGTTTTGACAATAACATCGATGTTTTGGAGAACAACAAATATTTTTTAACATCGATGTTTTGAACAAAAACAAGTATACTTTATCATAGATGTTTTGACAATAACATCGATGTTTTGGGTAAAAACAAATATGTTTTAACATCGATGTTTAGACAATAACATCGATGTTTTGTATAAAAACAAGTATGTTTTAACATCGATGTTTTGAAGAAAAACAAGTATACTTTAACATAGATGTTTTGACAGTGACATTGATGTTTTGGGTAAAAATAAGTATGTTTTAACATCGATGTTTTGAACAAATGCAAGTATATTTTAACATCGGTGTTTAGACAATATCATCGATGTTTTGGATAAAAACAAATATGTTTTAATATCGATGTTTTGAACAAAAACAAGTATACTTTAACATAGATGTTTTGACAATAACATCTATGTTTTGGGTAAAAACAAATATGTTTTAACATCGATGTTTTGTATAAAAACAAATATGTTTTAACATCGATGTTTTGAAGAAAAACAAGTATACTTAAACATAGATGTTTTGACAGTGACATTGATGTTTTGGGTAAAAACAAATATGTTTAACATCGATGTTTTGAACAAATACAAGCATATTTTAACATCGATGTTTAGACAATATCATCTATGTTTTGGATAAAAACAAATTTGTTTTAATATCGATGTTTTGAACAAAAATAAGTATACTTTAACATAGATGTTTTGACAATAACATCGATGTTTTGGAGAACAACAAATATTTTTTAACATCGAGGTTTGAACAAAAACAAGTATACTTTATCATAGATGTTTTGACAATAACATAGATGTTTTGGATAAAAACAAATATGTTTTAACATCGATGTTTAGACAATAACATCGATGTTTTGTATAAAAACAAATATGTTTTAACATCGATGTTTTGAAGAAAAACAAGTATACTTTAACATAGATGTTTTGACAGTGACATTGATGTTTTGGGTAAAAATAAGTATGTTTTAACATCGATGTTTTGAACAAATACAAGCATACTTTAACATAGATGTTTTGACAATAACATCGATGTTTTGGGTAAAAACAAATATGCTTTAACATCGATGTTTTGTATAAAAACAAATATGTTTTAACATCGATGTTTTGAAGAAAAACAAGTATACTTAAACATAGATGTTTTGACAGTGACATTGATGTTTTGGGTAAAAACAAATATGTTTTAACATCGATGTTTTGAACAAATACAAGCATATTTTAACATCGATGTTTAGACAATATCATCGATGTTTTGGATAAAAAAAATTTGTTTTAATATCGATGTTTTGAACAAAAATAAGTATACTTTAACATAGATGTTTTGACAATAACATCGATGTTTTGGAGAACAACAAATATTTTTTAACATCGATGTTTTGAACAAAAACAAGTATACTTTATCATAGATGTTTTGACAATAACATCGATGTTTTGGATAAAAACAAATATGTTTTAACATCGATGTTTAGACAATAACATCGATGTTTTGGATAAAAACAAGTATGTTTTAATATCGATGTTTTGAACAAAAATAAGTATACTTTAGCATAGATGTTTTGACAATAACATCGATGTTTTGGAGAACAACAAATATTTTTTAACATCGATGTTTTGAACAAAAACAAGTATACTTTATCATAGATGTTTTGACAATAACATCGATGTTTTGGATAAAAACAAATATGTTTTAACATCGATGTTTAGACAATAACATCGATGTTTTGGATAAAAACAAATATGTTTTGTATAAAAACAAGTATGTTTTAACATCGATGTTTTGAAGAAAAACAAGTATACTTTAACATAGATGTTTTGACAGTGACATTGATGTTTTGGGTAAAAATAAGTATGTTTTAACATCGATGTTTTGAACAAATGCAAGTATATTTTAACATCGGTGTTTAGACAATATCATCGATGTTTTGGATAAAAACAAATATGTTTTAATATCGATGTTTTGAACAAAAACAAGTATACTTTAACATAGATGTTTTGACAATAACATCTATGTTTTGGGTAAAAACAAATATGTTTTAACATCGATGTTTTGTATAAAAACAAATATGTTTTAACATCGATGTTTTGAAGAAAAACAAGTATACTTAAACATAGATGTTTTGACAGTGACATTGATGTTTTGGGTAAAAACAAATATGTTTAACATCGATGTTTTGAACAAATACAAGCATATTTTAACATCGATGTTTAGACAATATCATCTATGTTTTGGATAAAAACAAATTTGTTTTAATATCGATGTTTTGAACAAAAATAAGTATACTTTAACATAGATGTTTTGACAATAACATCGATGTTTTGGAGAACAACAAATATTTTTTAACATCGAGGTTTGAACAAAAACAAGTATACTTTATCATAGATGTTTTGACAATAACATCGATGTTTTGGATAAAAACAAATATGTTTTAACATCGATGTTTAGACAATAACATCGATGTTTTGTATAAAAACAAATATGTTTTAACATCGATGTTTTGAAGAAAAACAAGTATACTTTAACATAGATGTTTTGACAGTGACATTGATGTTTTGGGTAAAAATAAGTATGTTTTAACATCGATGTTTTGAACAAATACAAGCATACTTTAACATAGATGTTTTGACAATAACATCGATGTTTTGGGTAAAAACAAATATGCTTTAACATCGATGTTTTGTATAAAAACAAATATGTTTTAACATCGATGTTTTGAAGAAAAACAAGTATACTTAAACATAGATGTTTTGGCAGTGACATTGATGTTTTGGGTAAAAACAAATATGTTTTAACATCGATGTTTTGAACAAATACAAGCATATTTTAACATCGATGTTTAGACAATATCATCGATGTTTTGGATAAAAAAAATTTGTTTTAATATCGATGTTTTGAACAAAAATAAGTATACTTTAACATAGATGTTTTGACAATAACATCGATGTTTTGGAGAACAACAAATATTTTTTAACATCGATGTTTTGAACAAAAACAAGTATACTTTATCATAGATGTTTTGACAATAACATCGATGTTTTGGATAAAAACAAATATGTTTTAACATCGATGTTTAGACAATAACATCGATGTTTTGGATAAAAACAAGTATGTTTTAATATCGATGTTTTGAACAAAAATAAGTATACTTTAACATAGATGTTTTGACAATAACATCGATGTTTTGGAGAACAACAAATATTTTTTAACATCGATGTTTTGAACAAAAACAAGTATACTTTATCATAGATGTTTTGACAATAACATCGATGTTTTGGATAAAAACAAATATGTTTTAACATCGATGTTTAGACAATAACATCGATGTTTTGGATAAAAACAAATATGTTTTGTATAAAAACAAGTATGTTTTAACATCGATGTTTTGAAGAAAAACAAGTATACTTTAACATAGATGTTTTGACAGTGACATTGATGTTTTGGGTAAAAATAAGTATGTTTTAACATCGATGTTTTGAACAAATGCAAGTATATTTTAACATCGGTGTTTAGACAATATCATCGATGTTTTGGATAAAAACAAATATGTTTTAATATCGATGTTTTGAACAAAAACAAGTATACTTTAACATAGATGTTTTGACAATAACATCTATGTTTTGGGTAAAAACAAATATGTTTTAACATCGATGTTTTGTATAAAAACAAATATGTTTTAACATCGATGTTTTGAAGAAAAACAAGTATACTTAAACATAGATGTTTTGACAGTGACATTGATGTTTTGGGTAAAAACAAATATGTTTAACATCGATGTTTTGAACAAATACAAGCATATTTTAACATCGATGTTTAGACAATATCATCTATGTTTTGGATAAAAACAAATTTGTTTTAATATCGATGTTTTGAACAAAAATAAGTATACTTTAACATAGATGTTTTGACAATAACATCGATGTTTTGGAGAACAACAAATATTTTTTAACATCGAGGTTTGAACAAAAACAAGTATACTTTATCATAGATGTTTTGACAATAACATCGATGTTTTGGATAAAAACAAATATGTTTTAACATCGATGTTTAGACAATAACATCGATGTTTTGGATAAAAACAAATATGTTTTAACATCGATGTTTTGAAGAAAAACAAGTATACTTTAACATAGATGTTTTGACAGTGACATTGATGTTTTGGGTAAAAATAAGTATGTTTTAACATCGATGTTTTGAACAAATACAAGCATACTTTAACATAGATGTTTTGACAATAAGATCGATGTTTTGGGTAAAAACAAATATGCTTTAACATCGATGTTTTGTATAAAAACAAATATGTTTTAACATCGATGTTTTGAAGAAAAACAAGTATACTTAAACATAGATGTTTTGACAGTGACATTGATGTTTTGGGTAAAAACAAATATGTTTTAACATCGATGTTTTGAACAAATACAAGCATATTTTAACATCGATGTTTAGACAATATCATCGATGTTTTGGATAAAAAAAATTTGTTTTAATATCGATGTTTTGAACAAAAATAAGTATACTTTAACATAGATGTTTTGACAATAACATCGATGTTTTGGAGAACAACAAATATTTTTTAACATCGATGTTTTGAACAAAAACAAGAATACTTTATCATAGATGTTTTGACAATAACATCGATGTTTTGGATAAAAACAAATATGTTTTAACATCGATGTTTAGACAATAACATCGATGTTTTGGATAAAAAAAAATATGTTTTGTATAAAAACAAGTATGTTTTAACATCGATGTTTTGAAGAAAAACAAGTATACTTTAACATAGATGTTTTGACAGTGACATTGATGTTTTGGGTAAAAATAAGTATGTTTTAACATCGATGTTTTGAACAAATACAAGTATATTTTAACATCGGTGTTTAGACAATATCATCGATGTTTTGGATAAAAACAAATATGTTTTAATATCGATGTTTTGAACAAAAACAAGTATACTTTAACATAGATGTTTTGACAATAACATCGATGTTTTGGGTAAAAACAAATATGTTTTAAGAGACCAGCTGGAGGTTTTTGTGAAAACATACCCGTAAAGTTGCTCTGTCTTTATAAGTTCTTTTTCTAGAAATCAGTACAAATTTCCCAGTGTAGACATGAATTCCAGTAATTTTGAAGCCCGTGATAACCCTGAACCAAGAAATGAACAGTTTGCAAGTTCCTCGGTAAGTGAAGGTAAGACTTTTGCCAAGATAACCTCACAAAAACAGGAAAAATTCCCAAAACGAGACCAGGCTATAGTTTTCAATAGTATAGATGGGGTAAAATTGGTCGAATACCTGGAGAAATTAGCAGAAATTATCGCCCCCAGAGACATACGGTTCGCTTCGAGAATTTCAAATAATCGCATCTGCATCCACCTCAGCTCCAAAGAACTTGTAGATAAATTAATCGATTCTAATGCTTCCTTGAAAATAGGGGATAATATTGTTTCAATACGAAGGTTAATCAATCCCGCTAAAAGGATTTTAATATCTAATGTTGAGCCAAGCATTTCTCATAGTGCTATAGAAGAAGCCTTGAAACAAGCTAAGGTTACACCTGTGTCACCAGTTCAGTTCCTATCTGTCGGTGTTCAAAAATCGATTTTTTCCCATATCCTGAGCTGGAGGAGACAAATTTATATTACACCTGAAAGTAGTCAACATCTCCCTGAGTCATTAGTGATAAAAAACGATGAGGGGTCATTCCGTGTGTTCTTTAGTGAAGATACCGGTGCCTGTTATAGGTGTAAAAAGGAAGGGCATTTCACTTCACAATGTCCTACCCTTCGTCCCGAATATAGACCTACCAATCCTCCTGGGGCTTTAGAATTTCCTTCCTTAAGTGACACAATTAATAAAAAACAATTATCAACACAAAGTAAGGTTACTTTAACCACTGATAACGGTACAATTGATAAAAGTTACACTGATAATACAACCTCAAATATAGAAAATCATTTAAAAAACGAATTAGGAGAAACGGGGGCTATTTCGTTACCAGATACTAATAAAACCGTATCCAAACAACAAATTTTAACTTTAAATTCCGAATCGGAATCTACTACAAAAGACGATGATGAAAAGGTAAACAACCAAACAATAGTACCTAACGCCAATATAACAACTAACACCCAGACCCACGCCGAAAAGAAAACCTTGGCCGAAGCATTATCCCCGATAAAAGAAATTATAGAATCAAAAGATAAAAACTACCCTCTGTCATTCGTTCAACTGCACACCTTCTTAGAAACAGTTGCTACCACAAAAGACCCAGTATCTTCAGCCCTAGAAATAAGCAATGATTTAGAGGCCATTATCAAAATGCTTTCAGAATTATACGGGACACTTCCTTCTAAATGTCTAAAAAGTAGATTCACAAAGGTTATAAAAGGTTTACAGAATCATATTAAAAACACCTCCCTCAGTGATAACAACCAAAATTAACCTTATCCAGTTATCTTTTAATACTTATTCCCAAGTAAACATATGTTAATATTAAACTGGAACTGCGACGGTGTATACCGCCATTATAATGACTTACAATTTTTAATTTCTAGTTACAATCCCTGCATTATATCTCTTCAAGAGACCCATCTTAAAGGCAATCAGACAATATTAAAATCTGGATATAACAGTATTAATAAAATATTTTCTTCTGCTACTCATGCATGCGGAGGAGTATCACTTGCGATTAAAAAAGGCATTGGTTATTCTGAAATTAACTTATCTTCTAAATTACAAGTAGCAGCCGCGGTTATCCATCTTCCGGTCCAATTCACAATATGTTCCATTTACCTTAACCCCTCAGACTCTATAACGTATAACGACATTCGTGATCTCTTTCTCGAACTTCCCTTCCCTTATCTTTTAATGGGTGATATGAACGCTCACAGCCCGTCGTGGGGTGCCAATCATCGTACAGATACCAGGGGGAAGATAATAGAGTCCATAATCGACAATTTTTCCCTTATTTTGTGCAGCCCCAGCGAGCCATCCTTCTACAGCCGAGCACACCAAACCTGGACCACGATCGACCTCTGTTTAGCATCCCATTCTTTTCCCATTGTCCCCCAGTCCTATTTCCACTGCGATCTTGCAGGCAGTGATCACTTACCGCTTTTATTATATCTTCAAATTGACCCTTTTCTCCCGCAATTCACCGGGAAATGGAGAATTGATAAAGCCGACTGGGAAAAATATTACCAAGTCTGTAACGCCTATTTCCAAAACTTTGAAACCACGCCATCTCACGGAGAAAATATTGAAAATTTCGCTTCAAATATTATCCAGTCTGCTAATCTTTCCGTTCCAAGATCGAAATCATTTGAAGGTCCAAGGAAGGTTCCCTGGTGGTCTCCCGAGTGCAGGAAAGCACTGACGAAGCGACACAAAGCCTTAAAACTTCTAAAATCGCGACCCACCTTAAGCAATCATATCAATTACAATAAAGCCAAAGCAGAAGCACGATGGGTGATTAATCAGGCGAAAAGAAATTCATGGGCTAAATTTGTATCCTCCATTTCATCAGGTATTTCAACCAAAATAGTCTGGAATAAAATATCTGCCATCAAAGGTAGACCCATAAACAAAATTCCGAGTGCAATAGGGTACAATGAAAAAACACTTACTGATCCCAAGGAAATAGCCGATGCCTTTGGGCATTACCTTTCAAATATTTCAAAAAACAATCCGTCACGCCATGTCCAGCTCACCGTTGACCCTGCTATTGACACCAAACCATATAACGTTCCTTTCACAATGGAAGAACTACGACGCAGTATAAAAACAACGCGTTCTAAATCCCCTGGCCCGGACCAGATTCACATCGAGTTTATCAAACACCTTCCTCCGAACGGCATGAACTTGCTATTAACGCTCCTCAACAATTTATGGATTCATAGAGACTTCCCTAAAAGTTGGTCCTCGGCAACGGTAATACCCATGCTGAAACCAAATAAAGATCCCAAACTAATAACAAGTTATAGGCCTATTTCTCTTACTTCGGTTCTCTGTAAATTGACTGAAAAAATGATTAACTGTCGCCTTTTGTGGGAACTAGAAACCAGGAATTTGCTAGATAACGAACAATGTGGTTTTAGAAAATCGAAATCTACAATGCATCTTCTTTTTAAATTTAATTCGTTTTTAAAATTATCTTTTGATAGAAACCAACACGTCTTTGCAGTTTTTCTTGATCTGGAAAGCGCATTTGACTCGTGTTGGAGAAATAAAATTCTAGTATCTTTACAATCATGGGGGTTTTCGGGGAACATTCTATTTTTTTTACACAACTTTCTTAGAAATCGGAATTTTAAAGTTCGTGCTGGATCAATATTATCAGATAATTTTGAGTTATTAAATGGTGTTCCGCAAGGATCTGTCCTAAGCCCAACACTTTTTAATATTGCTATCAATGATATAAGAAAATACATCCCCAAACCAGTTAATGTCGCATTATACGCGGATGATGTTTTGATTTATTATAGCTCTACCGATGTAAATTTTGGACAGTTCGTGATACAAAATACACTTGATAGCCTTGAAAAATGGGCAAACAGTTGCGGTTTTAAGTTTAGCCTTTCCAAATCAACTGCAGTCCACTTTTGCCGACTTCGAAAGTGCCCACAAATGTTTTCTGTGCATCTAGGGAATCGGAACTTAATTAAACTCGATTCAATTCGGTACCTGGGAATGACATTGGACTCAAGATTATCCTGGAAATTACACATTGATAGTCTGTTGTCTAAACTATCAAAAAAAGCTAATATTCTGAAGATTCTTTCCGGTTCTACTTTCGGTTGCGATAGAACTTGCCTGTTGAGGTTGTACAGATGTCTGATAAGGCCGGTGATGGACTATGGCTGCGAGGTATATGGGGATGCCTCCAAGAAAACTCTGAGCAGGTTAGACCCAGTTCATCATGCAATGATCCGCAGGGCAACTGGAGCGTTTAGGACCAGCCCCATCAGCAGCCTGCTCTGGGAGGCCGGGGAGTGGTCACTGGAACTACGCAGGAACTACCTCTTGCTAAAGTTCATAGGTCGTCTAAAAACCTCTCCGGATTTTTTTTATTTTGCACGGTTTAAATTGCCTATACGCCTCTGTCTCTCACCACAAATATCCCATTCGTTACTAAATTTATACAGATGGTCGCCGAACCCATTTCCTCCTTGGACGGTCAGTAATGCAATTTTTGATTTCTCTCTAAAGAAAATAATGAAATCATCCTACCCCCCTGAAGTGCATAAACAGAATTTTCTAAACATTTTGACCAAATATAACGATTTCTTCCCTATTTACACAGACGGGTCAAAACAATTGGGCAATGTTGGTTGTTCCGTAGTCCTTCCTACGGAGACAATCCGATACAGTCTTCCATCCACCTTTTCTGTATTCTCTTCCGAACTCTTTGCTATACACCTATCCCTAGTCTTAATTACAAGTAATGACTTCAACAGCAACAATTTCCTAATTATCAGCGATTCTTATTCGGCTCTAAAATCCATAAAAAATTTCCAGTTCCAGGATAACCCCATAATAACGTCTATAGTACATACAATTTCAGGAACAAACAAAATTACAAAATTTCTTTGGGTCCCCAGTCATGTCGGAATAAAAGGAAATGAACTGGCTGACACAGCTGCGAAGGAAGCCTGCAACTTATTTCCAGTTCCCAACGTTAAAATTGCGCTCTACGACTTCCATACAGCTATCTTCAATCAATGTAAAGAAGCCTGGCGCCAGTTTTGGACATCGGTTCCGGCTACTAATAAGATGAAGAAGCTGTTTAGAGATAGCCGCCCTCTCCCAGAAATATACGGAAGCCGGCGAGAGCAGACTATAGTAACTCGCCTGAGAATCGGGCACACCAGGTTAACCCACGGACATCTCTTCGAAGATAAACCTCCACCAACATGCCCAAGATGCAATCTAAATTTAACTGTGGAACACATCTTAGAAGACTGCCCAGGACTGGAAGCAGCGAGAAATACGCACCACATCAAAGGATATGCCGAAGCACTGAAACCGGAATGTTCAAAGAACTTATTTAAATTTCTAAAAGAAATCAATATTTATAAATCTCTATAAAATTACCATAGCCCTTATGTATTCATAAATCAATAGAATTTGGTGCCTCTAGCCTATGATGTTGTATATGGCACCTAAAATGTAACTAAATAAATAAATAAATATGTTTTAACATCGATGTTTTGTATAAAAACAAATATGTTTTAACATCGATGTTTTGAAGAAAAACAAGTATACTTAAACATAGATGTTTTGACAGTGACATTGATGTTTTGGGTAAAAACAAATATGTTTTAACATCGATGTTTTGAACAAATACAAGCATATTTTAACATCGATGTTTAGACAATATCATCGATGTTTTGGATAAAAACAAATTTGTTTTAATATCGATGTTTTGAACAAAAATAAGTATACTTTAACATAGATGTTTTGACAATAACATCGATGTTTTGGAGAACAACAAATATTTTTTAACATCGATGTTTTGAACAAAAACAAGTATACTTTATCATAGATGTTTTGACAATAACATCGATGTTTTGGATAAAACAAATATGTTTTAACATCGATGTTTAGACAATAACATCGATGTTTTGGATAAAAACAAATATGTTTTGTATAAAAACAAGTATGTTTTAACATCGATGATTTGAAGAAAAACAAGTATACTTTAACATAGATGTTTTGACAGTGACATTGATGTTTTGGGTAAAAATAAGTATGTTTTAACATCAATGTTTTGAACAAATACAAGTATATTTTAACATCGGTGTTTAGACAATATCATCAATGTTTTGGATAAAAACAAATATGTTTTAATATCGATGTTTTGAACAAAAACAAGTATACTTTAACATAGATGTTTTGACAATAGCATCGATGTTTTGGGTAAAAACAAATATGTTTTAACATCGATGTTTTGTATAAAAACAAATATGTTTTAACATCGATGTTTTGAAGAAAAACAAGTATACTTAAACATAGATGTTTTGACAGTGACATTGATGTTTTGGGTAAAAACAAAGATGTTTTAACATCGATGTTTTGAACAAATACAAGCATATTTTAACATCGATGTTTAGACAATATCATCGATGTTTTGGATAAAAACAAATTTGTTTTAATATCGATGTTTTGAACAAAAATAAGTATACTTTAACATAGATGTTTTGACAATAACATCGATGTTTTGGAGAACAACAAATATTTTTTAACATCGATGTTTTGAACAAAAACAAGTATACTTTATCATAGATGTTTTGACAATAACATCGATGTTTTGGATAAAAACAAATATGTTTTAACATCGATGTTTAGACAATAACATCGATGTTTTGAATAAAAACAAATATGTTTTATCATCGATGTTTTGAAGAAAAACAAGTATACTTTAACATAGATGTTTTGACAGTGACATTGATGTTTTGGGTAAAAATAAATATGTTTTAACATCGATGTTTTGAACAAATGCAAGTATATTTTAACATCGGTGTTTAGACAATATCATCGATGTTTTGGATAAAAACAAATATGTTTTAGTATCGATGTTTTGAGCAAAAACAAGTATACTTTATCATAGATGTTTTGACAATAACATCGATGTTTTGGGTAAAAACAAATATGTTTTAACATCGATGTTTTGTATAAAAAAAAAAATGTTTGAACATCGATGTTTTGAAGAAAAACAAATATACTTAAACATAGATGTTTTGACAGTGACATTGATGTTTTGGGTAAAAAAAAATATGTTTTAACATCGATATTTTGTACAAATACAAGTATATTTTAACATCGATGTTTAGATAATATCATCGATGTTTTGGATAAAAACAAATTTGTTTTAATATCGATGTTTTGAACAAAAACAGGTATACTTTAACATAGATGTTTTGGAGAACAACAAATATTTTTTAACATTGATGTTTTGAACAAAAACAAGTATACTTTATCATAGATGTTTTGACAATAACATCGATGTTTTGGATAAAAACAAATATGTTTTAACATCGATGTTTTTTATAAATCTAAGATCTTCGGAGTCAATTTTATATTAACCCTGTTTTATTATTAAACTTCTGTGTGTTTTGTGAAATTTCATTATCATTAAACATCAATAACTGCGGAGTTTGTAACAAAGGATTTGCTCACATAGCATTCAAAATTCAATGCGCTAAGTGAGAAGCTATGAATTATATTCGATGTTTGAACATGAATAACGATGATTTAGCAAATTATCAACAAGAAGGAAAAGACTGGTTTTGTGATACTTGCACTACCGAAAAAAGAAAATCTCTTCGGATGGGAGAAAATTTACAATCGTCCATAGATACTGGTAACATGCAGTTTATATTAGACGAATTAAAAAAATAAGCTCCGAATTCAATAAAAATAATGAAGATTTTATTCTAATATTTGTGAAGAAAATAGGAACAATATACAAGCTCTTATTAAGGATATAAAATCAATTACCGATAAAATTCCTGAATTAACTACTAAATTGAAAATGTTAAAATTGAATATATTAATTTGAGAAACACACTAAATGATTTGGAACAATCAAGATTAGGGAATGTTGTCGAAATACGTGGAATTCCTGGAAGTCCGAACGAGAACATTTTTGATTTAGTTATATTAATTGATCGGATATTATGTCAACCATTAAATAATAGAACATCATTTATTTTCATCGAGTAAGGTCAAAAACAACACCAGACCTTAATTGTTGTTAGCTTCGTTCGAAGAAATGATAAGGATAATTTCTTGAACGCCCTTAAAAATAAAAAAAAAATTACTACGAGAAACATTGGCTGGATTGATGGAGAGGCGTTCAACATATATGTAAACCAAGCCAAGACTTATGAAAACAAAAAACATTTTCGTGAAACCAAAGCTGCGCAATAAGCGAAAAAACAAGTACATGTGGTTTAAAAGTGGAAAAACTGTTGCGAAAAAAAGTGACAGTGATCCTGTTATTATTATCAGTTCAAATGCAGATCTATACAATATGTGATTACAGAAAATCATATTTTAATCTTTAATTTTTGTAAGTAGGTAGATCCTATATTGTTTTAAAACTTAGCTTTCAGAAAAATGCCTGTCATTGAAATGTCATCTGTCTATACATCTTTTTGTTCTCTTAATTTCATGGTTAAATATAAATGGTGGTCCACTTCTCATGCGAAAATTATTAAAAATAAAAATTTCCTTAGGATTAAATCAATAGAATTTGGTACAATGTTTATTTTCGCAATATTTACTTATACTTTGCTAATTCACTTGATACATCTATCACGACTCATACTTATCAATGAGTTTATTGATTATATCTGATTACACATGTTAATACCCAGCTGGTTCTTGTACTTGATTATTGGATGTAATTTCTAGCCGTTTGAATGAAACCTGTTTATTTAACGGAAATCCGATTAATTCCAGGAAGTTTAAAGATAAAGATAAATTTATGCGTTATTCTATTTTATTTTTATTTAACCGACTTCGAACGAAAGGTTGCTCAGTTCACTACGTATGTGCCTTTATATCCACCGATTACTCCGAGATGGATGGACCAATTGGAAGGAATCCTTTTGCATCTTGTAGAGTATATTCCCAAGGTGGTGAAAACCTTAAAAAACATCAACTTTAAAAAACATTAAAACCTATTTTGGGTTCTTAATTTATTTAAGAAGTTATCGGAAAAAAATATGAAAGCAAATATTTAATTATCGCTAACATTTTTACTTATTGGAAAAACATATGGCATATATAACATAAGGTATGCTCCAACAAGCTATTAAACTCATTGTTACCTAACAAACCTCAATATTGTTTTAATGCTGGATGAATCAAATGGGAAACCGAATCAATAAATTTATAAAATGAGTGGGGGGAGAACATGAGCAGTGTTAGTTATCGACGTCTTTTAAGAGCTTGTTGGAACCAACGTATACATAACCTTAACTAATTTTTCTACAATAGATTTCAGTAAAGATATTTATTTAATATCCCTGTCGTTTTTTGTAGCGATATTCGTATATATGGTATATACTAGATAGATATATATATTCGCCAATAACAGTAAACCTGAATTTAGTTCTAATCGACGGTTGGACACCAAAATCATAAGACCACAAAATTCGTGGAATTCTAAGAAAGATTTCGTATTGATAACCGTTTTAAAGCAGAATTTAAGACTTCTTCAAGTTCCCTAAGGTTCGTTTAAATTTAAAATCGTTTAAATTTAAAATCGTAGCCATTATTGATTTAAATTAGATTTTGATTTCCGACTTTCACTCGCTATGAATGTTAAAAAGGAATACAATAATTGATTTGGGGGCCTTAACAAAGGATTCAGGCTCCTCTGTCTTCTTCCGGATATATTCGGTCACTATGGGATACTAATATATGTACGGTCACTATACAATTTACGTATATATTCCGGATATATGTAAAAGATGTTCGCCGAACTTCTTTTAATATAATTTGAATTGTAATTGATTTATCCCGAAAGAATAGGTGTGATAGCGGGAAGGTTATAAACATTTGAAAATAAGACTAATTGTGACCACTATTAAATGTGATCAAACGTGATTATTATTGATTATTAAATTTCAAGTTGAATATAAGTTATTGACGTTAAAAGGTGTGAAATAGTTTCTTATAGTGTTGTTTCTTTGGTTACAGGTAAGATTTAATTTATTCGTTCGTATGTATACATGTACATTGTATACAGAAATGTATGGTATGTACAGTATACAAAATAAACTCCCTTCTGGCAGGGTTACTGTTAGAAGGAAAATATTAAAAAAAAAAGGTAAGATTTAATATTAAAATAAACCTGTAATGTAAATTATAAAAAGCTTTGTAATTAATTAAAATAAACTTTGGTTACAGAGAAACGCAATATTTCACAACACAATATAAAACAACACTAGCTACAGCTATAAATAAAGGATGGAGAAATTGAGATTCCAATTCGAAGTTAAAGCTGCTGAAGATAAAAAAACAAATATAATTTGCATAACTGCAATTACTACTACAGGTAAGGTTAACCAAACCTTTGTTATTCCAGGTAAATTCCAACCTGCAAAACTACACGAAGAAATAACAAAAACTCAAGTTTACGAAAAAGTAAAAAATACATTACAAAAGAGACACGATAAAAGACAGGTTTGTATTTCAATAACGGAAGCAATAAAAAACACTTACATGGATGAAGAGGGGAATGTGCAATTTAAGGGCTATTTGTTAGAGGAGGTAACAACGCAGCAGGAGGCTCTTACTACTGACATTTCTGAACAGGCACTGGCAAAAATGATGGAAACTCTTTCTAGGAAGAATAAAGATACTTCTGAAAGTCATAATGTAAGAAATGTATCAGAGAAATTTGTAATACAGAAATTTGGACTTAAAACCCCAAATGTATACCATTGGATGGATGTTTTTGAGAGTGAGTGTAACCGATTGGGAATAGAAGAAGATATTGATATAATTGCAACCCTTAGGTTATTTCTAGAAGAACCATGCCTAGATTGATACAGTTCGATGCTCATAAAACATACAATCAACTCAGGTTGGTCAACATGGAGAGACAACTTTTGTAAAACGTACGCAAACAAGGGATGGACGCCAGTCAGGTATGCTATGTCATTCAAATATCTACAAGGCTCTTTATTAGAATATGCCTTAAAAAAAGAAAGGCTTCTATTAGAAATAAATAAATTAATGGATCAGACCACTCTAATTGATCTCATTGTTATGGGGCTGCCATACTTTATATGTGATAAAATTGATAGAATTAGCTTAAGGGAAACCGATGATTTATTTAATATCATTAGGGGCTTTGAGCATTTAGTAAATAAAAAGAATTCTGAAAAAAGGTCAGTTGCAGTTTTCGAAAAAGACAAACCTTGTAGAATTTGTGAAAATGAAGGCAAAGGTATTCGTTATCATCATGAATCTTTGTGTTGGTTTAAAAACAAACGTAATGAAAGACAGAAGTCAGGAAAAATTAAGAGCATCAATAATTCGGAATTAGAAGTAGAATTTAATGACAGTGATCCAAAAAACTAGTAGTTCCGCCATTAATCAAAATTAAATTATTGCTAAATGATAAGGTAGAGGTTATGGGAATTTATGATTCAGGCTCTAAAGTTTCTCTCATAAATTCAAAATTACTATCCTGGAAAAATGAGCAAATTAGTGAACCGAAAAAAAAGTAAAGATAAAAACGATTAATGGCGTGAAAAAGGTTATTGGTAAGGTAACTCTGAAGATTAAGATTTTTGATATTGAAAAAAATGTTAATGTTTTTGTGATAGATGAAGAACATTTTGATTACGACTTTTTAATTGGATTAGATTGCATAGAAAATTTTCATCTAATTCAGAATGAAAAACTGCAAATAACCCAAAAGAATTACGAAATTAAAAAGAAAGATAATGAAAAAACAATAAATTTCAAAGATAGAGAAATAATTGCCAGCTTTTCAGATAAAAATGGTAAAGAAGAAAAGAATTACAATATTTTAACAGCAATGCTGATTTAATAATAAAAAATGCGGATGACATAATAGGTGAATATAAAATAAACTTTAATGAACACATAGAATTGACTGATTTTGATATTTCGGTGAATAATCTAAATTATGAGCAGCAATCTAAAATAGATGAATTAATCCACAAATATAAATCACTTTTTGCTAAAGATAAATACGATATAGGCACCGTAAGAGGTTATGAGGCTCGTATAGATTTTTTAATAAATAAATATTGTTTCAAAAGACCATACAGATGCACCATCGACGACAAAAAAGAAATAGAACAACAAGTTTCGAAATTATTAGAGAAAAACCTAATCGAAGAGTCGTATAGCCCGTTTGCTGCTCCGTAGCAAGCATTTAAAAAAGAAGAAGGAAAAAAATCTAGATTATGCATCGTCTTTCGCGATTTAAATAAAATTGTAGTTCCTCAATCTCAACCTTTCCCACTAATTGAAGATTTAATGGTTAAAACGAGGGATTGCAAATTTTTTTCAACACTGGATATAAACTCAGCATTCTGGTCTATTCCTTTGAAAATTGAAGACAGGGAAAAAACAGCATTTGTTACACAAGAATGACACTTTCAGTGGACCTGTTTACCATTTGGCTTGAAAACGTCCCCAGCAATCTTTCAGAGAATTCTATCTAGCATCATCAGAAAACATAAGCTCTCGGAATTCACCGTAAATTACATAGATGACATTCTGATATTCTCTAAGACATTTTAGGAACATATTCAACATTTAACTTTATTATTAGAAGCGCTTTTAAAGAAAGGCTTTAGACTGTAATTTTCAAAGTGTAACTTCGCGCAAGATTCGGTAAAATATTCAGGCCATATAATTAAGGGTAATACCATTAAACTATTGAAAGATAATTTAACTGCTATTAACGATTTTCCTGTTCCAAGAACACAAAAAAATGTCCGACAATTTTTAGGGAAAATCAATTTTTTTCCGGAAAATATGTACCAAATATATCGATTATTTTAGATCCGTTGCATAATTTATTGAGGAAAGGACAAAAATATATCTGATCTGCAGAATTTCAAAAATCCTTTGAGACAATAAAAAAATTGCTGTGTTCAAAACCGATTTTGGCCATCTTTGATCCACATTTACCGATACATATCTACACAGATGCATGCCTACAAGGAATTGGGGCTTTGTCTTGAAACAACCTCAGAAAAATGAAGAAGAAAAACCATGTGCGTATTTTTCCAGGAAGTTGAATGAAGCCCGGAAAGAAAAAAGGCTATTTATCTGGAATGCTTGGCAATTAAAGAGGCAGTGAAATATTGGCAGCATTGGCTTATGGGCAAGTAATTTACAGTTTTCTGTGATCATAAACCCCTAGAAAGAATGAATATTAAGGCTAGAACCGATGATTTTTACAGATACAATAAAACAGATACAATAAAGATACAATACAGATTTACAGATACAATAAAGATACAATGAAACGGAGCATACAGTAACAGGCTTTTCCCCAAAATATTTATTAGAAGGCAAAAATTTCGATATTCTTCCTGATGAATTGAAAAAAGAAAAAACACTTAATGATTTAATTCAAGATAGAAAAATGGCCTTAGAAAAAACCATACAATCACATAATTATAATACACATCGTTTTGATCAAAATAGAAGAATTTGTGAATTGAACGTAGGAGATTTGGTATATGTTGAAAATGGTAATCGATTAAACAGAAAAAAATTAGATGAACTAAAAGTAGGACCATTTAAGATTTTGGAAAAAATTTCAAACTCAATTTACAAAATAGATATTGGCTTTAAGAAACCAGAATCGGGTTTTTTTTTATATTACAAAACTTGTTCCAGTTCCGACATAAAGGCATATAGTATAAAGTTAATGGATGATCAATATAGCGTTGCTGTTTACCTTCTCCAGGGGGGGGGGGAGATGTAAAAGATGTTCGCCGAACTTCTTTTAATATAATCTGAATTGTAATTGATTTATCCCGAAAGAACAGGTGTGATAGCGGGAAGGTTATAAACATTTGAAAATAAGACTAATTGTGACCACTATTAAATGTGATCAAACGTGATTATTATTGATTATTAAATTTCAAGTTGAATATAAGTTATTGACGTTAAAAGGTGGGAAATAGTTTCTTATAGTGTTGTTTCTTTGGTTACAGGTAAGATTTAATTTATTCGTTCGTATGTATACATGTACATTGTATACAGAAATGTATGGTATGTACAGTATACAAAATAAACTCCCTTCTGGCAGGGTTACTGTTAGAAGGAAAATATTAAAAAAAAAAGGTAAGATTTAATATTAAAATAAACCTGTAATGTAAATTATAAAAAGTTTTGTAATTAATTAAAATAAACTTTGGTTACAGAGAAACGCAATATAGTTTTATTTCACAACACATTATATATATACGGTCACTATACAATGTTATCATGAAATCATGAGCCGATTCTTCATGGAGTGTCACTTCTGTTATGTAATCCTTACATACATGTCCGGCGCAACAACTCTTCACCGAGTCCGGGCCGCCTCAAGCAGTCTCCGCCAGTTGGCTCTATCCCGTGCAGCAGCCCTCCAGTCCAGCACGCCGAGAAGAGTCCTATCATCTTCAGTCACACCATCCATCCACCTTACGTTTGGCCATCCCACTCTTCTCGGTCCTACAATCTCCTCCTTAATTACCCTTTTCGGGATCTCGCCATCATCCGTTCTGACCAAATGGCCAGCCCATCGAAGTCTTCCCAATTTAATGATTTTGGAGATCTCGTTTTCTTGAAAGAGCTCGTACAGTTCTAGGTTCTTTCTTTTTCTCCATGTCTCTCCTACTTTGATTGGTCTATATATTCTCCTTAATATCCCCCTTGCGAACATCAAGAGCCGCTTTTCATCCGCCTTCTTAATTGCCCATGCCTCCAAGCCATAAATTAGTACTGGGCGGACTATTGTCTTGTACAGACTTATTTTGGTCTTCCTTGAAAGATAACAATTTTAGGAGTTTTTGGATAACCTGAAGTAGCACCTGTTGGCGGTTATTATCTTACGCTTGATTTCTTGGGAGATAACGTTTTGGGAGTTTATTTCACTTCCCAAGTAGACGAAGTTGTTGACCACCTGGAATCTGTACTGACCAACCTCAAAGTACTCTTCGTTGTTGTTTCCTAGTCCTCCAATCTGCATATACTTTGTTTTCCGCTGGTTTACTTTTAAACCGAAGTTTCTTGCAGCTTTCTCGAGGGGAAGAAATGCTTCCCTTAGGGCTCGCTTGGATCTGGCCATTATGCCCAGGTCGTCACATATCCCAGCAACTGCACCAGTCTGTTGACCAAGGTTCCGCCAACCTGAATCCCTGATCTCCTGACAGCTCCCTCTGTGGCCAGGTTGAAGAGCGCGCGACATGCGAGCGCATCTCCCTGTCTCACTCCATCTGTCTGTGTAGAACTACTCCAAAATATCGGCTCCGATGCGTACCACACACTTTGAATTCCTCATGGTCATTTTTACCAGTCTCGTCAGCTTTTTAGATATTCCCATTTCCTCAAGAATCTGGTAAAGCTCCATCCGATCCACACTGTCGTATGCGGCCTTGACGAAGTCGACAAAGAGGTAGTGAGTCGTGATCCGGTATTCCTAACACTTCTCTAGTAGCATTCTTAATGTGAAGAGCTGGTCTATAGTTGACCTACCTCTTCTAAATCCCGCCTGCTAGTTCCCAAATTGTCTTTTCGCCAAGGGGGACAGCCGATCAAAGAGAATGCTTGATAGGATCTTGTATGTGCATGACAGCAGTGCGATTCCTCGATAGTTTTCGCAGTCAGACTGGTCTTTCTTATGTATAGGACATATTATGGCTTTTGCCCAGTCCTCTGGCATACGCTCCTGTTCCCAGATCATTATTTTCATGTTGCGAAGTTCCTTTCTTAGCTCCTCCCCACCATATTTCAAGAGTTCAGGCTGGATCTCGTCTATCTCACATGCTTTTTTACTTTAACTTACCTATATATGAAATATATAGTAAGTGGAAGTATTGCGATCGTGAAAAATTTCGACTTCCGGTTTTCAACGGAAATACACGTTTTGGGACCCCTTGAGTCGAAATAACCAAGTCACGCGAAATGGTCTGTGTGTGTTTGTCTGTGGTTGTGTGTCTGTGTGTGTGAGTGTGTGTGTGTGTGTGTGTGTGTGGGTGTGAACAGACTAGCTAAAAAACTATAAACCGTGGGAACCTGAAATAGGGTATTTAGTGTAGGTATATGCTCGCGATGTGACACCAAAAATTTCATCAAAATTTCTGAAAGGGAGGGGGTACTTTATTTAATAACTTTTTAGGTTTTTTTTCGATTTTCTCAAAAACGGCTATACAAATTTTGATTAAACTGAGTATTTGATCAATTTTTCCCCGAGATATGACTGTAAAAATTTAATCAAAATTGATTAACCGGAGGGGTAACTTTACATAATAAATTTTGTATCATTTTCACGTGTTTCTTTTATTTACTCAAAAACGGCTTTAACGATTTTGATCAAACTGGGTATATGATGTATGTATATGCCCAAGATACGACTGTAAAAATTTCATCAAAATTGATCAACCGGAGGGGGGACTTTACTTAATAAATTTTGTACCAATTTCACGTGTACATATTTTTTATTTATTCAAAAACGGCTTTAACGATTTTGAAGAAACTGGGTATTTGATGTATGAATATACCAAATATGTGAAAGCCAACATTTCATCATAATTGGTCCAACTGAGGGGGCACTTTATTTCATGACTTTTTTTTCCAATTTTTACCTTTTTTTCGATAACGGATTTACGAAAAAACTATTTAGTTCAGATTTTGAATCGGTCAGTTGTGGGGCTTCACGATTTTTAACTAGACCAAATAAAGAATGATATCTGACTTTCATTAGGTTTTTTATTTCTGGTGTAAGCCAGGGAGCGGTTTCTAATTATATGTAGTAGTTTTATTAGGAGCATGGTTATCTAACAAAGATAAAAATTTTGAGTTGAGTAAATCAATTTTGGCATCAATGTTATCTACCTCATCTATATCTCTCCAGCTAATAATATTAAGGTCATCAATGAGTTTAGCGTGATCAAGATGAGTAGTTTTATTAGGAGCATGTTTATCTAACAAAGATAAAAATTTTGAGTTGAGTAAATCAATTTTGGCATCAATGTTATTTACCTCATCTATATCTCTCCAGCTAATAACATTAATGAGTTTTAGGTCATCAATGAGTTTAGCGTGATCAAGATGATTAAGATTTCGAGAGGTTATAGTCCCGGGTTTTTGAGTTTCAGAGAGACGATAGTTTACAAATATAATATCATGTTGACGACAAAAGAAAACTGATACTTGACCCGATGAAATAACTTTATCTAGATTTTTCGAATCAACCGCAATGATATCTAGCCAGGTATCACTTGTTTGAGAATGACAGGTAGGATTAAATTTAATTAAAGAAAGATTAAAGCTTTGAAAGAGATCATTTAAAATTTTTGAATAATAAGAGTCAGCTCCAAGATCAATGTTTAAATCACCGTTTAAAACTATATTATCATACAGGGGAACAAATCTTTCTAATATATCACGCACATCAATATGAAAACTGTTGTGTGGTGGAGTACGCCTTTAATGACAGACCATTGTTCATAATTAAAGCCGTTCTGTTCATTCGAGAAGTGACAATTAACAAAACGCATTAATTTCTAATCTAAGTAAGTTGGTAAGTGAAAAATGTGTGTTGCAAGAACTCACCAGATTTTTATTCCTTAGCTTCCTGATGGCTTCCTCTATCTCATCCTCGTCAGGGGGCTCAGAGTCGTCAACGTGAGCTTGTTTTCTTTGTCTTTTTTCTGGCTTCTTTGTCTTTTTCTGGGCTTACATTTAGACAGCCTGCTCTGTTAAGTGCCTTTCTGTTAAGTGCCGTCTCCATCTTCTTAGTATATCCTCTTTTTCTGTGAGGAGGTGGCCAGCCTCATCCTTGCAGAATGTGACTTTTTGTTTGGCACGTCTGTCTTCATTTATTCTTTGGAAGATGAGTCTGCATTCATTAGCACTACATAGGTTCTCGATTTCCTCCATCCGCTTGTTCTCCCATTCTCTTTTCTTTCTTTGGAGCAGCCGTTTCTCAGCCCTTCTCTTCTCACGATAGGTCTCATCCGTGTTTCTGGTTCGCCTTTGAACTCTTTTAATATATGCCTTATTCTTTTCTATGGTAGCTCGAAGGCACTCTTCGTCAAACCATGGAGACCTTTGTATATGTTCTATTGCTTACAAGTTCAGATTTGTACCTGGAGCTTATGAGTATATGGTCTATTTGGTTGGCCACTTTTCCATCCGGTGATCTCCAAGTTGGCTTATGTATGTTTCTTCGTTATGTTATCCGGATTACTATTGTAGGTTTCTAATTTTGTTTCTGCAACTATTGAGTCGTTTAAATTAAAAAGGCTGTCAGTGCCAAATTATTTATTTTGGGAAGAGGAAAATCTGCTATCTAAGCTCAAATGTGACTAGAAAAAATATTAGGGACATATCAAGTTTTGAAATAATTTACATTCTGCTAAATAATTTCAATATTAGTTTGTTTCATCACCAATTCCATCTATGATGGCTAATTGTCTCATTTTTTTCTTTAAGTTAGTATAATGTTTCTAGCTGGTGATATGATATAAAAATCTTTAAGATAGGCACTTATTAGGAATTATTTCCATCATTAATTTTCCAGTTAATTTTTCGATTTCTTACACTTTTCAACTTAAATTGTGAGTTGTAATTGTTTCCTGTTTATTAACTGAAATGTAGTAGAATAAAGCGTTATCCAAGAGCCAGACTGTCTTAAGTTAGTTTTCATTGATTTTGAGGTTTCGATCGATCTTGATTAAATCGAAAGAAATTTAAATATTCGATTTTCTAAAGGTTGCCGAAGTTTTCAAAAGCCAAACCGTCACAAGTTCGGTGTTTGCTGTTCTTGAGAGCCTAAGTGTGTTGTTAAGAGCCTAAGTCCTATAATAAATGAATGCATTTTATTGAAACAGACAGTGAAAATGAGCTTGGATGTGTTTGTGAGTTTTCTGCATTGGAGGTAGTCATCTCTCAGGTACCGAAATAACTAATATAAGTATTGTCTATTGTATTTCCAAATGAATGAAACTCTCCTGAAATAAATTAAAATTTTAATGTTTGCTGATGTTCATTCATCAGTAAAAACGGAAAAATAAAAGTTGATATCTCCCAGAAACAACCTCTTTGTATGAAAGTCCCCTCAGCAAAAATTTGGCAGCCATGAAAATGCTTAATATCATAAATTCTACCCTACTAGAATTGAAGGAACAGTGTTTAGCAATTTATTTTCTGAATAATTTTTTATTACGAAGGATATTACTCTTAGTATTTCGCTATTAAAAAGTCGAAAATTCATTGAAAGGACTCAACATTGATCTTATTAAAAAAAAAAATCCAATCATAATCATAGAAGATAGGGTGTTGGAAGTTGTATTAAACACGCATTTTTCCACTTTTCTGTGTGTATTCATAAAATTGAAAAGGTAACTGTTTATATAATTATAATAAAAAAAACCGGGAAAGACTAACGTGGTAGAGTGTAAAAAAATTTCGAATTTTTTTTAAGCCAAATTAAGGTAAATGTACCAGAAATAGACTGTTGAACCTTCTAGAAAGTCCTGCAGCAAATAAACTTATGAATGATATGAACGTAAGGGCCAGCAAAGGAGATTTTGTCATTGCATTAGTGAGAGGAAAAAGGAAGAAACGGAAAGATGTTGCCGAAATTATAGATGCGGAAAAGATGAAAATTATAAAGCTGTTGTGTACAATTCTTGTAACAGAATGAGAACAGTTTTTATCCAGCATTCTAATGATAATATCAAAATTCTTCACTCTGATATTATAAACATACTGCCTAGCCCGCTGAACTGTGGACAGAGATATCAATTTCCGATATCTGTTTAGGTAGAATGGTGAATCCACCGATATGTATGTTACTTACTAAGTTGTTTTGGTTTTTATTCTCTGATTAAAATATATTTATTTCATTCTATCAATGTTTTATACTTACGTATAATCCGTATGTATTGTTTAGAAATAAAATTTATTAAAATTTTTCATTGCAGTGCATATTTTGCCTATTTTCCCAGTAAAACCAACAACGTCTATTACTAGTACAATGATGTGTCTAATACTAATACTTTTAAAAATTTCAAGTGTCAATTACTGATGCAAAGTCAGGTATTAGAATTATTAAATATATTAATAAAAAGGTATATAATTTTTTCATGTGATACACTGAATTCAAGAGGAGAGTAAATTTACTATCACCTAAAACAATTTTTAGAAGTTCCCAATGGATACAATCGGAGTACTTAGCAAAAATGCTGAAAATGTTTCTAGTGTCTGTTACTGGTACATTAACCTTACGGTTTTCTATATTTGTTATCTTCTCCAACTAAAAAGTATAAAATAAAAAACGTTTTATAAAAAAAAATAAACCGACTTCGAAACCTAGGAACCAATAAAAATAAATGCACTGAAAAGTATGAAATAATTGCCTTCTGATTTTTATGAATATACAGCAAAATTGAAAATGGTATAAAAAGCGGGAAAATGCAATAAAATGAATAATTTTACTTTTATTTGTACAAATACACACTAATTGTTATTAAAATATTAAATAATATGTTCAATACAACACAATCTTTTTTGAGACGGCGCAAAATAAAACACTAGACATTGAGAAAATCTTAAAATGGATCTTCTCTTCTCATCTATTGATTTTAATGCCTATGATTGGATTGTATCAGTAACATGTCATTTATTGCTATCATTGCGCCGCCTCAGAAAAGATTGTGAATGATAAATTTGAATGAATGAATTTGATGATATTATTTCTCTTGTTGAATAAATTATAAAATCACAGTTTGTCTGCCGGCCAGCTCATACTCCTTACTCTCCCTCTTCCTGGATTCACTGACTTGGCCTACTCCATGATTTGGTTATTCTACGAATGATAAGAAAAAAAATGGTTTTGCCCGCATGCTGTTCTTGGATAGCTACATCAAAGTTCCTCGCCTGCAAATTCAAGTCGGCGTAGTTATTAAGTGTCATTGAGTGCCGTAGGTAGCAGCAAATCATGCTTCGTACTCAACTAGTTAATGATGAGCGTAAAAAAATTATATCTAAAGTACTGTTGTAGTACACGTGTACAAGTAAATATAAAAAAAATATAGGAATAAAATATATACTTCAATCAATAAAGTTTTCCCTACTTTCTTCAGAAGGAAAAGGAGGAGTGAGAGAAGTGACAGCTCTAGTAAGGATGCTGCCGGTAGGGGTTCGGACAGAGACAGTTCGGATGACGCCATCTCCCCCGGGAAAGGTATCAATGACACGACCTACTGGCCAATGACCGGGGAAACAGCGTTGTTCAAGGAGGATAACTAAATCACCGCGTGAAAGATTCTTGAAACCTTTGTTCCATTTAGTTCTTTGCTGGAGCGTGTGAAGGCACTCTTTCCGCCATCTTTCCCAGACGGTGTTGATTTGTGTTTGAAGGAGACGCCATATGGATAAGGCAGAAGTACGTGTCAGTCTTTCTGAGTGCAACTCTGACATCGCCATAAGGGGCTTCTACCTGAGGGTTGCAGCATGTCCTTTTAAGGATGCATCGCAAAATCCTATTAGAGTAAAGTGAGCCTGCATGAAAGAAATTTTCCTAGGGATGCGAATAGTAGAAATGTTGTCCCACTGGAATGATAAGGCTTTCCATTTGATGATGATTTCATGAGGCAGTTCGTCATCCCAACCTACTTTGTCCTTCTACAGTTCTTGAATGTGAGATTTGGTGATAAATATGCTAGGAGCCAAAAGACCTAAATGGTCGAAGATTTGAGCTATTGCTGATAGCATGGTGCGCTTCGTGATTCGTGTCAGACAAATTTGCCTTGCGGAGTAAGAGAACGTGTCGTCTTGAGAATTCCAGGATAAACAGAGGATCTTGATGGAATGGGGCACTATGAATTTAATAGTGACAGATTCGGCGGGTCTGGATGTAATGGGAATGAGTTCTTGGTGATTGGTTGCCTATTTGCTTAGGGAAAATCAGAAAAATAAGAAGATTTGCTGAAGTTCTTCTAGTTGACAGGCTTCACGGATGGAGTTGGCTCCCGACACAAGATCATCGATATACACGTCCTCAGTGATGTGCTTAGCAGCGAGAGGGAACTTGGCACCGTCGTCCTTCACAAGCTGTCTGAGGACTCGTAATGCATGGTAAGCGCTACACTTAACGCCGTGTTGAGCTGAAATTCTTGTAATTGTTCCATGGTGTCTTCTCGCCAGACGATCAGTTGATAGTGCCTTTCGTCAGGATATAAAATTTTAAGGTGGGCCTAGAATCATTAAAAGCGGTTATAAAAGACATAGTAACCGACCAGGTCAATCCGTTAATCATTGATAAACTGGCACTGTGATGAAAAGATCCTATGTATCTGCTATAGTTACCAAGCCCCAGGAAGCTCCTAAAGAACCGCCGAGTTCTGCTTTCATATCGCAGACTGAAAAGAGTAAGGAAAAATACCCCTCAATTCAGGCTCTGAAACAAGGTATCAAGAAAATTTTTCTACCTGCTTATGAAGGAGTCAAAATCAGAGGTGTGGTGGAGACTGCTAAAGCAGTAATTATTCGTACGAACACGAAAGATGAGGCAAAGAAGGTCGTATATTACCTAGAATGGTAATATACGATGTACCAAGTGAACTAGAACAAAGTACTATCACTGACCGTATCCTGACCGTAATTAATACGGCTTTTTTTTCGTGACTAATTACATCTCGCATAAGTAATTAGTCCAAAAATCTTTTTAGGTAAGACTATAGATTAGGCCGGGGGGAGGGTTTTCCCTCCGTATTCCTGACCGTAATTAATACGGCTTTTTTTCGTGACTAATTACCTCTCGCATAGGTAATTAGTCCAAAAATTTTTATTAGGTAAGACTATAGATTAGGGCGGGGGGAGGGTTTTCCCCGATCCCACCAGGGACCACCTCCGTCGCCCTCGCGCTCAAGTTGGCTCTCGCAAACGTAAATTTTCATTACCTAATGGGTTTTTTTTTCCCTAGCTAATTACCTCTCGTTAAATATTCAAAAAGTCCTTATTATGTGGTGTAGCGGTGGGGGAGGGCGGGTGGGGATTTCCCTCCAATCCCTTAATACTCATATATTTGTTTTCTTTTAGCCCTGATGAAGATCCACAAGCTGGATCGAAACGTTGGCTTTCGAAAATATTTTTTTTTTCAAACTGAAAATCCTGATCATCATTTAACCTATCGAAAACAGTATTTGAAGATATAGGATACATTTTTATTCGATAATCGAATACATTTCGGTTTCTAAACTTCTAAAATATTTCATTTTGTTGGTTCATCAAATTGATAGAATAAAATTTACTGTTCAATATTAGAGGTAAATTTGGTTAATATCAGATAATAAAAATAAAAGAAATTAGAGATGAGAGATGGTCAACTGTTCTTCAATTACGATAGGTTAAATGATGGTCAGGATTTTCAGTTACAATGATATTTATTATGGTAAGCCAACGTTTCGATCCAACTTGTGGATCTTCATCAGGGCTAAAAGAAAACAAATATATGAGTATCTATGCTAGAGGGTGACAATAAATGGATACATTACAGAACTGATAATGATATAAAAGATGGTGTATACATGAATATTAAAATAAGAGGCTGGTTAACAAGATAAAATAGAATCTGATATTTACCTACTGAGTCCAGGTGGATACTAAGACTAAAGGTAAAAATAAGGTGAGAGGTAGTGGTAGGGGGTTAGTTTGCCGACTTCGAAGGTTTATGGCGGGGAAATCCAACGCTTTTGAAGTGAAGGCACATGACAACTGCGTGAACAAAAATATTTAAAAACTAACAAAATATATGGTACTGTATACAAATAGTTGTGTCTGGACAGAATAATAACATAAAAATGAGATAATACATAATGTAACAATGCATACAAATTTGGATAATATACAGAAAGAAGCATACAATACAAAAAATAATAATAGTACAAGAGGTACTATTAAGAGTAGTACAAGAGATAATTGCAGGTACCTATGAAATCAAAACTAGGATTTGAGGATGCGGAAGATGTTAGAATAAGTGGATGAAATTATCTCTTTATCTGTTTTGTGATTTACCGGGTTATTTGTTTCTAGATGGATGAAAATGGATTCTGAGAGGAGACGTTTGTCGTGGTTAGATACAGTTGCTAATATGGAGGGGTTCTCAAAGTCGAAGGAATGGTTGTGGGCAATGGCATGTTCTGCTAATTTAGATGTAGACGAATTACGCGTGAAATACTGTATTTATGTTGATAAATACGTTTTTTAAAATAATTTTTGGTTTCACCTATATAGCAACTGTTGCAATTAAGCGTGGAGCACTGGATACGATAAACTACATTACACTTGTCTAGGAGACGTACAGGGTCTTTGAGTTTTGTATAAAGATTTTTTAATTTATTGTTATTTTTTAATACTAGGCGCATGTGTGGGAAACTCGATGAGAAGGATTTTTTAATTTTGTTTGAGAGAACGGGGATATATGGGATAGATCTGTATTGGAAAGTAGAAATCGGAGGTTGTGAAGAGTTGTTAGAGAGATTTTGAGTTTTAGCATTGTTATTGATAAGTGTTTTTTTTTTTTTTTTTTTTTAAAAAAACAACACATTAATGCCTCTTCTGGAACATTAATGCCAAAAACCTAGACCGGACTAAGCAAACGTTTAACCTAGTATTCAAGACCGGCCCCAGAGAAAGAGACTCAGTACATTGGATAGCCGAAGTTTCCCCGCCGGTAAGGGATGAGGGATTGTTAGCAGAAGGAAGGGTCTTTCTCGACTGGACATCCAGGAGAGATTTGGTGATAAATATGATAGGAGCCAAAAGACCTAAATGGTCGGTCAAACGGAATCTAAGAACATATTGACGTGCAGTTAGATGATGAGGCAGCTGAACTCATCTAAATTTTTTACAGCAGTAAGCGAGGTATTGCCCATTGTCAGGGAATCAACAAGGAAAGGAAAACCTGGTGGAATGACCAATTGATATCACTGAAGCAAGAGACCTACATGGTAAGACGGCGTTTTCAGAAAGAAAACAATCCTACTACCAGGGAGCGATTAAAACAAACATATTACGCTTACATAAGGCAATCGTAAAGACGAAAAAGGAAAACTGGGAAGCTTAACTCGAGGATTGCAGGAACCCAGGGGGAATCGCATATCGAAGAGATCTAGGCAAAATCCTGAATATAAATAAAATCGTGTCTTTTGAGCATAATGGCGGCGTGGCCAGGACAGTGTATCTGTATCTAACATAGACTCCCCTCTTACCAATCTTTACATAATAAATGTTTATGCAAAGTTTGCCACCCCACTCGATGATATACTGTCTCAATTGCAAGCCATCATTGGAAAGATAAGAAAAAACACGATAGTCCTTGGTGACTTTAACGCACATTCAATTTTGAGGCAAACTGACAGCAGTCAAAGACGAAGTGCTCGGAATCTGGAAGGATTACTTTGAGGAGCTGCTAAACAGTGAAGATCCCTCAGAGGATGAGGACATGGACCACGCTGAGGACCATCCCAGCGATGTGGTAGAGGAGCCGGATCTACTGGATGTACAGATGGCGATTGAGAGGGTCAAGCGGCGAAAAGCCCCTGGGATAGATAGCTTACCTAGTGAGCTATTCAAGGAAGGGGGTGAGTCACTGACGAGCCATCTACACCAGCTCATCCTGAAAATATGGAGAGAGGAAAAGATCCCGGACGTATGGAACACAGGTCTCATATGCCCAATTCTGAATAAGGGATCCATGTACGAGTATAAAACTGGAAGATATTGCTTCTAGGAATGGATTTATAATTATTAATGAGCCCTCTGCACTTCCTACGTTTTCGAGCCCCATTGAAGAGTCTTACATTGATGTGACTATGGCCTTACCCAGTATCGCGCAGTTTATAAATTTATAGAATTTGGTAGACTGGACTTGCAGCGAACTTCGCGTAATTACCTTTCAAATCAGTATATGCGTACAAGACAGACAATATCGAAAGAAATGCTTTTTGACGAAAGGCGCAGACTGGCAACGCGTCTCTAATAACATCCAATGGCATACATCTGTAACGGAATCACGTCAATTTGTGCAGTAAGATGATGAAGTAGCTGAACTCTCACCTAAAATTTTCACAGCAGTACGCGAGGTATTGCCCATTGTCGGGGAATCAACATGGAAAGGAAAAACCTTGTGGAATGACCAAATAACATCACTGACGCGAGAAACGTACAGGGCAAGACGAGAAAACAATCCTACTACCAGAGAGCGATTAAAACTAACTTAAAATTAACTTAAAATAACGTTAAGATGAAAAAGGAAAACTGGGAAGCTTACCTCGAGAATTGCAGGAACCCATGGGGAATCGCATACCCAAGAGCTATAGGCAATATCCTGAATAGAAATATATTTATGTCTTTTGAGCATAATGGCGGCGTGGCCAGGACGTATAACGTATAATAACGTATAACGCCAAAATAAGAATATAACGTATAGACTGAAGCTGCACGTATAGTATCAACATATTTCTTACTTCATCGTTCTGGTATTCTTCTTTTAATTTCATATATCTGTTGTCATTTTATAAGATTTTAAACATACTTAGGATGTATTCTCCTGCTTTTTGTTCATTTTTTCAACTTTTATGACAAATGAGGACATTTATAACAACTAAACATATATCAACAATACACCAAATAATACTCTCTTTCATACTTCTTCATTCCGATATATTTCTTTTTTATTTCATATTTATATCATAATTTTATAAGATTTTTATCAATTTCAGGTCGAAATTTACTGTATTTTCATCGAATTTCATGAATTTTGGTACTTGAAGCATTATTTCGAAGATTTTCCTTTCCCCCAATACCGAAAACTATCGATTTTATTCGATTATGTAAATTGAAAAAATCTCTGCATTTATGGAAATTGTACAATTACTTACAAACTTATAGCGTTTTTAATTTTTTTTTTGTTGAGTAAAATAATCATCTCCATAATAGGATTATTATTCTCATGTTAGATAACTGTGTAATAATGCGTGCGAAACATTTTCACGGAACAACTAATACATATGTCCACAAGATAGTCATTTTAGTAAATTTATTTTTATGATAGACTAGCTGTATGTCCCGGTTTCACCCGGGGAATTTCATTTTTCTAATGAAACGGTCGGTTTAGGAAAAAAAGCGACTGTAAAGCGAGATCATTACGTTTTTTATTAGGATAAACCATTGGGAACCACTGAGCGAAATTTGGAGAATTTAGGATAAACGGTATGGAGTTCTGTAAAGAACAAACAAATAAGCAGAAATATATCCCTGCAGTTTCAGCTTCTCGCAAATCGGCTTGCCTAAGCCTCTGTGGCGCAAAGCGGACCTCATATTTCTGGGCAGACTCAGTTTCCGCGATTCTGCCTGTCTAAGCCTCTGTTGTTCAATCCTATTTTGATGTTCGTCGAGAGTTTCAGCTGCTCGTATTTGACGTTGTTTTTTAGCTTTTGAGCTCACTACTCCAATTGAAGCTCGCTTCTTAGGAGGCATTAATAAAAAATAAGTTCACCATACATGTATATAAACGTATTGTAATGTTAAAAGCAACAAAAAAAAAACATATGGTTTAAAAATACTAGAACTCGACGCCTACCAAGGAACGGTCTTACCGGGCCTTGTTGGCCTCTTCAAAATCTATAAAATGATTTTTTAGGCTGTTTTTTCGACTCAAACGGTCGATTTCGTAAAAAAAACCGTTGTAAAGCGAGATCATGACAATTTTTCTAACAATAAAGAATATACCCAGAGATTGGCTGAAGTTATGCAATTTTAATATGGACAGGTGTTCGCACCAGGTATCAAAGACTTTATTTATATAGAAGATAGATAGATGATATCAGAGAAAATCATATCAAACCTGTTTTAATATTTTTTTATTTTTTTTTGTTTTTTTATTTGTTTATATGATTAACTTATATTTTTTAAATTTCAAAGGAATTACATACTGTATAATTTAAATATTCACTATGCATCATTTATACACGATACATAAATTTATACGTTATATACACTTACACAATATACTCATAACATAGACAATATACATTCAACACACATAAATACATAAAATACGTTATACACACATATATACGAAATATATACTCTACGCACATAAATACGCGATATACTATAAACACACACACACACACACACACACACACACACACACTGAAATATATAAATATATTATCACACAACAGTAGGGAGGAAATGCCGGTTCTGGCGCCCCTCATTTTGCCAGGGATTAGGGATTAATTAGGGGGTTAGGGATTAAGATCACGTGGTGGTTAAGGTTGTAAAAATTGTAAAAATATCGGAATGAAAGTAAGAAATAAAGAAAATATATGTTCATTTGTTATAAAATTTGTAATAAATGCAGGTGATGCATAAGAATTTACAAGAAAATTTTTAAAATCTTATAAAATTATAAGAAAATATATGAAAACCACTGACGAACCACTATCAGAGCTAGTCAAAGAATACGCTAGAACTCCACAAGGAGAAGCCGAATTGAAGGAACATCTCGCCGAATTTGGAAACCTGCTAAAGGAATACTTGGATAAGATTTTAAAAAAAACACGGTGAGGCATATGACGATCGTTATGGAATTAGAGTCATGCCTTTAGGGGGATAAGCTATTGGAGATTCGACAAACGTTCGGCGGTTTCCTAACAGCGAAGATATTTCTATAAACGACTTAGAGTATGAAGGAACTCCGGGATTGTTGCAGCAACTCTATTTGAAAAAACCCACAAGATTATAAGGAGACCGACATTTTAAGGAGAGCGATTAAAACATAACGTTAAGATGAAAAAGGAAAACTGGGAAGCTTACCTCGAGAATTGCAGGAACCCATGGGGAATCGCATACCCAAGAGCTATAGGCAATATCCTGAATAGAAATATATTTATGTCTTTTGAGCATAATGGCGGCGTGGCCAGGACGTATAACGTATAATAACGTATAACGCCAAAATAAGAATATAACGTATAGACTGAAGCTGCACGTATAGTATCAACATATTTCTTACTTCATCGTTCTGGTATTCTTCTTTTAATTTCATATATCTGTTGTCATTTTATAAGATTTTAAACATACTTAGGATGTATTCTCCTGCTTTTTGTTCATTTTTTCAACTTTTATGACAAATGAGGACATTTATAACAACTAAACATATATCAACAATACACCAAATAATACTCTCTTTCATACTTCTTCATTCCGATATATTTCTTTTTTATTTCATATTTATATCATAATTTTATAAGATTTTTATCAATTTCAGGTCGAAATTTACTGTATTTTCATCGAATTTCATGAATTTTGGTACTTGAAGCATTATTTCGAAGATTTTCCTTTCCCCCAATACCGAAAACTATCGATTTTATTCGATTATGTAAATTGAAAAAATCTCTGCATTTATGGAAATCGTACAATTACTTACAAACTTATAGCGTTTTTAATTTTTTTTTTGTTGAGTAAAATAATCATCTCCATAATAGGATTATTATTCTCATGTTAGATAACTGTGTAATAATGCGTGCGAAACATTTTCACGGAACAACTAATACATATGGCCACAAGATAGTCATTTTAGTAAATTTATTTTTATGATAGACTAGCTGTATGTCCCGGTTTCACCCGGGGAATTTCATTTTTCTAATGAAACGGTCGGTTTAGGAAAAAAAGCGACTGTAAAGCGATATCATTACGTTTTTTATTAGGATAAACCATTGGGAACCACTGAGCGAAATTTGGAGAATTTAGGATAAACGGTATGGAGTTCTATAAAGAAAAACAAATAAGCAGAAATATATCCCTGCAGTTTCAGCTTCTCGCAAATCGGCTTGCCTAAGCCTCTGTGGCGCAAAGCGGACCTCATATTTCTGGGCAGACTCAGTTTCCGCGATTCTGCCTGTCTAAGCCTCTGTTGTTCAATCCTATTTTGATGTTCGTCGAGAGTTTCAGCTGCTCGTATTTGACGTTGTTTTTTAGCTTTTGAGCTCACTACTCCAATTGAAGCTCGCTTCTTAGGAGGCATTAATAAAAAATAAGTTCACCATACATGTATATAAACGTATTGTAATGTTAAAAACAACAAAAAAAAAAATATGGTTTAAAAATCCTAGAACTCGACGCCTACCAAGGAACGGTCTTACCGGGCCTTGTTGGCCTCTTCAAAATCTATAAAATGATTTTTTAGGCTGTTTTTTCGACTCAAACGGTCGATTTCCTAAAAAAAAACGTTGTAAAGCGAGATCATGACAATTTTTCTAATAATAAAGAATATACCCAGAGATTGGCTGAAGTTATGCAATTTTAATATGGACAGGTGTTCGCACCAGGTATCAAAGAACCACTGAGTGAAATTTGGAGAATTTAGGACAAACGGTATGGATTTCTATAAAGAACAAACAAACAGAATTTCAACTTTATTTATATAGAAGATAGATAGATGATATCAGAGAAAATCATATCAAACCTGTTTTAATATTTTTTTATTTTTTTTTGTTTTTTTATTTGTTTATATGATTAACTTATATTTTTTAAATTTCAAAGGAATTACATACTGTATAATTTAAATATTCACTATGCATCATTTATACACGATGCATAAATTTATACGTTATATACACTTACACAATATACTCATAACATAGACAATATACATTCAACACACATAAATACATAAAATACGTTATACACACATACATACGAAATATATACTCTACGCACATAAATACGCGATATACTATAAACACACACACACACACACACACACACACACACACACACTGAAATATATACATATATTATCACACAACAGTAGGGAGGAAATGCCGGTTCTGGCGCCCCTCATTTTGCCAGGGATTAGGGATTAATTAGGGGGTTAGGGATTAAGATCACGTGGTGGTTAAGGTTGTAAAAATATCGGAATGAAAGTAAGAAATAAAGAAAATATATGTTCATTTGTTATAAAATTTGTAATAAATGCAGGTGATGCATAAGAATTTACAAGAAAATTGTTAAAATCTTATAAAATTATAAGAAAATATATGAAAACCACTGACGAACCACTATCAGAGCTAGTCAAAGAATACGCTAGAACTCCACAAGGAGAAGCCGAATTGAAGGAACATCTCGCCGAATTTGGAAACCTGCTAAAGGAATACTTGGATAAGATTTAAAAAAAACACGATGAGGCATATGACGATCGTTATGGAATTAGAGTCATGCCTTTAGGGGGATAAGCTATTGGAGATTCGACAAACGTTCGGCGGTTTCCTAACAGCGAAGATATTTCTATAAACGACTTAGAGTATGAAGGAACTCCGGGATTGTTGCAGCAACTCTATTTGAAAAAACCCACAAGATTATAAGGAGACCGACTTAGAAAATTATGAAAATATTTTAATCTTGACCATTGCACATAGGAGAGGCTACAGCAAAGAACAAGGGGTATTTAAAAACAGATCTGAGAAACATAGAAACGTAATATCCAAGTTATTTCCATCGGAAACCTTAAAACTCCATCCCCCTTCCTCAGCTCCGAGAATGAATCTCTGTTCTCACAAAAGGGGCCATCGTATTATGAGAGCCGATAAACCTCTGTGTGAGTATTGGAACGATCCAAATGAGCTAGTATATCGTCTAAAGCTGTTAATGGCTTCCGCTCATGCCGGTCATGAAGGACACCAAAGGAAATAGAATCAATAATTGAAGAGCTACGAGAAAAAAATATTATATATTAAAGACCATATAAAGCTAGGTTTAGTATAAACATGACGATAAACAAGTTCGGATCTCACATGTCATTAAAGCACTCCAAGTATAAAAAACGCTATTTTCCGTTTAGCATATTGAAGTCAGTAAAGGACATCGATGCACGCAATTTACGAATAATCAATGTTGCAAACGCAATCGCAGCTCTTGGCACTGCTAATAAAGTGTATTGTGATACGCTTGAGGCTACGTACAGTGATTTAAACAATTGGCCTGGTAATTGGATTGATGGAAAAAGAAAAAGACTTGTCAACTTTGCACCACCTATAAATAAACAGGATATTGTTACCAAAGAATTTTTAAACAGCGTTGCTTTAAGCTTGGTTGAAGGTATATATGGATCTCTTGGTAAGAGAATAACAAACGTAGCTGAACCTGAGAAGGAATCTGATGTGGTTACACTTGGTTACCTAAACAAAGTACTTGAGAAGAAGTAGATGGATTCATCAATAATTAAAAGAACTGTTCTAAATGAATTACATAAGCCAACTCGCAAGAAATATCCTAGGAGAAAGACAGTTTTGAAAGGAATAAATGACTTGTGGCAAATAGATCTAGTAGTAATGATAACTTATTCTCGAGGAAATATTTATTAACTTAAATAAATAAATATTTATTATAAAAGGTTACAAATATTTATTAACAGTTACCGACTGCTTTCCTAAATATGCATGGGTCGTACCAATAAAGAAGAAATCTGCGTAAGATGTAACTAAGGCGATGGAGAGCGTGTTTCGTTTGAGCAAACAAGTACCAAGAAATATTATGAGCGATCAAGGAAAGCAGTTTTACAATTCAAAATTTAAATCACTAATAAAAAAATATTGAATGGAAAAAGAAATGCTCCAAAATGGGCATCAGGATCGGAGATCAATTTCTTTACACTCTCAAGTTTGCAGATGACCAAATACTTATAGCTGAAGACAAATATGATTCACAGTACATGCTTCGGAAGCTCATTGAGATATACGATCAATGGGGCTTGGAGGTCAGCAAGGACAAGAAGGAATACATGGTGTTCAATTCCAATACAAATTTTCTAGAATTAGAGAATTGGACATTGAATAGCTGCCCGAAATTTAAATACTTGGGTGCATGGATATCTAAAGAAGGTACGAGCGAAGAAGATATTGTACAAAAAGTACAAAAAGGAAAGAAACTGATAGGTTGTTTGAATTCCGTACTGTGGAGTAACGAAGTGACAATGAAGACCAAGAAGCGGATATATAAATCCATCATAGAAGGCACTGTCTTATACGGTTCAGAAACGTGGACAATAAAAAAGAATGAAGAAAGAAAACTGCTAGCCTTAGAAATGGACTTCTGGAGAAGAAGTAGCAGGATCTCAAAGCTAGACCACGTCCCGAACGCTGAAATAAGAAGGACAGTTAACCAAGATAAGACAATGCTTTACTCCATAGAAACCAAACAGCTCAGTTGGTATGGGCATGTCATGAGGATGCGAGCTGACCGATGGCCCAAACGCATGCTTGAGTTCACTCCAGAAGAGAGAAGAAAGAGAGGACGACCAAAGAAGCAATGGATGGAGGCGGTGTATGCAGGGATGGCTGCACGAGGGCTTAGAGAAGGCCAATGGCAGGACAAGAACGAATGGAATACTATTCTTTTTGGAAACGACATATGAACACAATGTTTGTCAATAAAGTCGTTATTATATATATATAAAAAAATATTGTATTAACCATTATTCCACCTTTTCTAATATGAAAGCTTCCATTGTACAAAGGTTTAATAGAACATTAAAAGGGAAAATGTGGAAAGCATTTAGCTTGCGTGAAAGTTGCAAGTTTTTAGATATTTTACCACAGATTCTACATGATTATAACTCATCATTCCATACAACAATCGGTATGAGGCCAATTGATGCTTGTAATAAAAAATTGGAAAAATCCTTGCTAAACAATGTGTATTCTTCTGTTCGGACTAAAGTGCGAAAGCAGAAGTTTGAAGAGGACGATTTCGTAAGGATATCTAAATAAGAATCCATATTTTTAAAAGAATATTTATCAAATTGGTCAAGTGAAATTTTTAAGATAGTTAAGATTCAAAAGGCATAGTCTTACACTTATTTACTGGAAGATCTGAAAGGACAACCGATAAGTGGAGAATTTAATGAAGAAGAGCTACAAAAAGTTAAATATCCAGATGTACACCTTGTAGAAAACATTTTAAAAAGAAAAGTAAATAAATTGTATGTAAAGTGGCTGGGATTAGATGAACGCAGCTGGATTGATAAGAAGGATATTGCATAATGTATTAAAAGAAAAAAACACTTACTGTTATAATATAAATTTATTAATTCTTTTTACAAAAACTGTGTATTTTATATATTTATTGTAACTCTACATTTAAAATATATTTATTTCTCACAAATTGTTGTTTTTCTTAACCTAAAATATAATTTTTAAATAATTTATTTTTTGAAGAGAAAAGATTTAAAAATTTATTTAAAAATAATTTAAAAATGGTGGTCAGCCACAAATTAAGATTAGATTAATTATAATAAAATATAATTTGTTCATAAAATAATACCAATATATTACTGCACATTTAATTTAATTATGTTGCTTAAAAGCATAATGGCCGTAAGGAAGAGTATTGACTTTGTTTTCCAACGTATGACGTTTATCATAATACGGACAAAGTGACTTTTTATTTATTATAACCGTTTGCACTTGATGTTTTTTTGATGTACATTGAACACAGAAAAGCAGGAAAGGCCTGCTCCCACGTTGGTCCAAATACATGTATCAAAGTGAGGCTTAATTCAGTATCTTGTTATAAGTGGGCATAAATCTCCGATAAAACTAAGCTAAAGGGCTGCTTGCAACTGGAGAGCTGTTCCAACCAAACAGGGCTCCAGTAGTTTCTTCTCTATTTGTAGTGGGCGTAAATAGATGATAAAATATAATTTACTTTTAGCTTGAAAGCGCCAAAAACTTCAGGTGTCGCTATTAATTGTTCCAGGGACTGAGGTGGCCTCTCTAAAATTGAATATTCCCCAGCTAAGGACAGGCGAGCGCTAGTATGCATTGGACAGTCGAAAATGATGTGATGTCATCTACATCTCTACATCGCCGCATCTGCAGTTAGGGTTTTCCTTCCTGTGAAAGAAGAACAGCTTCGAGTTTATGTCTCCATGACCGGTAAGGAGCTGCACGGTCCAAAAAACGGTTTGGAACCAGTCGTTCTCCACCCTTTTTCGAAGATCCGGTAGAGGTGGGTCAGTCTTCCATTCTCGCAGGTGACCAACCTCCTTTGCCATTCCGTAATTATTATTTCTTGTATTCTATCGGTGACCTCCTCATATCTTCCGCTAGGGCATGTAAAGCAGCTGTCCCCTACTCTCGCTGGCAGTCCCCTCTTAGTTCTATACTTGGCTGCTGCAGCTTTTAATATTAGGTCTATTGGTAGCTGACCAGCAATAACCAACCTGTAGGGCTGAAGTTGGAGCCGTGCGGTAAGCCTCAGTAATGAGTAAGAGAGCCCTCCTTTGTGCTTGCTCTAGTAATTTCAGGTCGGTATGCCTTAAGTATTGATCCCAGGCTGGGACCGCATACATCGCCACAGTCAAGAAAGAAGCTTTGTATAGAGTTTCTCTTCAGCCGTATCCCTCTCTCTCTCTCTCTCTCTCTCTCTTACTCTCTTACTCTCTCACTCTCTCTCTCTCTCTCTCTCTCTCTCTCTCTCTCTCTCTCTCTCTCTCTCTCTCTCTCTCTCTCTCTCCCTCTCACCCTCTCTCTCTCTCTATCTCTCTGTTTCTCTATCTTAATAATATATTTAATAATATATATGATGATAATTAAATTTTAATGCTTTTTCATCTTAATATATTTCAATATATATTTAATTGCTTCTTTAATGTATTCAAACAAGGAAATGTTATTTATTTATTTACTTTAATAAACTTAAATCATATTCATTGTTTAAGTTTGATTATTTAGTTTTATCGTAAAAAAGGGCTTTATAGGACTCATGTTTTTCTCTTAACAATAAAATAAAATTTGCCGAGTGCAGTTTAAATATTAAGTTAAATTGAAAAATTAAACATATTATGCAATAGAAAAATTGATATGTAACGTTTTGTTTATATATACTTTATGAAGTAAAATTTTGTTTATTCATACTTTATGAAGTAAATTTTTTATTTTAGCTACTACACTCCCACAAGAAAATGTTCGTTTAAAACTTGTTTTTCTCAATTAATTTTATAGTAAAAAGGATTATCGGCAACCTCCTCGTATCTTCCGCAAGGGCATGTAAAGCAGCTGTCCCCTACTCCCGCTGGCAATACCCTCTTAATTCTATACTTATACTTATACAGGTCGGTATGCCTTAAGTATTGATCCCTGGCTGGGGCCGCATACATCGCCACAGTCTAGAAAGAAGCTTTGTACAGTGTTTCCGACAGCGGTATTTGAGTCCCCATGTGGTTCCTGATATGCTTCTGAGACAGCTGAAACGGAATATGGTTTTGCTTCTTACTTTATTCAGGTGGCTAGAAAAGTTGCCCCTTTCACAAATGAGCACTCCTAAAAACTTTACCTCCTGAGACGGTTTTATTATAAGATCTCCCGGCGCTACTCTTGTTGGAAAGGCTGTCATTCTACCTTTCAAAAACAATAAGCGGGTCTTCTCGCAGGTTAGGGAAAGCTTCCTTTCAAAGCACCATCTCACAACGCCCTGGGTAACCTCGTTTGCATTTGTTTCCAGGTCCTGACGGGATCTCGCCTCGATAAAGACCCTAAAATCATCCACGTTCGCTGATGGTGTGTAGCCTGCCATTCGTAAATTGATGAGTAAGGGATTCATATTTATATCCTAGAGGAGAAGCCCCAATACAGATCCCTGAGCGCAACCACACTTTATTGATCTAGATATCCTTCTTCCTTGAAATCTATAGAAGACAGAGTGTCTCTCCAAGAATAAAATGATTAGTCGGTATATATTCTTAGGACACTTCAGTTTCCTCAACTCATCCATAATTGCTGGCCACCACATGTTATCAAATGCTCCTGCAACGTCGTAGAACAGGATAACAAAGTACTTATTTGGTGATGCTTTTGCCGCCGTTATCAACTGGTCGATAGCATCTGTCGTCGACATGTCCTTACGGCCCCCGAATTGATCACGAGAAAGCTGGTGATTCGCACATTTGAGGTCTCGTAGCATGAGTCTCTCAAGCACCTTGCCCATTACATTGAGGAGGCATATTGGGCGGTATGACTTCGCGGATACTGCTGTTGTACCTGGTTTCAGAACCGCAACCATTTCAGCTTCTTTCCAGATACTTGGGAAGACTCCTTCGTTTAGGCATCTGTTAAACAGACGAGATAGAGGGCCAATCAGCGCTAGCTTTGTATTTTTCAGGATATCGCCTCCGATCATGTTTGGCCCCGGAGCTATACCAGGATGGAGCTCGTCTAAAGTCATCTCAATGTCCTCTTCTTCCCACGGAGGAACATCATCAGTTTGCGGAAGTACTCTCATAGTTTGCCTCATATATGTGTAAATCTCCGCATCTGATGTTAAATCGTCTTCGGGGAAGGATCTCTCCGTTATGGCTTCTATTGTTTGTTCCAGCGTCCTGGCCACACCGCCATTATGCTCAAAAGACACGAATTTATTTCTATTCAGGATTTTGCCTAGATCTCTTCGATATGCTATTCCCCGTGGGTTCCTGCAATCCTCGAGGTAGGCTTCCCAGTTTTCCTTTTTCGCCGTCTTACCCTGTAGGTCTCTTGCTTCAGTGATATCAATTGGTCATTCCACCAGGTTTTCCTTTCCTTGTTAATTCGCTGACAATGGGCAATACCTCGCTTACTGCTGTGCAAAATTTAGATGAGAGTTCAGCTGCCTCATCATCTAACTGCACGTCAATGTGTTTTTAGATTCCGTTTGATGTATGCCGTTGAAATGTCCAGATGTATGCCATAGGATGTTATTAGAGACGCTTCGCCAATAAGCGCCTTTTGTCAAGAAGCGTTCCTTTCGATATTATCTGTCTTGTACGCATATACTGATTTGAAAGGTAATTACGCGAAGTTCGCTGCAAGTCCAGTCTACCAAATTCTATGAATTTATAAACTGCGCGATACCAGGTGAGGCCATAGTCACATCAATGTAAGACTCTCCACTAGGGTTCGAAAACGTAGGAAGTGCAGAGGGCTCATTAATAATTATAAATCCCTTCCTGGAAGCAAAATCTTCCAGTTGTATACCCATTCTGTCAGTTTTTCGATTACCCCAAAAAATTGAATAAGCGTTTAAGTCACCAAGGACGATCGTATTTTTTCCTACCTTCCTAACGATGGCTTGCAATTGAGACAGTATTTCTTCGAGAGGAATGGAGAACTTGAAGAAATTGGAGAACAAAAAAGGTATAATGAAAACAATAGCACCAGAGAACGAAGGTATTAAAGTGCGAAAAGTCATACAGACGTCTCGAGGTGTTCTGATCCATACACAAACGAAGGAGGGTGCCGAAAAAATAGCTGAGTATGGCAAGACACAGGTACAGGCATTGGGTGCCAGCGTGAAAATACCCACGAAGAGGATGCCACAGCTCATCTGTTATGATGTCCCATCTAACCTTGATGAGTCTAGTTTCACTGAGGCTAGTTTCACTTGGCTGGCTCGCATGTAACGCCCGAGACTGGACCGGAATAACAAGATGCAACAAGTGCCAAGTATACGGTCACTCTATGAAATACTGTGTAGCATCTGATATGACCTATGCTTATTGCGCTGAAAAGGGGCATGTTATCGGAGGATGTCCGAAAGAAAAATCTAAAATGTTACCTAAGTGCATCAACTATACAAGGGCAAACGGCTGACCACTCTGCATCATCGAAAGATTGCCCGTCCTACCTCAGAGCGCTTGAAAGGCTGAAATTAAATGTACGAGGATGATGGGTTGTAAAAACAGAATAGTGCTGGCCCAACACAACTTGTGGAAGCGACCTGTTGCAATGGATGGGTTTCTGAGGGAGGCGAGGCGGGAGAACAACACAGGGTAGACATAGCAGCAGAGCAGGAGCCTCTCACTTCGGGGGGAAGAGTCGCAGGAACGGAGGGTCATCATCGAGTGTTGGCGTGCGCAGAAGAAAACATTCAGAATGCTCCTGAAAGTGCTATTATAATAGTAAATCCTCAAATTGTGGCCATGGTAAGACCAGATATGACAAATCGCTATTTAGCGGTAATGAATATAGAAGTAGTAGGGATCAGCCTCAACATTATAGGACTTTATGCAAAATTTTCGATTTCGACGGAGGAAATCAGATGCATGCTAGAGCGGACTATCAGCGATCTCAACGCCCACTCAATGACATGGAGTTCGGTTAGGACTGACAACAGAGGCCACCACTGTTTGAGGACTTCATAGCCAGACATGGTTTAAGTATAAATAACGACCCGGAATCTCCACCCACATTTGGAAACCAGCGAGGCAGCTCACATATCGACGGTACTTTGTGCACGACTGCACTGGCGGAAAAAGTAATTACATGGGAATTAAAGGACTGGACCTCATGCGACCACCGCGTGGTGTATTTCGAAATCGAGATCGTTTCTCAAGAATGCAGTTTTTCGAGGCTAAGACTGGCAACAAGGAACGAGGACTGGATAGCACTGCAGGAGAATATAAAGTGGCACCTGGCTGGAGATGGAGAGTGCTGTGATGTAGATGAAATTGCAAAACACCTGACTGTGGCGGTGTTCCAATAGGCCAAATTGGAGAGCCCTTGAACAGATGCAAGGGAGCTCCAATTGCGGGCGCCCTATAGGAAAACTCTTGGCCCGATTAAGTTTGCCCAAGCCAAGCACGTGATGCACTTCCGTCTGTCCTTTCCTGCTACATAGTGGGAACGTTCAGACCAGGCCCTGGTGGGCTGTTCCCCGGTCCAGAAAGCGCGAACTGATGCCAGCAGCGCTGCGTGACTGGGAAACGGCTCCCATTTAAAGCACGGAGTCGAAATTAAGTTACAAATGGGATGTACCGCTGGTATGAGGGCTGCCTTAAGGTACAGCGGGGGTAAAGAAGGAAAAAAAAAAAGAGAGATAGAGATTTGATTTTGATTTTTAACGCTTTATTAACCCCGCAGAGAGAGAGAGAGAGAGAGAGAGAGAGAGAGAGAGAGAGAGAGAGAGAGAGAGGGAGAAAGAGGGTTTCAGGGAGAGAGAGTGGGAGAAAGACGGTTTCAGGGAGAGAGAGTGGGAGAAAGAGGGTTTCAGGGAGAGAGAGTGAGAGAGGGAGGTGTAGGGAAAAAGGGGGTAGAGAGAAAGGGGGTAGGGAGAGAATGTGAGAGCACGAGGAAGGGGGTAGGGAGAAGGGGGGGAAGGGAGGGAGAGAGAAAGAGGGAGAGAGAGAGGATAAATAGTTAATTTTAGATGAGTTTCAGTGACTGTTTCTATTGTAAAACCTGTTTGAATAGTGATTAGTGCAGTGTTATTATATTTGAAAAGTACAATAAATAAATAGGTTTCAGTTTTATTACTGATGTTTGTGCATTATGATTCTGGACAGTACGGTAAAACCGTTTCACTTTATTTATTTTTATTAATCAGCTAAGAACTGTATTATAAGTAATTGTAATATCAAATTTTCTATAGACTAATTAGTTAGATATAAGCAGTAGGTGTAATTATTAGGTTGATATTAGTTTTCACCACTCCGAACTAACCTTATTTATTCTTTTGTTTCTATTTGTTAGATACAATTTTTTTCATTTCAATAATTCTTTAATCAAATTTTGTAATACTATTTGTATGACTAGTTATATATTAGCTCTAAAAGCATTTATTACCTAGATATAAGTTTTTACTATTCTAACGTTAAACCCAGTTGTTAAATACTGTTACTCGTTCGTAAGTACTCCTCTTGCCGTTTTAATAATTTCTTTACAATTAAATCTTTTCTATCTTAACTATACTGCAATTTACCTTAGATTTCCTAGTTAGATATAAGCTGTAGATAAATTTATTAGTTTTATGTATACGTACTTTATTAAAATACCGAGTTTTCTTCTCTTTATCGTTCTGGACAAGTTACATGTGAACTATTAACTATTTAATCGCATATTTTAGTCTTTATTTCATTGTGTATGTGACGATGTGAACACTATTCTCTGTGAAATAACATCTAAAATAAGTGAACAGATTTTGCATTGAGTTTTCATTGAGTGATCGATCAGTAACGCGCAATCTTAATATAGTAAACAAAGATTCCCTGGTAGGAGTGGGAATGATCAGCGAGGTAGAGTCCAAAGAGGCACCGCTCAACCCAATAAACGACAACAGCCCGCTTGCAACATCGGAAACTTCTAATTCCTTACGCGCTAGAACACAGCAAAACTATCCTGGAGATTGTAAATTACAACAGCCGACCTATATGCTTGTAAAAGAACAAAATGACCGTATAATATCCGAATTGCAGGAATTTATTAAATGCGGAGACTAAAAAAATTAGCAAACCGGCAACAGATGCAGTTCTTGCAGCCGCACGAAAATTGGAGGAAAACTGCAACAATCTTATAATAGAAAACGCTGAATTGAAAGGTGAAATACGAGCATTGCAGAACAAAAAGAACATTGCCGTGCAAGGTGCATTTGAAGGTATCATTAAAAACGTTAATAAAAGACATGGTTACGGAGCAGGTCAAACCGCTAATCACTGTAAAAATTGGCACTGAGATGAAAAGATCCTATGTATCTGCTATAGTTACCAAGCCACAGGAAGCTCCTAAAGAACCGCCGAGTTCTGTCTTCATATCGCAGACTGAAAAGAGTAAGGAAAAATATCCCTCATTTCAGCCTCTGAAACAAGGTATCAAGAAAAATTTTCTACCTGCTTATGAAGCAGGGTAGAAAACTAGTCAAAATCAGAGTTGTGGTGGAGACTGCTAAAGGAGTAATTATTCGTACGAACACGAAAGAGGAGGCAAAGAAGGTCGTTCAGTCAGAAGGGATATAAAGACTTGGCGCGAGGGTTAACCTGGAGAACAAGCTATTACCTAGAATGGTAATATACGATGTACCAAGTGAACTAGAACAAAGTACTATCACTGACCTCTTCTGGAACGTTATTGCCAAAAACCTAGACCGGACTAAACAAACGTTTAAGACTAAAATTCAAGACCGGCCCCAGAGTAAGAGACTCGGTTTATTAGATAGTCGAAGTTTCCCCGGCGGGAAGGGATGAGATGTAAGCAGAAGGAAGGGTCTTTCTCGACTGGACATCCTTCAACGCCCGTGACTGGATAGCTGTGACAAGATGTAACAAGTGTCAGGGTTTTTCCCATACTGAAAAATTCTGCCCTGCAAACGTGTTGAACTGTGGTTATTGTAGTGAAAGATGCCATGACTTAAGAACATGCTGGGGGACCGCCGAAATGCATCAACTGTAGCAGGACGAAGGCCTTGTCTGACCATCCAACTAGCGATAAGAATTGCCCATCATACAAAAAAGCACTTGAGAGGCTGGTTTTAAGGACAAAATATCAGGACAAAGAATGACTGTTCAATAGTTAGAATAGCCCAACACAACGTGAATAGGAGATCTTTGGCGATGAAAGAGTTTAGGCACATGGCTAAGATAAACAAAATAGATATTGCTGCCAATCAAGAGCACCCTACCAAAAGAGGAAAAGTAATCGGAGCTGAGCCACAAGACCTATTGATGTCATACTCAGGGAGTGGTTTTCTCGATGCACCGCAGACCGCTCTTTTAATCACCAATCGGTGCCTAACTGTCACCAAGCAAACTGATCATGAAAACAAGTTTATATCTGTAGCTAACATAGACTACCCTCTTATCAAATTTTTACATCAACGCTCAGGGATCTGCGTTGGGGCTTCCTCTCTGGAATATAAATATGAATCCCTTACTCATCAATTTACGAATAGCAGGCTACTCACCATCAGCGTACGTGGATGACTTTGGGGTCGGTATTGAGGCGAGATCCCGTCACGACCTGGAAACAAAGGCAAAGGAGGTTACCCAGGTCGTTATGAGATGGTGCTTTGAAAGAAAGCTTTCCCTAAACTGCGAGAAGACCCGCTTATTGTTTTTGAAAGGTAGAATGACAGCCTTTCCAACAAGAGTAGCGCTGGGAGATCTTATAATAAAACCGTCTCAGGAGGTAAAGTTTTTAGGAGTGCTCATTGGTGAAAGGGGCATCTTTTCTAGCCACCTGAATAAAGTAAGAAGCAAAACCATATTCCGTTTCAGCTGCCTCAGAAGCATATCAGGAACCACATGGGGACTCAAATACCGCTGTCGGAAACACTGTACAAAGCTTCTTTCTAGACTGTGGCGATGTATGCGGCCCCAGCCTGGGATCAATACTTAAGGCATACCGACCTGTATAAGTATAAGTATAGAATTAAGAGGGTATTGCCAGCGGGAGTAGGGGACAGCTGCTTTACATGCCCTTGCGGAAGATACGAGGAGGTTGCCGATAATCCTTTTTACTATAAAATTAATTGAGAAAAACAAGTTTTAAACAAACATTTTCTTGTCCCAGCCTAGGATCAATACTTAAGGCATACCGACCTGAAATTACTAGAAGAGGCACAAAGGAGGGCTCTCTTACTCGTTACTGGGCTTACCGCACGGCTCCAACTTCAGCCCTGCAGGTTATTGCTGGTCAGCTACCAATAGACCTGAGATTAAAAGTTGCAGCAGCCAAGTATAGAATTAAGAGGGGACTGCCAGCGAGAGTAGGGGACAGCTGCTTCACATGCCCTAGCGGAAGATAAGAGGAGGTTGCTAATAGAATAAAAGAATTAGAAATTACGGAATGGCAAAGGAGGTGGGACACCTGCGAGAATGGAAGACTGACCCACGAATTTCTACCGGATGTTCGTAAAAGGATCAAGAACGACTGGTTCCAAACCGATTTTTGGATTGTGCAGCTCCTCACCGGCCATGGAGACATAAACTCGAAGCTGTTCGACTTTCACAGTAAGGAAAACCCTAACTGCAGATGTTGCGCCCTAGAGGATGTCAAGCACATCATTTTCGACTGTCCAATGCATACTAGCGCTCGCCTGTCCGTGGCTGGAGAATATTCAATTTTAGAGTGGCCACCTCAGTCACTGGAACAATTAGTAGCGACAACTGAAGTTTTTGGCGCTTTCATGATATTCGCGAGGAAGATATTCCAAGCAAAGAAGTGCATACAGTGATAGCATAGGGCAATAACATAGTAATAAGGTAAAAGTAAATTGTATTTTATTTTATTTTTTAGCAGTAAGCTAAAAGTAATTTATATGTTATCATTTATTTAGGCCCACTACAAATAGATAGGAAACTACTGGAAAAGTCCCAGTTTGGTGGGAACAGCTCTCCAGTTGCAAGCAGCCCTTTAGTTTAGTTTCATCGCAGATTTATGCCCACTTATAATGAGAAACTTTATTAAGCCTCACTTTGGTTCATATATTTGGACCAACATGGGAGCAGGTAGGGAGAAAGGGGGAGAGAGAGAGAGAGATAGAGAGAGAGAGTGAGAGAGGGATTGCGAGGTTTGGAAGGAGGATTGGAAATAACCGCTGGTATAGGGTTGCCCTGATATACAGAATCGGGGGAGGGGGAAAGAAGAAAAAAAAGAAAGAGAGTGCGAGGTAGGGTGAAAGGGGGTAGGGAGAAAGAGAGGGAGGGAGAGAGAGAGAGAGAGAGAGAGAGAGAGAGAGAGAGAGAGAGAGAGAGAGAGAGAGGAAAAATCCTTCAAACCAGTTTTTAATTAAGAATGGCCCTCGAGGAAAAGAGACTGTCAACTGGGTCGAGGCCATTCCAAAAGTTTGACTATGTTCTCCTCTTCAGCCAGGAATGGTACAACTAAGAACTGGATGATCGAAGTCAACCATATCGAATGGATTATTAGAGATTTCCAGCTTAAATGGAGGATGGTGGTCAATGACCTTGAAGCCCCTCTTTGTACAAGATGCCAGGACTACGGGCACTCTAAGGCCACATGTAGGTACATCTCAAGTCTGCATCTAGTGTGCTGCTAGTGGGCATGTACTTAAGGAATGCCCGAAAAAAAGTGCACAGATTGGACCGACTTGTATAAACTGTGTGCGGGCAAAAGATTACCCTAGTCAAACGAAACATAAGTCCGGTTGCCGGAATGTTCTGTGCACCTTACCTGGTAAAAGAATATGGCAAAAAGAACTTCCTATGAATAGAATCTCCATATTACAGCTCAACATGTGCCGCCGGCGTATCGTTGCGGAAAAGTTATGGGCACTCTCGCAACGTTATGATATAATGGCATTTCAAGAGCCTACCTGCCGCGGGAACAATGTCACGGGGTTTGGTCTCACGTCGAGAGTTTTAGCCATGGGCACTGGAGAGAGGATGCCCAGGGCTGCTATAGTAGTTAATAACCCTAACCTCGACGTGATGTATCTAGAGCAGTATTCCATGGCAGATTGTGTAGCATGTTGCATCAAATGGGGTGATGTAAATTTGGTCCTAGTTTCATCATACCTTGCGGATGGAAATACCATTGATGATGACATCTACGCCATGGAAATGATCACGGCTCGTAACAGAAACGTAATCATCTGCTCGGTAATTGCAGCTTTGAAGCGTGGAGAAACCCAGGCAACCACTCTAGAGGAGGCGGCAAAGATGTTCCTCAGAGAGACCTATCCCAAGGATGGGTCACCCGCCTCAAGACAACGAAGATGAGAATTTTATAAGACGCACTACGATGTACCAACCTGGAAGGGACTTGTGCCCACCCTGGGCCATATGGGATCACCCTCCTGCCGTGGACAAGCAAAAAACTGGTCGGGCTCCAGGTTTAGACGGGATTGATGCGGCAATTCTGAGGAACAGTATCCCTACTTAGAAGAAAGGCTATTAGCGATGTTCAACAATTTCTTGAATAGGGGATACTTTCCCAAACGCTGGAAAATTGCTGACATCAAACTCCTGTACAAGGGAGCGGACAGGGACAAGCAATTAGCCAAGTCTCATAGGACTATATGTCTCCTCCCTATATTGAGTAAAGTATTGGAAAATCTCTTGTTGACGAGCCTGCAACCGGTCTTCTCAAGAGCGAGTCATCCATGGCAGTATGGATTTACCAAAGGAAGGGGAACTGCCGACGCTCTGCTGAGAGTACGTCGTGATGTAGAAGAGAAGGTAGAGAAGTATGTCATGCTTCTCCTGTTCGACATTTCCTCTGCCTTCGATAGTGTTTGGTGGCCGAGCGTACTCCAGCAGTTGCAAAAGTACGATACTCCCACAACTTGTATGAACTACTGAGGAGCTACCTCCAGGGACTAACCCTCAAGATACGGGGTACCTTTTTCGAGGTGGAAGAAACCATAGAGAGGAGTTGTCCGCAGGGTTCTGTTCTTGGTCCAGCCCTGTGGAAACTAGTCTTTGACGAGTTGCTGGGAGTGCTGTAAGAGGAGCAGTCTCCCTCCATGGCCTATATAGATTATTTAGCCGTCTTGGTAGCCTCGAATAGCAGGGTCCGATAGAAAGAAGAAGCCGAACGGTGCGCCAGCCTGATAGGAGAATGGTGCGAGAGAAGAAGTTGAGGATGGCGGTGCCCAAGATACAGGCCATCCTCCTGAGAGGAAGGACTGATAGGGCTCATCCTATAAAAATAGTCATTCAAAGAGCCACAATACATCCGAGTGAGGAAGTCACCTACCTTGGAATCAGAGTTAGGAGGAATTTCAACGTGACGCCTCACTTGGACTATTTGAGAAGTAGGGTGAACCTTACCCTTAATGGTCTCAGTCGCATCGGGGGCCCCTTTTGGGGTCTCAGGTATCCAGCATCCTTGGCTATTTATAGAAGAGTAGTTTTTGGTATACTAAGGTATGCGTCCCCGGCCTGGAACAGGAACCTCTCGCACAGACAGAAGAACAGGTTGGCGACGATCCAACGAATGGCCCTGCTACGAGATACTAGGTCGTATAAGTCAGTGTCTCACGAGGCGGTGCAAGTCTTGGGAGGAGCTATTCCCCTCGACCTCCTACTAATGGAAGACATGTTTCGTTACAAAATAAAACGAGATGGCTTGGCGGATCTACCACAAAACCTATGCGAGCGGAGATGTGAAGACCCCAGAGGATGGAAGAAGATCCTCCGGGAGGATACAATAACAGAATGGAATCGGTAGGAAGTACTTCCCCACCGTCGAATCGCGCCTAGAAAAGACTTGGGTCCTCCCGGACTATTGGCTCTCTCAAATTCTACGGGGCATGGGGGATTCAGCGTGAAACTTTTCAAACACGGCAAAAACCTCGACCCCCTATGCCCCAGTCGTGGAGTACCAGAAACCGCCGAACACATTGTCGTCGTCTGCACCGCCTATGAGACACTAAGGGCCAAACTGCTGAGGGAGAGAGGGACATTCTGTCTGAGAGCGACCTCTCTCAGCTCATGACCAAGGAAAATTACCCGCAGTTCAAAAATTTTGTAGGATAGAAGGAAACTGTGGGTCTGATCCACTTCACCATGGGTAGAAGAGAGGAATCTCCTTGGAGGTCGCCGGACAGGGGAGGCGAAGAAGAGAAAGGGAGAGACTAATTCATATTGAAAAAATGAAGAAAATATTGCAGTGAAAACTGTATAATGATGTACTTGCAGCACTGATATGTTATGCAGGCATTTAACAACAACATTTAACTTTATTATTAGAAGCACTTTTAAAGAAAGGCTTTAGACTGAAATTTTCAAAGTGTAACTTCGCGCAAGATTCGGTAAAATATTTAGGCCATATAATTAAGGATAATACCATTAAACTATTGAAAGATAATTTAACTGCTATTAACGATTTTCCTGTTCCAAGAACACAAAAAAATGTCCGACAATTTTTAGGGAAAATTAATTTTTTTCCGGAAAATATGTACCAAATATATCGATTATTTTAGATCCGTTGCATAATTTATTGAGGAAATGACAAAAATATATCTGATCTGCAGAATTTCAAAAATCCTTTGAGACAATAAAAAAATTGCTGTGTTCAAAACCGATTTTGGCCATCTTTGATCCACATTTACCGATACATATCTACACAGATGCATGCCTACAAGGAATTGGGGCTTTGTCTTGAAACAACCTCAGAAAAATGAAGAAGAAAAACCATGTGCGTATTTTTCCAGGAAGTTGAATGAAGCCCGGAAAGAAAAAAGGCTATTTATCTGGAATGCTTGGCAATTAAAGAGGCAGTGAAATATTGGCAGCATTGGCTTATGGGCAAGTAATTTACAGTTTTCTGTGATCATAAACCCCTAGAAAGAATGAATATTAAGGCTAGAACCGATGATTTTTACAGATACAATAAAACAGATACAATAAAGATACAATACAGATTTACAGATACAATAAAGATACAATGAAACGGAGCATACAGTAACAGGCTTTTCCCCAAAATATTTATTAGAAGGCAAAAATTTCGATATTCTTCCTGATGAATTGAAAAAAGAAAAAACACTTAATGATTTAATTCAAGATAGAAAAATGGCCTTAGAAAAAACCATACAATCACATAATTATAATACACATCGTTTTGATCAAAATAGAAGAATTTGTGAATTGAACGTAGGAGATTTGGTATATGTTGAAAATGGTAATCGATTAAACAGAAAAAAATTAGATGAACTAAAAGTAGGACCATTTAAGATTTTGGAAAAAATTTCAAACTCAATTTACAAAATAGATATTGGCTTTAAGAAACCAGAATCGGGTTTTTTTTTATATTACAAAACTTGTTCCAGTTCCGACATAAAGGCATATAGTATAAAGTTAATGGATGATCAATAAAGCGTTGCTGTTTACCTTCTCCAGGGGGGGGGGGAGATGTAAAAGATGTTCGCCGAACTTCTTTTAATATAATCTGAATTGTAATTGATTTATCCCGAAAGAACAGGTGTGATAGCGGGAAGGTTATAAACATTTGAAAATAAGACTAATTGTGACCACTATTAAATGTGATCAAACGTGATTATTATTGATTATTAAATTTCAAGTTGAATATAAGTTATTGACGTTAAAAGGTGGGAAATAGTTTCTTATAGTGTTGTTTCTTTGGTTACAGGTAAGATTTAATTTATTCGTTCGTATGTATACATGTACATTGTATACAGAAATGTATGGTATGTACAGTATACAAAATAAACTCCCTTCTGGCAGGGTTACTGTTAGAAGGAAAATATTAAAAAAAAAAGGTAAGATTTAATATTAAAATAAACCTGTAATGTAAATTATAAAAAGTTTTGTAATTAATTAAAATAAACTTTGGTTACAGAGAAACGCAATATAGTTTTATTTCACAACACATTATATATATACGGTCACTATACAATGTTATCATGAAATCATGAGCCGATTCTTCATGGAGTGTCACTTCTGTTATGTAATCCTTACATACATGTCCGGCGCAACAACTCTTCACCGAGTCCGGGCCGCCTCAAGCAGTCTCCGCCAGTTGGCTCTATCCCGTGCAGCAGCCCTCCAGTCCAGCACGCCGAGAAGAGTCCTATCATCTTCAGTCACACCATCCATCCACCTTACGTTTGGCCATCCCACTCTTCTCGGTCCTACAATCTCCTCCTTAATTACCCTTTTCGGGATCTCGCCATCATCCGTTCTGACCAAATGGCCAGCCCATCGAAGTCTTCCCAATTTAATGATTTTGGAGATCTCGTTTTCTTGAAAGAGCTCGTACAGTTCTAGGTTCTTTCTTTTTCTCCATGTCTCTCCTACTTTGATTGGTCTATATATTCTCCTTAATATCCCCCTTTCGAACATCAAGAGCCGCTTTTCATCCGCCTTCTTAATTGCCCATGCCTCCAAGCCATAAATTAGTACTGGGCGGACTATTGTCTTGTACAGACTTATTTTGGTCTTCCTTGAAAGATAACAATTTTAGGAGTTTTTGGATAACCTGAAGTAGCACCTGTTGGCGGTTATTATCTTACGCTTGATTTCTTGGGAGATAACGTTTTGGGAGTTTATTTCACTTCCCAAGTAGACGAAGTTGTTGACCACCTGGAATCTGTACTGACCAACCTCAAAGTACTCTTCGTTGTTGTTTCCTAGTCCTCCAATCTGCATATACTTTGTTTTCCGCTGGTTTACTTTTAAACCGAAGTTTCTTGCAGCTTTCTCGAGGGGAAGAAATGCTTCCCTTAGGGCTCGCTTGGATCTGGCCATTATGCCCAGGTCGTCACATATCCCAGCAACTGCACCAGTCTGTTGACCAAGGTTCCGCCAACCTGAATCCCTGATCTCCTGACAGCTCCCTCTGTGGCCAGGTTGAAGAGCGCGCGACATGCGAGCGCATCTCCCTGTCTCACTCCATCTGTCTGTGTAGAACTACTCCAAAATATCGGCTCCGATGCGTACCACACACTTTGAATTCCTCATGGTCATTTTTACCAGTCTCGTCAGCTTTTTAGATATTCCCATTTCCTCAAGAATCTGGTAAAGCTCCATCCGATCCACACTGTCGTATGCGGCCTTGACGAAGTCGACAAAGAGGTAGTGAGTCGTGATCCGGTATTCCTAACACTTCTCTAGTAGCATTCTTAATGTGAAGAGCTGGTCTATAGTTGACCTACCTCTTCTAAATCCCGCCTGCTAGTTCCCAAATTGTCTTTTCGCCAAGGGGGACAGCCGATCAAAGAGAATGCTTGATAGGATCTTGTATGTGCATGACAGCAGTGCGATTCCTCGATAGTTTTCGCAGTCAGACTGGTCTTTCTTATGTATAGGACATATTATGGCTTTTGCCCAGTCCTCTGGCATACGCTCCTGTTCCCAGATCATTATTTTCATGTTGCGAAGTTCCTTTCTTAGCTCCTCCCCACCATATTTCAAGAGTTCAGGCTGGATCTCGTCTATCTCACATGCTTTTTTACTTTAACTTACCTATATATGAAATATATAGTAAGTGGAAGTATTGCGATCGTGAAAAATTTCGACTTCCGGTTTTCAACGGAAATACACGTTTTGGGACCCCTTGAGTCGAAATAACCAAGTCACGCGAAATGGTCTGTGTGTGTTTGTCTGTGGTTGTGTGTCTGTGTGTGTGAGTGTGTGTGTGTGTGTGTGTGTGTGTGTGGGTGTGAACAGACTAGCTAAAAAACTATAAACCGTGGGAACCTGAAATAGGGTATTTAGTGTAGGTATATGCTCGCGATGTGACACCAAAAATTTCATCAAAATTTCTAAAAGGGAGGGGGTACTTTATTTAATAACTTTTTAGGTTTTTTTTCGATTTTCTCAAAAACGGCTATACAAATTTTGATTAAACTGAGTATTTGATCAATTTTTTCCCCGAGATATGACTGTAAAAATTTAATCAAAATTGATTAACCGGAGGGGTAACTTTACATAATAAATTTTGTATCATTTTCACGTGTTTCTTTTATTTACTCAAAAACGGCTTTAACGATTTTGATCAAACTGGGTATATGATGTATGTATATGCCCAAGATACGAATGTAAAAATTTCATCAAAATTGATCAACCGGAGGGGGGACTTTACTTAATAAATTTTGTACCAATTTCACGTGTACATATTTTTTATTTATTCAAAAACGGCTTTAACGATTTTGAAGAAACTGGGTATTTGATGTATGAATATACCAAATATGTGAAAGCCAACATTTCATCATAATTGGTCCAACTGAGGGGGCACTTTATTTCATGACTTTTTTTTCCAATTTTTACCTTTTTTTCGATAACGGATTTACGAAAAAACTATTTAGTTCAGATTTTGAATCGGTCAGTTGTGGGGCTTCACGATTTTTAACTAGACCAAGACTGATTTCAGAAGAATGATATCTGACTTTCATTAGGTTTTTTATTTCTGGTGTAAGCCAGGGAGCGGTTTCTAATTATATGTAGTAGTTTTATTAGGAGCATGGTTATCTAACAAAGATAAAAATTTTGAGTTGAGTAAATCAATTTTGGCATCAATGTTATCTACCTCATCTATATCTCTCCAGCTAATAATATTAAGGTCATCAATGAGTTTAGCGTGATCAAGATGAGTAGTTTTATTAGGAGCATGTTTATCTAACAAAGATAAAAATTTTGAGTTGAGTAAATCAATTTTGGCATCAATGTTATTTACCTCATCTATATCTCTCCAGCTAATAACATTAATGAGTTTTAGGTCATCAATGAGTTTAGCGTGATCAAGATGATTAAGATTTCGAGAGGTTATAGTCCCGGGTTTTTGAGTTTCAGAGAGACGATAGTTTACAAATATAATATCATGTTGACGACAAAAGAAAACTGATACTTGACCCGATGAAATAACTTTATCTAGATTTTTCGAATCAACCGCAATGATATCTAGCCAGGTATCACTTGTTTGAGAATGACAGGTAGGATTAAATTTAATTAAAGAAAGATTAAAGCTTTGAAAGAGATCATTTAAAATTTTTGAATAATAAGAGTCAGCTCCAAGATCAATGTTTAAATCACCGTTTAAAACTATATTATCATACAGGGGAACAAATCTTTCTAATATATCACGCACATCAATATGAAAACTGTTATGTGGTGGAGTACGCCTTTAATGACAGACCATTGTTCATAATTAAAGCCGTTCTGTTCATTCGAGAAGTGACAATTAACAAAACGCATTAATTTCTAATCTAAGTAAGTTGGTAAGTGAAAAATGTGTGTTGCAAGAACTCACCAGATTTTTATTCCTTAGCTTCCTGATGGCTTCCTCTATCTCATCCTCGTCAGGGGGCTCAGAGTCGTCAACGTGAGCTTGTTTTCTTTGTCTTTTTTCTGGCTTCTTTGTCTTTTTCTGGGCTTACATTTAGACAGCCTGCTCTGTTAAGTGCCTTTCTGTTAAGTGCCGTCTCCATCTTCTTAGTATATCCTCTTTTTCTGTGAGGAGGTGGCCAGCCTCATCCTTGCAGAATGTGACTTTTTGTTTGGCACGTCTGTCTTCATTTATTCTTTGGAAGATGAGTCTGCATTCATTAGCACTACATAGGTTCTCGATTTCCTCCATCCGCTTGTTCTCCCATTCTCTTTTCTTTCTTTGGAGCAGCCGTTTCTCAGCCCTTCTCTTCTCACGATAGGTCTCATCCGTGTTTCTGGTTCGCCTTTGAACTCTTTTAATATATGCCTTATTCTTTTCTATGGTAGCTCGAAGGCACTCTTCGTCAAACCATGGAGACCTTTGTATATGTTCTATTGCTTACAAGTTCAGATTTGTACCTGGAGCTTATGAGTATATGGTCTATTTGGTTGGCCACTTTTCCATCCGGTGATCTCCAAGTTGGCTTATGTATGTTTCTTCGTTATGTTATCCGGATTACTATTGTAGGTTTCTAATTTTGTTTCTGCAACTATTGAGTCGTTTAAATTAAAAAGGCTGTCAGTGCCAAATTATTTATTTTGGGAAGAGGAAAATCTGCTATCTAAGCTCAAATGTGACTAGAAAAAATATTAGGGACATATCAAGTTTTGAAATAATTTACATTCTGCTAAATAATTTCAATATTAGTTTGTTTCATCACCAATTCCATCTATGATGGCTAATTGTCTCATTTTTTTCTTTAAGTTAGTATAATGTTTCTAGCTGGTGATATGATATAAAAATCTTTAAGATAGGCACTTATTAGGAATTATTTCCATCATTAATTTTCCAGTTAATTTTTCGATTTCTTACACTTTTCAACTTAAATTGTGAGTTGTAATTGTTTCCTGTTTATTAACTGAAATGTAGTAGAATAAAGCGTTATCCAAGAGCCAGACTGTCTTAAGTTAGTTTTCATTGATTTTGAGGTTTCGATCGATCTTGATTAAATCGAAAGAAATTTAAATATTCGATTTTCTAAAGGTTGCCGAAGTTTTCAAAAGCCAAACCGTCACAAGTTCGGTGTTCGCTGTTCTTGAGAGCCTAAGTGTGTTGTTAAGAGCCTAAGTCCTATAATAAATGAATGCATTTTATTGAAACAGACAGTGAAAATGAGCTTGGATGTGTTTGTGAGTTTTCTGCATTGGAGGTAGTCATCTCTCAGGTACCGAAATAACTAATATAAATATTGTCTATTGTATTTCCAAATGAATGAAACTCTCCTGAAATAAATTAAAATTTTAATGTTTGCTGATGTTCATTCATCAGTAAAAACCGCAAAATAAAAGTTGATATCTCCCAGAAACAACCTCTTTGTATGAAAGTCCCCTCAGCAAAAATTTGGCAGCCATGAAAATGCTTAATATCATAAATTCTACCCTACTAGAATTGAAGGAACAGTGTTTAGCAATTTATTTTCTGAATAATTTTTTATTACGAAGGATATTACTCTTAGTATTTCGCTATTAAAAAGTCGAAAATTCATTGAAAGGACTTACGAACATAATTGACTCAACATTGATCTTATTAAAAAAAAAAATCCAATCATAATCATAGAAGATAGGGTGTTGGAAGTTGTATTAAACACGCATTTTTCCACTTTTCTGTGTGTATTCATAAAATTGAAAAGGTAACTGTTTATATAATTATAATAAAAAAAAACGGGAAAGACTAACGTGGTAGAGTGTAAAAAAATTTCGAATTTTTTTTAAGCCAAATTAAGGTAAATGTACCAGAAATAGACTGTTGAACCTTCTAGAAAGTCCTGCAGCAAATAAACTTATGAATGATATGAACTTAAGGGCCAGCAAAGGAGATTTTGTCGTTGCATTAGTGAGAGGAAAAAGGAAGAAACGGAAAGTTGTTGCCGAAATTATAGATGCGGAAAAGATGAAAATTATAAAGCTGTTGTGTACAATTCTTGTAACAGAATGAGAACAGTTTTTATCCAGCATTCTAATGATAATATCAAAATTCTTCACTCTGATATTATAAACATACTGCCTAGCCCGCTGAACTGTGGACAGAGATATCAATTTCCGATATCTGTTTAGGTAGAATGGTGAATCCACCGATATGTATGTTACTTACTAAGTTGTTTTGGTTTTTATTCTCTGATTAAAATATATTTATTTCATTCTATCAATGTTTTATACTTACGTATAATCCGTATGTATTGTTTAGAAATAAAATTTATTAAAATTTTTCATTGCAGTGCATATTTTGCCTATTTTCCCAGTAAAACCAACAACTTCTTTTACTAGTACAATGATGTGTCTAATACTAATACTTTTAAAAATTTCAAGTGTCAATTACTGATGCAAAGTCAGGTATTAGAATTATTAAATATATTAATAAAAAGGTATATAATTTTTTCATGTGATACACTGAATTCAAGAGGAGAGTAAATTTACTATCACCTAAAACAATTTTTAGAAGTTCCCAATGGATACAATCGGAGTACTTAGCATAAATGCTGAAAATGTTTCTAGTGTCTATTACTGGTACATTAACCTTACGGTTTTCTATATTTATTATCTTCTCCAACTAAAAAGTATAAAATAAAAAACGTTTTATGAAAAAAAATAAACCGACTTCGAAACCTAGGAACCAATAAAAATAAATGCACTGAAAAGTATGAAATAATTGCCTTCTGATTTTTATGAATATACAGCAAAATTGAAAATGGTATAAAAAGCGGGAAAATGCAATAAAATGAATAATTTTACTTTTATTTGTACAAATACACACTAATTGTTATTAAAATATTAAATACTATGTTCAATACAACACAATCTTTTTTGAGACGGCACAAAATAAAACACTAGACATTGAGAAAATCTTAAAATGGATCTTCTCTTCTCATCTATTGATTTTAATGCCTATGATTGGATTGTATCAGTAACATGTCATTTATTGCTATCATTGCGCCGCCTCAGAAAAGATTGTGAATGATAAATTTGAATGAATGAATTTGATGATATTATTTCTCTTGTTGAATAAATTATAAAATCACAGTTTGTCTGCCGGCCAGCTCATACTCCTTACTCTCCCTCTTCCTGGATTCACTGACTTGGCCTACTCCATGATTTGGTTATTCTGCGAATGATAAGAAAAAAAATGGTTTTGCCCGCCTGCTGTTCTTGGATAGCTACATCAAAGTTCCTCGCCTGCAAATTCAAGTCGGCGTAGTTATTAAGTGTCATTGAGTGCCGTAGGTAGCAGCAAATCATGCTTCGTACTCAACTAGTTAATGATGAGCGTAAAAAAATTATATCTAAACTACTGTTGTAGTACACGTGTACAAGTAAATATAAAAAAAATATAGGAATAAAATATATACTTCAATCAATAAAGTTTTCCCTACTTTCTTCAGAAGGAAAAGGAGGAGTGAGAGAAGTGACAGCTCTAGTAAGGATGCTGCCGGTAGGGGTTCGGACAGAGACAGTTCGGGTGACGCCATCTCCCCCGGGAAAGGTATCAATGACACGACCTACTGGCCAATGACCGGGGAAACAGCGTTGTTCAAGGAGGATAACTAAATCACCACGTGAAAGATTCTTGAAACCTTTGTTCCATTTAGTTCTTTGCTGGAGCGTGTGAAGGCACTCTTTCCGCCATCTTTCCCAGACGGTGTTGATTTGTGTTTGAAGGAGACGCCATATGGATAAGGCAGAAGTACGTGTCAGTCTTTCTGAGTGCAACTCTGACATCGCCATAAGGGGCTTCTACCTGAGGGTTGCAGCATGTCCTCTTAAGGATGCATCGCAAAATCCTATTAGAGTAAAGTGAGCCTGCATGAAAGAAATTTTCCTTGGGATGCGAATAGTAGAAATGTTGTCCCACTGGAATGATAAGGCTTTCCATTTGATGATGATTTCATGAGGCAGTTCGTCATCCCAACCTACTTTGTCCTTCTACAGTTCTTGAATGTGAGATTTGGTGATAAATATGCTAGGAGCCAAAAGACCTAAATGGTCGAAGATTTGAGCTATTGCTGATAGCATGGTGCGCTTCGTGATTCGTGTCAGACAAATTGGCCTTGCGGAGTAAGAGAACGTGTCGTCTTGAGAATTCCAGGATAAACCGAGGATCTTGATGGAATGGGGCACTATGAATTTAATAGTGACAGATTCGGCGGGTCTGGATGTAATGGGAATGAGTTCTTGGTGATTGGTTGCCTATTTGCTTAGGGAAAATCAGAAAAATAAGAAGATTTGCTGAAGTTCTTCAACTAGTTGACCGGTTTCACGGATGGAGTTGGCTCCCGACACAAGATTATCGATATACACGTCCTCAGTGATGTGCTTAGCAGCGAGAGGGAACTTGGCACCGTCGTCCTTCACAAGCTGTCTGAGGACTCGTAATGCATGGTAAGCGCTACACTTAACGCCGTGTTGAGCTGAAATTCTTGTAATTGTTCCATGGTGTCTTCTCGCCAGACGATCAGTTGATAGTGCCTTTCGTCAGGATATAAAATTTTAAGGTGGGCCTAGAATCATTAAAAGCGGTTATAAAAGACATAGTAACCGACCAGGTCAATCCGTTAATCATTGATAAACTGGCACTGTGATGAAAAGATCCTATGTATCTGCTATAGTTACCAAGCCCCAGGAAGCTCCTAAAGAACCGCCGAGTTCTGCTTTCATATCGCAGACTGAAAAGAGTAAGGAAAAATACCCCTCAATTCAGGCTCTGAAACAAGGTATCAAGAAAATTTTTCTACCTGCTTATGAAGGAGTCAAAATCAGAGGTGTGGTGGAGACTGCTAAAGCAGTAATTATTCGTACGAACACGAAAGATGAGGCAAAGAAGGTCGTATATTACCTAGAATGGTAATATACGATGTACCAAGTGAACTAGAACAAAGTACTATCACTGACCGTATCCTGACCGTAATTAATACGGCTTTCTTTTCGTGACTAATTACATCTCGCATAAGTAATTAGTCCAAAAATCTTTTTAGGTAAGACTATAGATTAGGCCGGGGGGAGGGTTTTCCCTCCGTATTCCTGACCGTAATTAATACGGCTTTTTTTCGTGACTAATTACCTCTCGCATAGGTAATTAGTCCAAAAATTTTTATTAGGTAAGACTATAGATTAGGGCGGGGGGAGGGTTTTCCCCGATCCCACCAGGGACCACCTCCGTCGCCCTCGCGCTCAAGTTGGCTCTCGCAAACGTAAATTTTCATTACCTAATGGGTTTTTTTTCCCTAGCTAATTACCTCTCGTTAAATATTCAAAAAGTCCTTATTATGTGGTGTAGCGGTGGGGGAGGGCGGGTGGGGATTTCCCTCCAATCCCTTAATACTCATATATTTGTTTTCTTTTAGCCCTGATGAAGATCCACAAGCTGGATCGAAACGTTGGCTTTCGAAAATATTTTTTTTTTCAAACTGAAAATCCTGATCATCATTTAACCTATCGAAAACAGTATTTGAAGATATAGGATACATTTTTATTCGATAATCGAATACATTTCGGTTTCTAAACTTCTAAAATATTTCATTTTGTTGGTTCATCAAATTGATAGAATAAAATTTACTGTTCAATATTAAAGGTAAATTTGGTTAATATCAGATAATAAAAATAAAAGAAATTAGAGATGAGAGATGGTCAACTGTTCTTCAATTACGATAGGTTAAATGATGGTCAGGATTTTCAGTTACAATGATATTTATTATGGTAAGCCAACGTTTCGATCCAACTTGTGGATCTTCATCAGGGCTAAAAGAAAACAAATATATGAGTATCTATGCTAGAGGGTGACAATAAATGGATACATTACAGAACTGATAATGATATAAAAGATGGTGTATACATGAATATTAAAATAAGAGGCTGGTTAACAAGATAAAATAGAATCTGATATTTACCTACTGAGTCCAGGTGGATACTAAGACTAAAGGTAAAAATAAGGTGAGAGGTAGTGGTAGGGGGTTAGTTTGCCGACTTCGAAGGTTTATGGCGGGGAAATCCAACGCTTTTGAAGTGAAGGCACATGACAACTGCGTGAACAAAAATATTTAAAAACTAACAAAATATATGGTACTGTATACAAATAGTTGTGTCTGGACAGAATAATAACATAAAAATGAGATAATACATAATGTAACAATGCATACAAATTTGGATAATATACAGAAAGAAGCATACAATACAAAAAATAATAATAGTACAAGAGGTACTATTAAGAGTAGTACAAGAGATAATTGCAGGTACCTATGAAATCAAAACTAGGATTTGAGGATGCGGAAGATGTTAGAATAAGTGGATGAAATTATCTCTTTATCTGTTTTGTGATTTACCGGGTTATTTGTTTCTAGATGGATGAAAATGGATTCTGAGAGGAGACGTTTGTCGTGGTTAGATACAGTTGCTAATATGGAGGGGTTCTCAAAGTCGAAGGAATGGTTGTGGGCAATGGCATGTTCTGCTAATTTAGATGTAGACGAATTACGCGTGAAATACTGTATTTATGTTGATAAATACGTTTTTTAAAATAATTTTTGGTTTCACCTATATAGCAACTGTTGCAATTAAGCGTGGAGCACTGGATACGATAAACTACATTACACTTGTCTAGGAGACGTACAGGGTCTTTGAGTTTTGTATAAAGATTTTTTAATTTATTGTTATTTTTTAATACTAGGCGCATGTGTGGGAAACTCGATGAGAAGGATTTTTTAATTTTGTTTGAGAGAACGGGGATATATGGGATAGATCTGTATTGGAAAGTAGAAATCGGAGGTTGTGAAGAGTTGTTAGAGAGATTTTGAGTTTTAGCATTGTTATTGATAAGTGTTTTTTTTTTTTTTTTTTTTTTTTAAAAAACAACACATTAATGCCTCTTCTGGAACATTAATGCCAAAAACCTAGACCGGACTAAGCAAACGTTTAACCAAGTATTCAAGACCGGCCCCAGAGAAAGAGACTCAGTACATTGGATAGCCGAAGTTTCCCCGCCGGTAAGGGATGAGGGATTGTTAGCAGAAGGAAGGGTCTTTCTCGACTGGACATCCAGGAGAGATTTGGTGATAAATATGATAGGAGCCAAAAGACCTAAATGGTCGAAGGTTTGAGCTATTGCTGATAGTATGGTGCACTTCGTAGACTGGACTTGCAGCGAACTTCGCGTAATTACCTTTCAAATCAGTATATGCGTACAATACAGACAATATCGAAAGGAATGCTTCTTGACGAAAGGCGCAGACTGGCAACGCGTCTCTAATAACATCCAATGGCATACATCTGGACGTTACATCAAACGGAATCTAAGAACATATTGACGTGCAGTTAGATGATGAGGCAGCTGAACTCATCTAAATTTTTTACAGCAGTAAGCGAGGTATTGCCCATTGTCAGGGAATCAACAAGGAAAGGAAAACCTGGTGGAATGACCAATTGATATCACTGAAGCAAGAGACCTACATGGTAAGACGGCGTTTTCAGAAAGAAAACAATCCTACTACCAGGGAGCGATTAAAACAAACATATTACGCTTACATAAGGCAATCGTAAAGACGAAAAAGGAAAACTGGGAAGCTTAACTCGAGGATTGCAGGAACCCAGGGGGAATCGCATATCGAAGAGATCTAGGCAAAATCCTGAATAGAAATAAAATCGTGTCTTTTGAGCATAATGGCGGCGTGGCCAGGACAGTGTATCTGTATCTAACATAGACTCCCCTCTTACCAATCTTTACATAATAAATGTTTATGCAAAGTTTGCCACCCCACTCGATGATATACTGTCTCAATTGCAAGCCATCATTGGAAAGATAAGAAAAAACACGATAGTCCTTGGTGACTTTAACGCACATTCAATTTTGAGGCAAACTGACAGCAGTCAAAGACGAAGTGCTCGGAATCTGGAAGGATTACTTTGAGGAGCTGCTAAACAGTGAAGATCCCTCAGAGGATGAGGACATGGACCACGCTGAGGACCATCCCAGCGATGTGGTAGAGGAGCCGGATCTACTGGATGTACAGATGGCGATTGAGAGGGTCAAGCGGCGAAAAGCCCCTGGGATAGATAGCTTACCTAGTGAGCTATTCAAGGAAGGGGGTGAGTCACTGACGAGCCATCTACACCAGCTCATCCTGAAAATATGGAGAGAGGAAAAGATCCCGGACGTATGGAACACAGGTCTCATATGCCCAATTCTGAATAAGGGATCCATGTACGAGTATAAAACTGGAAGATATTGCTTCTAGGAATGGATTTATAATTATTAATGAGCCCTCTGCACTTCCTACGTTTTCGAGCCCCATTGAAGAGTCTTACATTGATGTGACTATGGCCTTACCCAGTATCGCGCAGTTTATAAATTTATAGAATTTGGTAGACTGGACTTGCAGCGAACTTCGCGTAATTACCTTTCAAATCAGTATATGCGTACAAGACAGACAATATCGAAAGAAATGCTTTTTGACGAAAGGCGCAGACTGGCAACGCGTCTCTAATAACATCCAATGGCATACATCTGTAACGGAATCACGTCAATTTGTGCAGTAAGATGATGAAGTAGCTGAACTCTCACCTAAAATTTTCACAGCAGTACGCGAGGTATTGCCCATTGTCGGGGAATCAACATGGAAAGGAAAAACCTTGTGGAATGACCAAATAACATCACTGACGCGAGAAACGTACAGGGCAAGACGAGAAAACAATCCTACTACCAGAGAGCGATTAAAACTAACTTAAAATTAACTTAAAATAACGTTAAGATGAAAAAGGAAAACTGGGAAGCTTACCTCGAGAATTGCAGGAACCCATGGGGAATCGCATACCCAAGAGCTATAGGCAATATCCTGAATAGAAATATATTTATGTCTTTTGAGCATAATGGCGGCGTGGCCAGGACGTATAACGTATAATAACGTATAACGCCAAAATAAGAATATAACGTATAGACTGAAGCTGCACGTATAGTATCAACATATTTCTTACTTCATCGTTCTGGTATTCTTCTTTTAATTTCATATATCTGTTGTCATTTTATAAGATTTTAAACATACTTAGGATGTATTCTCCTGCTTTTTGTTCATTTTTTCAACTTTTATGACAAATGAGGACATTTATAACAACTAAACATATATCAACAATACACCAAATAATACTCTCTTTCATACTTCTTCATTCCGATATATTTCTTTTTTATTTCATATTTATATCATAATTTTATAAGATTTTTATCAATTTCAGGTCGAAATTTACTGTATTTTCATCGAATTTCATGAATTTTGGTACTTGAAGCATTATTTCGAAGATTTTCCTTTCCCCCAATACCGAAAACTATCGATTTTATTCGATTATGTAAATTGAAAAAATCTCTGCATTTATGGAAATTGTACAATTACTTACAAACTTATAGCGTTTTTAATTTTTTTTTTGTTGAGTAAAATAATCATCTCCATAATAGGATTATTATTCTCATGTTAGATAACTGTGTAATAATGCGTGCGAAACATTTTCACGGAACAACTAATACATATGTCCACAAGATAGTCATTTTAGTAAATTTATTTTTATGATAGACTAGCTGTATGTCCCGGTTTCACCCGGGGAATTTCATTTTTCTAATGAAACGGTCGGTTTAGGAAAAAAAGCGACTGTAAAGCGAGATCATTACGTTTTTTATTAGGATAAACCATTGGGAACCACTGAGCGAAATTTGGAGAATTTAGGATAAACGGTATGGAGTTCTGTAAAGAACAAACAAATAAGCAGAAATATATCCCTGCAGTTTCAGCTTCTCGCAAATCGGCTTGCCTAAGCCTCTGTGGCGCAAAGCGGACCTCATATTTCTGGGCAGACTCAGTTTCCGCGATTCTGCCTGTCTAAGCCTCTGTTGTTCAATCCTATTTTGATGTTCGTCGAGAGTTTCAGCTGCTCGTATTTGACGTTGTTTTTTAGCTTTTGAGCTCACTACTCCAATTGAAGCTCGCTTCTTAGGAGGCATTAATAAAAAATAAGTTCACCATACATGTATATAAACGTATTGTAATGTTAAAAGCAACAAAAAAAAAACATATGGTTTAAAAATACTAGAACTCGACGCCTACCAAGGAACGGTCTTACCGGGCCTTGTTGGCCTCTTCAAAATCTATAAAATGATTTTTTAGGCTGTTTTTTCGACTCAAACGGTCGATTTCGTAAAAAAAACCGTTGTAAAGCGAGATCATGACAATTTTTCTAACAATAAAGAATATACCCAGAGATTGGCTGAAGTTATGCAATTTTAATATGGACAGGTGTTCGCACCAGGTATCAAAGACTTTATTTATATAGAAGATAGATAGATGATATCAGAGAAAATCATATCAAACCTGTTTTAATATTTTTTTATTTTTTTTTGTTTTTTTATTTGTTTATATGATTAACTTATATTTTTTAAATTTCAAAGGAATTACATACTGTATAATTTAAATATTCACTATGCATCATTTATACACGATACATAAATTTATACGTTATATACACTTACACAATATACTCATAACATAGACAATATACATTCAACACACATAAATACATAAAATACGTTATACACACATATATACGAAATATATACTCTACGCACATAAATACGCGATATACTATAAACACACACACACACACACACACACACACACACACTGAAATATATAAATATATTATCACACAACAGTAGGGAGGAAATGCCGGTTCTGGCGCCCCTCATTTTGCCAGGGATTAGGGATTAATTAGGGGGTTAGGGATTAAGATCACGTGGTGGTTAAGGTTGTAAAAAATTGTAAAAATATCGGAATGAAAGTAAGAAATAAAGAAAATATATGTTCATTTGTTATAAAATTTGTAATAAATGCAGGTGATGCATAAGAATTTACAAGAAAATTTTTAAAATCTTATAAAATTATAAGAAAATATATGAAAACCACTGACGAACCACTATCAGAGCTAGTCAAAGAATACGCTAGAACTCCACAAGGAGAAGCCGAATTGAAGGAACATCTCGCCGAATTTGGAAACCTGCTAAAGGAATACTTGGATAAGATTTTAAAAAAAACACGGTGAGGCATATGACGATCGTTATGGAATTAGAGTCATGCCTTTAGGGGGATAAGCTATTGGAGATTCGACAAACGTTCGGCGGTTTCCTAACAGCGAAGATATTTCTATAAACGACTTAGAGTATGAAGGAACTCCGGGATTGTTGCAGCAACTCTATTTGAAAAAACCCACAAGATTATAAGGAGACCGACATTTTAAGGAGAGCGATTAAAACATAACGTTAAGATGAAAAAGGAAAACTGGGAAGCTTACCTCGAGAATTGCAGGAACCCATGGGGAATCGCATACCCAAGAGCTATAGGCAATATCCTGAATAGAAATATATTTATGTCTTTTGAGCATAATGGCGGCGTGGCCAGGACGTATAACGTATAATAACGTATAACGCCAAAATAAGAATATAACGTATAGACTGAAGCTGCACGTATAGTATCAACATATTTCTTACTTCATCGTTCTGGTATTCTTCTTTTAATTTCATATATCTGTTGTCATTTTATAAGATTTTAAACATACTTAGGATGTATTCTCCTGCTTTTTGTTCATTTTTTCAACTTTTATGACAAATGAGGACATTTATAACAACTAAACATATATCAACAATACACCAAATAATACTCTCTTTCATACTTCTTCATTCCGATATATTTCTTTTTTATTTCATATTTATATCATAATTTTATAAGATTTTTATCAATTTCAGGTCGAAATTTACTGTATTTTCATCGAATTTCATGAATTTTGGTACTTGAAGCATTATTTCGAAGATTTTCCTTTCCCCCAATACCGAAAACTATCGATTTTATTCGATTATGTAAATTGAAAAAATCTCTGCATTTATGGAAATTGTACAATTACTTACAAACTTATAGCGTTTTTAATTTTTTTTTTGTTGAGTAAAATAATCATCTCCATAATAGGATTATTATTCTCATGTTAGATAACTGTGTAATAATGCGTGCGAAACATTTTCACGGAACAACTAATACATATGTCCACAAGATAGTCATTTTAGTAAATTTATTTTTATGATAGACTAGCTGTATGTCCCGGTTTCACCCGGGGAATTTCATTTTTCTAATGAAACGGTCGGTTTAGGAAAAAAAGCGACTGTAAAGCGAGATCATTACGTTTTTTATTAGGATAAACCATTGGGAACCACTGAGCGAAATTTGGAGAATTTAGGATAAACGGTATGGAGTTCTGTAAAGAACAAACAAATAAGCAGAAATATATCCCTGCAGTTTCAGCTTCTCGCAAATCGGCTTGCCTAAGCCTCTGTGGCGCAAAGCGGACCTCATATTTCTGGGCAGACTCAGTTTCCGCGATTCTGCCTGTCTAAGCCTCTGTTGTTCAATCCTATTTTGATGTTCGTCGAGAGTTTCAGCTGCTCGTATTTGACGTTGTTTTTTAGCTTTTGAGCTCACTACTCCAATTGAAGCTCGCTTCTTAGGAGGCATTAATAAAAAATAAGTTCACCATACATGTATATAAACGTATTGTAATGTTAAAAACAACAAAAAAAAAACATATGGTTTAAAAATACTAGAACTCGACGCCTACCAAGGAACGGTCTTACCGGGCCTTGTTGGCCTCTTCAAAATCTATAAAATGATTTTTTAGGCTGTTTTTTCGACTCAAACGGTCGATTTCGTAAAAAAAACCGTTGTAAAGCGAGATCATGACAATTTTTCTAACAATAAAGAATATACCCAGAGATTGGCTGAAGTTATGCAATTTTAATATGGACAGGTGTTCGCACCAGGTATCAAAGACTTTATTTATATAGAAGATAGATAGATGATATCAGAGAAAATCATATCAAACCTGTTTTAATATTTTTTTATTTTTTTTTGTTTTTTTATTTGTTTATATGATTAACTTATATTTTTTAAATTTCAAAGGAATTACATACTGTATAATTTAAATATTCACTATGCATCATTTATACACGATACATAAATTTATACGTTATATACACTTACACAATATACTCATAACATAGACAATATACATTCAACACACATAAATACATAAAATACGTTATACACACATATATACGAAATATATACTCTACGCACATAAATACGCGATATACTATAAACACACACACACACACACACACACACACACACACACACTGAAATATATAAATATATTATCACACAACAGTAGGGAGGAAATGCCGGTTCTGGCGCCCCTCATTTTGCCAGGGATTAGGGATTAATTAGGGGGTTAGGGATTAAGATCACGTGGTGGTTAAGGTTGTAAAAATTGTAAAAATATCGGAATGAAAGTAAGAAATAAAGAAAATATATGTTCATTTGTTATAAAATTTGTAATAAATGCAGGTGATGCATAAGAATTTACAAGAAAATTTTTAAAATCTTATAAAATTATAAGAAAATATATGAAAACCACTGACGAACCACTATCAGAGCTAGTCAAAGAATACGCTAGAACTCCACAAGGAGAAGCCGAATTGAAGGAACATCTCGCCGAATTTGGAAACCTGCTAAAGGAATACTTGGATAAGATTTAAAAAAAAACACGGTGAGGCATATGACGATCGTTATGGAATTAGAGTCATGCCTTTAGGGGGATAAGCTATTGGAGATTCGACAAACGTTCGGCGGTTTCCTAACAGCGAAGATATTTCTATAAACGACTTAGAGTATGAAGGAACTCCGGGATTGTTGCAGCAACTCTATTTGAAAAAACCCACAAGATTATAAGGAGACCGACTTAGAAAATTATAAAAATATTTTAATCTTGACCATTGCACATAGGAGAGGCTACAGCAAAGAACAAGGGGTATTTAGAAACAGATCTGAGAAATATAGAAATGTAATATCCAAGTTATTTCCATCGGAAACCTTAAAACTCCACCCCCCTTCCTCAGCTCCGAGAATGAATCTCTGTTGTCACAAAAGGGGCCATGGTATTATGATAGCCGATAAACCTCTGTGTGAGTATTGGAACGATCCAAATGAGCTAGTATATCGTCTAAAGCTGTTAATGGCTTCCGCTCATGCCGGTCATGAAGGACACCAAAGTAAATAGAATCAATAATTGAAGAGCTACGAGAAGAAAATATTATATATTAAAGACCATATAAAGCTAGGTTTAGTATAAACATGACGATAAACAAGTTCGGATCTCACATGTCATTAAAGCACTCCAAGTATAAAAAACGCTATTTTCCGTTTAGCATATTGAAGTCAGTAAAGGACATCGATGCACGCAATTTACGAATAATCAATGTTGCAAACCCAATCGCAGCTCTTGGCGCTGCTAATAAAGTGTATTGTGATACGCTTGAGGCTACGTACAGTGATTTAAACAATTGGCCTGGTAATTGGATTGATGGAAAAAGAAAAAGACTTGTCAACTTTGCACCACCTATAAATAAACAGGATATTGTTACCAAAGAATTTTTAAACAGCGTTGCTTTAAGCTTGGTTGAAGGTATATATGGATCTCTTGGTAAGAGAATAACAAACGTAGCTGAACCTTAGAAGGAATCTGATGTGGTTACACTTGGTTACCTAAACAAAGTACTTGAGAAGAAGTAGATGGATTCATCAATAATTAAAAGAACTGTTCTAAATGAATTACATAAGCCAACTCGCAAGAAATATCCTAGGAGAAAGACAGTTTTGAAAGGAATAAATGACTTGTGGCAAATAGATCTAGTAGTAATGATAACTTATTCTCGAGAAAATATTTATTAACTTAAATAAATAAATATTTATTATAAAAGGTTACAAATATTTATTAACAGTTACCGACTGCTTTCCTAAATATGCATGGGTCGTACCAATAAAGAAGAAATCTGCGGAAGATGTAACTAAGGCGATGGAGAGCGTGTTTCGTTTGAGCAAACAAGTACCAAGAAATATTATGAGCGATCAAGGAAAGCAGTTTTTCAATTCAAAATTTAAATCACTAATAAAAAAATATTGAATGGAAAAAGAAATGCTCCAAAATGAGCATCAGGATCGGAGATCAATTTCTTTACACTCTCCAGTTTGCAGATGACCAAATACTTATAGCTGAAGACAAATATGATTCACAGTACATGCTTCGGAAGCTCATTGAGATATACGATCAATGGGGCTTGGAGGTCAGCAAGGACAAGACGGAATACATGGTGTTCAATTCCTATACAAATTTTCTAGAATTAGAGAATTGGACATTGAATAGCTGCCCGAAATTTAAATACTTGGGTGCATGGATATCTAAAGAAGGTACGAGCGAAGAAGATATTGTACAAAAAGTACAAAAAGGAAAGAAACTGATAGGTTGTTTGAATTCCGTACTGTGGAGTAACGAAGTGACAATGAAGACCAAGAAGCGGATATATAAATCCATCATAGAAGGCACTGTCTTATACGGTTCAGAAACGTGGACAATAAAAAAGAATGAAGAAAGAAAACTGCTAGCCTTAGAAATGGACTTCTGGAGAAGAAGTAGCAGGATCTCAAAGCTAGACCACGTCCCGAACGCTGAAATAAGAAGGACAGTTAACCAAGATAAGACAATGCTTTACTCCATAGTAACCAAACAGCTCAGTTGGTATGGGCATGTCATGAGGATGCGAGCTGACCGATGGCCCAAACGCATGCTTGAGTTCACTCCAGAAGAGAGAAGAAAGAGAGGACGACCAAAGAAGCAATGGATGGAGGCGGTGTATGCAGGGATGGCTGCACGAGGGCTTAGAGAAGGCCAATGGCAGGACAAGAACGAATGGAATACTATTCTTTTTGGAAACGACATATGAACACAATGTTTGTCAATAAAGTCGTTATTATATATATATAAAAAAATATTGTATTAACCATTATTCCACCTTTTCTAATATGAAAGCTTCCATTGTACAAAGGTTTAATAGAACATTAAAAGGGAAAATGTGGAAAGCATTTAGCTTGCGTGAAAGTTGCAAGTTTTTAGATATTTTACCACAGATTCTACATGATTATAACTCATCATTCCATACAACAATCGGTATGAGGCCAATTGATGCTTGTAATAAAAAATTGGAAAAATCCTTGCTAAACAATGTGTATTCTTCTGTTCGGACTAAAGTGCGAAAGCAGAAGTTTGAAGAGGACGATTTCGTAAGGATATCTAAATAAGAATCCATATTTTTAAAAGAATATTTATCAAATTGGTCAAGGATAGTGATTAATAGTGAATTTTTTAAGATAGTTAAGATTCAAAAGGCATAGTCTTACACTTATTTAATGTAAGATCTGAAAGGACAACCGATAAGTGGAGAATTTAATGAAGAAGAGCTACAAAAAGTTAAATATCCCGATGTACACCTTGTAGAAAACATTTTAAAAAGAAAAGTAAATAAATTGTATGTAAAGTGGATGGGATTAGATGAACGCAGCTGGATTGATAAGAAGGATATTGCATAATGTATTAAAAGAAAAAAACACTTACTGTTATAATATAAATTTATTAATTCTTTTTACAAAAACTGTGTATTTTATATATTTATTGTAACTCTACATTTAAAATATATTTATTTCTCACAAATTGTTGTTTTTCTTAACCTAAAATATAATTTGTTCATAAAATAATACCAATATATTACTGCACATTTAATTTAATTATGTTGCTTAAAAGCATAATGGCCGTAAGGAAGAGTATTGACTTTGTTTTCCAACGTATGACGTTTATCATAATACGGACAAAGTGACTTTTTATTTATTATAACCGTTTGCACTTGATGTTTTTTTGATGTACATTGAACACAGAAAAGCAGGAAAGGCCTGCTCCCACGTTGGTCCAAATACATGTATCAAAGTGAGGCTTAATTCAGTATCTTGTTATAAGTGGGCATAAATCTCCGATAAAACTAAGCTAAAGGGCTGCTTGCAACTGGAGAGCTGTTCCAACCAAACAGGGCTCCAGTAGTTTCTTCTCTATTTGTAGTGGGCGTAAATAGATGATAAAATATAATTTACTTTTAGCTTGAAAGCGCCAAAAACTTCAGGTGTCGCTATTAATTGTTCCAGGGACTGAGGTGGCCTCTCTAAAATTGAATATTCCCCAGCTAAGGACAGGCGAGCGCTAGTATGCATTGGACAGTCGAAAATGATGTGCTTGTCATCTACATCTCTACATCGCCGCATCTGCAGTTAGGGTTTTCCTTCCTGTGAAAGAAGAACAGCTTCGAGTTTATGTCTCCATGACCGGTAAGGAGCTGCACGGTCCAAAAAACGGTTTGGAACCAGTCGTTCTCCACCCTTTTTCGAAGATCCGGTAGAGGTGGGTCAGTCTTCCATTCTCGCAGGTGACCCACCTCCTTTGCCATTCCGTAATTATTATTTCTTGTATTCTATCGGCGACCTCCTCATATCTTCCGCTAGGGCATGTAAAGCAGCTGTCCCCTACTCTCGCTGGCAGTCCCCTCTTAGTTCTATACTTGGCTGCTGCAGCTTTTAATCTTAGGTCTATTGGTAGCTGACCAGCAATAACCAACCTGTAGGGCTGAAGTTGGAGCCGTGCGGTAAGCCTCAGTAATGAGTAAGAGAGCCCTCCTTTGTGCTTGCTCTAGTAATTTCAGGTCGGTATGCCTTAAGTATTGATCCCAGGCTGGGACCGCATACATCGCCACAGTCAAGAAAGAAGCTTTGTATAGAGTTTCTCTCCAGCCGTATCCCTCTCTCTCTCTCTCTCTCTCTCTCTCTCTCTCTCTCTCTCTCTCTCTCTCTCTCTCTCTCTCTCTCTCTCTCTCTCTCTCTCTCTCTCTCTCTCTCTCTATCTCTCTGTTTCTCTATCTTAATAATATATTTAATAATATATATGATGATAATTAAATTTTAATGCTTTTTCATCTTAATATATTTCAATATATATTTAAATGCTTCTTTAATGTATTCAAACAAGGAAATGTTATTTATTTATTTACTTTAATAAACTTAAATCATATTCATTGTTTAAGTTTGATTATTTAGTTTTATCGTAAAAAAGGGCTTTATAGGACTCATGTTTTTCTCTTATCAATAAAATAAAATCTGCCGAGTGCAGTTTAAATATTAAGTTAAATTGAAAAATTAAACATATTATGCAATAGAAAAATTGATATGTAACGTTTTGTTTATATATACTTTATGAAGTAAAATTTTGTTTATTCATACTTTATGAAGTAAATTTTTTATTTTAGCTACTACACTCCCAAAAGAAAATGTTCGTTTAAAACTTGTTTTTCTCAATTAATTTTATAGTAAAAAGGATTATCGGCAACCTCCTCGTATCTTCCGCAAGGGCATGTAAAGCAGCTGTCCCCTACTCCCGCTGGCAATACCCTCTTAATTCTGTACTTATACTTATACAGGTCGGTATGCCTTAAGTATTGATCCCAGGCTGGGGCCGCATACATCGCCACAGTCTAGAAAGAAGCTTTGTACAGTGTTTCCCGACAGCGGTATTTGAGTCCCCATGTGGTTCCTGATATGCTTCTGAGGCAGCTGAAACGGAATATGGTTTTGCTTCTTACTTTATTCAGGTGGCTAGAAAAGTTGCCCCTTTCACCAATGAGCACTCCTAAAAACTTTACCTCCTGAGACGGTTTTATTATAAGATCTCCCAGCGCTACTCTTGTTGGAAAGGCTGTCATTCTACCTTTCAAAAACAATAAGCGGGTCTTCTCGCAGTTTAGGGAAAGCTTCCTTTCAAAGCACCATCTCACAACGCCCTGGGTAACCTCGTTTGCATTTGTTTCCAGGTCCTGACGGGATCTCGCCTCGATAAAGACCCTAAAATCATCCACGTTCGCTGATGGTGTGTAGCCTGCCATTCGTAAATTGATGAGTAAGGGATTCATATTTATATCCTAGAGGAGAAGCCCCAATACAGATCCCTGAGCGCAACCACACTTGATTGATCTAGATATCCTTCTTCCTTGAAATCTATAGAAGACAGAGTGTCTCTCCAAGAATAAAATGATTAGTCGGTATATATTCTTAGGACACTTCAGTTTCCTCAACTCATCCATAATTGCTGGCCACCACATGTTATCAAATGCTCCTGCAACGTCGTAGAACAGGATAACAAAGTACTTATTTGGTGATGCTTTTGCCGCCGTTATCAACTGGTCGATAGCATCTGTCGTCGACATGTCCTTACGGCCCCCGAATTGATCACGAGAAAGCTGGTGATTCGCACATTTGAGGTCTCGTAGCATGAGTCTCTCAAGCACCTTGCCCATTACATTGAGGAGGCATATTGGGCGGTATGACTTCGCGGATACTGCTGTTGTACCTGGTTTCAGAACCGCAACCATTTCAGCTTCTTTCCAGATACTTGGGAAGACTCCTTCGTTTAGGCATCTGTTAAACAGACGAGATAGAGGGCCAATCAGCGCTAGCTTTGTATTTTTCAGGATATCGCCTCCGATCATGTTTGGCCCCGGAGCTATACCAGGATGGAGCTCGTCTAAAGTCATCTCAATGTCCTCTTCTTCCCACGGAGGAACATCATCAGTTTGCGGAAGTACTCTCATAGTTTGCCTCATATATGTGTGTATCTCCGCATCTGATGTTAAATCGTCTTCGGGGAAGGATCTCTCCGTTATGGCTTCTATTGTTTGTTCCAGCGTCCTGGCCACACCGCCATTATGCTCAAAGACGAATTTATTTCTATTCAGGATTTTGCCTAGATCTCTTCGATATGCGATTCCCCGTGGGTTCCTGCAATCCTCGAGGTAGGCTTCCCAGTTTTCCTTTTTCGTCTTTACGATTGTCTTATGTAAGAGTAATATGTTTGTTTTAATCGCTCCCTGGTAGTAGGATTGTTTTCTCTCTGAAAACGCCGTCTTACCCTGTAGGTCTCTTGCTTCAGTGATATCAATTGGTCATTCCACCAGGTTTTCCTTTCCTTGTTAATTCGCTGACAATGGGCAATACCTCGCTTACTGCTGTGCAAAATTTAGATGAGAGTTCAGCTGCCTCATCATCTAACTGCACGTCAATGTGTTTTTAGATTCCGTTTGATGTATGCCGTTGAAATGTCCAGATGTATGCCATAGGATGTTATTAGAGACGCTTCGCCAATAAACGCCTTTTGTCAAGAAGCGTTCCTTTCGATATTATCTGTCTTGTACGCATATACTGATTTGAAAGGTAACTACGCGAAGTTCGCTGCAAGTCCAGTCTACCAAATTCTATGAATTTATAAACTGCGCGATACCAGGTGAGGCCATAGTCACATCAATGTAAGACTCTCCACTAGGGTTCGAAAACGTAGGAAGTGCAGAGGGCTCATTAATAATTATAAATCCCTTCCTGGAAGCAAAATCTTCCAGTTGTATACCTATTCTGTCAGTTTTTCGATTACCCCACAAAATTGAATAAGCGTTTAAGTCACCAAGGACGATCGTATTTTTTCCTACCTTCCTAACGATGGCTTGCAATTGAGACAGTATTTCTTCGAGAGGAATGGAGAACTTGAAGAAATTGGAGAACAAAAAAGGTATAATGAAAACAATAGCACCAGAGAACGAAGGTATTAAAGTGCGAAAAGTCATACAGACGTCTCGAGGTGTTCTGATCCATACACAAACGAAGGAGGGTGCCGAAAAAATAGCTGAGTATGGCAAGACACAGGTACAGGCATTGGGTGCCAGCGTGAAAATACCCACGAAGAGGATGCCACAGCTCATCTGTTATGATGTCCCATCTAACCTTGATGAGTCTAGTTTCACTGAGGCTAGTTTCACTTGGCTGGCTCGCATGTAACGCCCGAGACTGGACCGGAATAACAAGATGCAACAAGTGCCAAGTATACGGTCACTCTATGAAATACTGTGTAGCATCTGATATGACCTATGCTTATTGCGCTGAAAAGGGGCATGTTATCGGAGGATGTCCGAAAGAAAAATCTAAAATGTTACCTAAGTGCATCAACTATACAAGGGCAAACGGCTGACCACTCTGCATCATCGAAAGATTGCCCGTCCTACCTCAGAGCGCTTGAAAGGCTGAAATTAAATGTACGAGGATGATGGGTTGTAAAAACAGAATAGTGCTGGCCCAACACAACTTGTGGAAGCGACCTGTTGCAATGGATGGGTTTCTGAGGGAGGCGAGGCGGGAGAACAACACAGGGTAGACATAGCAGCAGAGCAGTAGCCTCCCACTTCGGGGGGAAGAGTCGCAGGAACGGAGGGTCATCATCGAGTGTTGGCGTGCGCAGAAGAAAACTTTCAGAATGCTCCTGAAAGTGCTATTATAATAGTAAATCCTCAAATTGTGGCCATGGTAAGACCAGATATGACAAATCGCTATTTAGCGGTAATGAATATAGAAGTAGTAGGGATCAGCCTCAACATTATAGGACTTTATGCAAAATTTTCGATTTCGACGGAGGAAATCAGATGCATGCTAGAGCGGACTATCAGCGATCTCAACGCCCACTCAATGACATGGAGTTCGGTTAGGACTGACAACAGAGGCCACCACTGTTTGAGGACTTCATAGCCAGACATGGTTTAAGTATAAATAACGACCCGGAATCTCCACCCACATTTGGAAACCAGCGAGGCAGCTCACATATCGACGGTACTTTGTGCACGACTGCACTGGCGGAAAAAGTAATTACATGGGAATTAAAGGACTGGACCTCATGCGACCACCGCGTGGTGTATTTCGAAATCGAGATCGTTTCTCAAGAATGCAGTTTTTCGAGGCTAAGACTGGCAACAAGGAACGAGGACTGGATAGCACTGCAGGAGAATATAAAGTGGCACCTGGCTGGAGATGGAGAGTGCTGTGATGTAGATGAAATTGCAAAACACCTGACTGTGGCGGTGTTCCAATAGGCCAAATTGGAGAGCCCTTGAACAGATGCAAGGGAGCTCCAATTGCGGGCGCCCTATAGGAAAACTCTTGGCCCGATTAAGTTTGCCCAAGCCAAGCACGTGATGCACTTCCGTCTGTCCTTTCCTGCTACATAGTGGGAACGTTCAGACCAGGCCCTGGTGGGCTGTTCCCCGGTCCAGAAAGCGCGAACTGATGCCAGCAGCGCTGCGTGACTGGGAAACGGCTCCCATTTAAAGCACGGAGTCGAAATTAAGTTACAAATGGGATGTACCGCTGGTATGAGGGCTGCCTTAAGGTACAGCGGGGGTAAAGAAGGAAAAAAAAAAGAGAGATAGAGATTTGATTTTGATTTTTAACGCTTTATTAACCCCGCAGAGAGAGAGAGAGAGAGAGAGAGAGAGAGAGAGAGAGAGAGAGAGAGAGAGAGAGAGGGAGAAAGAGGGTTTCAGGGAGAGAGAGTGGGAGAAAGACGGTTTCAGGGAGAGAGAGTGGGAGAAAGAGGGTTTCAGGGAGAGAGAGTGAGAGAGGGAGGTGTAGGGAAAAAGGGGGTAGAGAGAAAGGGGGGTAGGGAGAGAATGTGAGAGCACGAGGAAGGGGGTAGGGAGAAGGGGGGGAAGGGAGGGAGAGAGAAAGAGGGAGAGAGAGAGGATAAATAGTTAATTTTAGATGAGTTTCAGTGACTGTTTCTATTGTAAAACCTGTTTGAATAGTGATTAGTGCAGTGTTATTATATTTGAAAAGTACAATAAATAAATAGGTTTCAGTTTTATTACTGATGTTTGTGCATTATGATTCTGGACAGTACGGTAAAACCGTTTCACTTTATTTATTTTTATTAATCAGCTAAGAACTGTATTATAAGTAATTGTAATATCAAATTTTCTATAGACTAATTAGTTAGATATAAGCAGTAGGTGTAATTATTAGGTTGATATTAGTTTTCACCACTCCGAACTAACCTTATTTATTCTTTTGTTTCTATTTGTTAGATACAATTTTTTTCATTTCAATAATTCTTTAATCAAATTTTGTAATACTATTTGTATGACTAGTTATATATTAGCTCTAAAAGCATTTATTACCTAGATATAAGTTTTTACTATTCTAACGTTAAACCCAGTTGTTAAATACTGTTACTCGTTCGTAAGTACTCCTCTTGCCGTTTTAATAATTTCTTTACAATTAAATCTTTTCTATCTTAACTATACTGCAATTTACCTTAGATTTCCTAGTTAGATATAAGCTGTAGATAAATTTATTAGTTTTATGTATACGTACTTTATTAAAATACCGAGTTTTCTTCTCTTTATCGTGCTGGACAAGTTACATGTGAACTATTAACTATTTAATCGCATATTTTAGTCTTTATTTCATTGTGTATGTGACGATGTGAACACTATTCTCTGTGAAATAACATCTAAAATAAGTGAACAGATTTTGCATTGAGTTTTCATTGAGTGATCGATCAGTAACGCGCAATCTTAATATAGTAAACAAAGATTCCCTGGTAGGAGTGGGAATGATCAACGAGGTAGAGTCCAAAGAGGCACCGCTCAACCCAATAAACGACAACAGCCCGCTTGCAACATCGGAAACTTCTAATTCCTTACGCGCTAGAACACAGCAAAACTATCCCTGAGATTGTAAATTACAACAGCCGACCTATATGCTTGTAAAAGAACAAAATGACCGTATAATATCCGAATTGCAGGAATTTATTAAATGCGGAGACTAAAAAAATTAGCAAACCGGCAACAGATGCAGTTCTTGCAGCCGCACGAAAATTGGAGGAAAACTGCAACAATCTTATAATAGAAAATGCTGAATTGAAAGGTGAAATACGAGCATTGCAGAACAAAAAGAACATTGCCGTGCAAGGTGCATTTGAAGGTATCATTAAAAACGTTAATAAAAGACATGGTTACGGAGCAGGTCAAACCGCTAATCACTGTAAAAATTGGCACTGAGATGAAAAGATCCTATGTATCTGCTATAGTTACCAAGCCACAGGAAGCTCCTAAAGAACCGCCGAGTTCTGTCTTCATATCGCAGACTGAAAAGAGTAAGGAAAAATACCCCTCATTTCAGCCTCTGAAACAAGGTATCAAGAAAAATTTTCTACCTGCTTATGAAGCTAGAAACTAGTCAAAATCAGAGTTGTGGTGGAGACTGCTAAAGGAGTAATTATTCGTACGAACACGAAAGAGGAGGCAAAGAAGGTCGTTCAGTCAGAAGGGATATAAAGACTTGGCGCGAGGGTTAACCTAGAGAACAAGCTATTACCTAGAATGGTAATATACTGTAGCGGCATAACCGTTCATCAACTGTGATTTTCGAAATCGATCGAGCAGCCAATAATCGATCTTTTTGAAATGTGGCTCGAATAGACAGTGCCTGCTCTGCCTTGATACCAGCAGCTTGGTAATTTTTTCAGGTTTTCTGGTTACCCCAAATTACTAATTACCAACTACTTGCATGGATGTTGATAATTGCTGGGGTATACTGGCTAACACTGCTCGTAAACACTAGTATTAGAAAAAGGCTGTTATCACCATTATCTTCATTGCTGTTTTGGAAGAAGGTTATCATAACCAAGAAATTATTTTTTGTGCTGTATATAATTGGACCAAATTTTGCAAAGTTTATCAAGTCATCGTTAACGTGAGTTTTTTTCTTTTTTTTATTGTTGTGTTCTCATTTAATCATTGTAAATAAAGAAGAAATTTATTTTACGAAAATAATTTATTTATTTAATTTTCCCTTTTTGAACACGCTTTAGTTTGTTAAGAGCCTTTTAATTTTCTTATCAAAACATCTTAACAACTGGTGACCCCGACGTGATGACTGACTCTACGGCACAACAGTCTTCACAGCAGATGGAGCAAATTTCAGCGTTTAACGGTCCAGCAGGTAGGCTTCCCGGGTTCTACAAGACTAACCCAGCGTTATGGTTTAGGCAAGCCGATGCGATATTTACAACTTCTCGAGTTTCTTCGCCTCAAATTAAATTTCAGTGCGTTATAGGAGTACTCGAACTTGACGTGCTTATTCAAGTTGAGGATCTTCTAGATTCAACTGACCCTGATCCCTATGCTAAGGTTAAAGATCGCCTAGTTTCACTCTATGGTGAATCAGAGACCAGAAGAATTCGAACACTGTTGGAGGAAACGCAGCTAGGTAATCAGCGACCCTCACAACTGTATCGACAGATGTTGCAGCTGTCAGGTACCAAGGTAAGTGCAGAAGTAGTACGCACGTTCTGGCTGAGGAACTTACCTCCTCGCGTTCAGCAGATTCTCGCTGTTTCTTCGCAGAAAGAGGACTCCGATGCCTTGACAGCTATGGCTGATAGGATAGTAGAAGTTGAAGCACCAACGGAGATAATGCTCGTACAACATAATCCATCACCCAGCCTATCTTTAGATTCTTTGCATGAAGAAATTCGTAAACTTCGAAAGGAAGTAGCAGAGCTGAAACAGCAGCGGACCGGAGGAAGAAGCACCGAGCGACGGAACTCCAGAGGAACTTCAACATCTAGATCTTCGTCAGGGGGAAGAAATCTATGTTACTACCATCGCAGGTTCAAAGTTAAGGCAAAGAAATGCGTCAAGCCTTGCGACTTGGAGCCGGCGGAAAACTAAATGTGGTGACGGATGAAGCGGCTGCCGTCACTACTCAACCTCAACGCCGCCTTTTCATGGAAGATAAGCGGTCAAGGTTACAGTTCCTCATCGATACCGGCGCCTCGATATCTCTATTACCGAGGAATCCTAAAGTTCATCGGATGGCTACAGAATACAAACTGATTGCAGCTAACAGCTCTCCGATTTCAACTTACGGTGAAAAGAAACTTCAACTGGACTTGGGACTCCGCCGCATTTTCACGTGGACGTTCCTTGTAGCTGATGTAGAACGAGCAATAATTGGAGCTGATTTCCTGTTTTATTATAACCTAATGGTGGATCTTCGCCGTAAGCGTTTAGTCGACCAGCATACTGGACTTACGAGCCTAGGAAGGGTTTCATCAGTTTCAGCACCCTCAATCTCTACTATTCCTAGTGATTGCCCGTATGCTCACCTCCTCAAGGATTTTCCTAACTTAACACGGCCATCCCCTATTAAAGGAGTATCTCGCTCACGCGTGGAACATCACATAGAGACGACAGGCCGTCCCGTTACCAGCAAATCAAGAAGATTACTTCCAGAAAAGCTAAAGGCTGTGAAGAAAGAGTTCGAGCTCATGCTAGAAGAAGGAATAATTCGACCTTCCAAGAGCCCCTGGTCAAGCCCGATACACGTAGTTACCAAGAAGGACGGAGGAATACGTGTGTGTGGCGATTACCGCAGACTTAATGCGCAAACAGTACCGGACAAGTACCCTGTTCCCAACATCCTCGATTTTACTTCTCATCTCGAGGGATGCAGCTATTTTTCAACCTTAGACGTTATACGGGCTTATCATCAAATTCCAATGGCAGAAAAGGACGTGTAGAAGACCGCTGTGACAACACCCTTCGGACTCTACGAGTACCTGCGGATGACATTTGGACTTCGCAATGCCGCTCAAACGTTTCAACGTTTTGTTGACGACGTTCTCCGTGGCCTTCCATTCGTCTTTCCGTACATCGACGATCTTATCGTGGCATCCAGAAGCAAAGAAGAGCACGATAACCATCTGAAGGAAGTTTTCGACCGGTTCAACGCTGCAGGTCTCTCTCTAAATGTTTCCAAATGTGTATTTGGACGTTCAGAAGTTGAATTCCTTGGGTACCATGTGGACTGCAATGGCATAAGACCTCTCCCATCTAAAGTTCAAGCTATTCTTGAATATCCTCGCCCAGAAACTATCTCACAGCTTCGAACTTACTTGGGCATGTTAAATTTTTACAGGAGATATCTCCCTAATGCTGGAACTATTCAAGCTCCACTTCTCCACACACAATGCCAAGCGTAATGACAAAACTCCAATTCATTGGGATGAAGAAACAATTGCAGCTTTCGAGAAGAGTAAGAAGAGCCTAGCGGAAGCGGCTATTCTCGCTCATCCATCAGCCAAAGGTTATCTTTCCTTAGTTTGTGATGCCTCTGATCGTGGAATTGGTGCAGCTCTGCAGCAGAAGAAAGAAGATGGATCCTGGCAACCTATCGGTTTTTTTTCTAGGGCACTCACCGAGACTCAGAAGTCTGCATCTGGTGTGCTGCTAGTGGGCATGTACTTAAGGAGTGCCCGAAAAAAAGTGCACAGATTGGACCGACTTGTATAAAATGTGTGCGGGCAAAAGCTTACCCTAGTCAAACGAAACATAAGTCCGGTTGCCGGAATGTTCTGTGCACCTTACCTGGTAAAAGAATATGGCAAAAAGAACTTCCTATGAATAGAATCTCCATATTACAGCTCAACATGTGCCGCCGGCGTATCGTTGCGGAAAAGTTATGGGCACTCTCGCAACGTTATGATATAATGGCATTTCAAGAGCCTACCTGCCGCGGGAACAATGTCACGGGGTTTGGTCTCACGTCGAGAGTTTTAGCCATGGGCACTGGAGAAAGGATGCCCAGGGCTGCTATAGTAGTTAATAACCCTAACCTTGACGTGATGTATCTAGAGCAGTATTCCATGGCAGATTGTGTAGCATGTTGCATCAAATGGGGTGATGTAAATTTGGTCTTAGTTTCATCATACCTTGCGGATGGAAATACCATTGATGATGACATCTACGCCATGGAAATGATCACGGCTCGTAACAGAAACGTACCTTTTTCGAGGTAGAAGAAACCATAGAGAGGAGTTGTCCGCAGGGTCGCTGGAGGAGTTGCTGGGAGTGCTGTAAGAGGAGCAGTCTCCCTCCATGGCCTATATAGATTATTTAGCCGTCTTGGTAGCCTCGAATAGCAGGGTCCGATAGAAAGAAGAAGCCGAACGGTGCGCCAGCCTGATAGGAGAATGGTGCGAGAGAAAAAGTTGAGGATGGCGGTGCCCAAGATACAGGCCATCCTCCTGAGAGGAAAGACTGATAGGGCTCATCCTATAAAAATAGTCATTCAAAGAGCCACAATACATCCGAGTGAGGAAGTCACCTACCTTGGAATAGGAGTTAGGAGGAATTTCAACGTGACGCCTCACTTGGACTATTTGAGAAGTAGGGTGAACCTTACCCTTAATGGTCTCAGTCGCATCGGGGGCCCCTTTTGGGGTCTCAGGTATCCAGCATCCTTGGCTATTTATAGAAGAGTAGTTTTTGGTATACTAAGGTATGCGTCCCCGGCCTGGAACAGGAACCTCTCGCACAGACAGAAGAGCAGGTTGGCGACGATCCAACGAATGGCCCTGCTACGAGATACTAGGTCGTATAAGTCAGTGTCTCACGAGGCGGTGCAAGTCTTGGGAGGAGCTATTCCCCTCGACCTCCTACTAATGGAAGACATGTTTCGTTACAAAATAAAACGAGATGGCTTGGCGGATCTACCACAAAACCTATGCGAGCGGATATGTGAAGACCCCAGAGGATGGAAGAAGATCCTCCAGGAGGATACAATAACAGAATGGAATCGGTAGGAAGTACTTCCCCACCGTCGAATCGCGCCTAGAAAAGACTTGGGTCCTCCCGGACTATTGGGTCACTCAAATTCTACGGGGCATGGGGGATTCAGCGTGAAACTTCTCAAACACGGCAAAAACCTCGACCCCCTATGCCCCAGTTGTGGAGTAGCAGAAACCGCCGAGCACATTGTCGTCGTCTGCACCGCCTATGAGACACTAAGGGCCAAACTGCTGAGGGAGAGTGGGCTCTACATTCTGTCTGAGAGCGACCTCTCTCTTAGCTCATGACCAAGGAATATTACCCGCAATTCACAAATTTTGTAGGATGGAAGGAAGCTGTGGGTCTGATCCACTTCACCATGGGTTGAAGAGAGGAATCTCCTTGGAGGTCGCCGGACAGTGGAGGCGAAGAAGAGAAAGGGAGAGACTAATTCATATTGAAAGAAAAGAAGAAAATATTGCAGTGAAAACTGTATAATGATGTACTTGCAGCACTGATATGTTATGCAGGCATGCATATCATATCACTGTTGCAAAAACCCCTATTACCCTAGAGGTATGGTAGGGTCGAATAAATAAATAAATAAATCAGCATACTTTAAATTATTTAATTTTGTTCCATTTATGTTTAGTCCCAAGCTGCTAATGTCTGCTTTTTGAAATACCCTTTCCAGTAATGCTGTGAAGAGTAAAGGCGATAATGAATCTCCTTGTCTAACTCGACGAGATAACTCGTCAAAGGCTGCCGTTCCCCACACGCTAATGTCGAGATATCTCGCAATTGGTTTTTCACTTATTTACCGTCCTCAGCTTCACAAGAGATAAGTTGTCGTGGCTGAGGCACATCTTAGCGGATCCACGGAGAATTAATAAATAGATCTAGCGGCCGCTAGGCTGCAGTGGTACCTCTATTGCAAGAATATTTTTGTCCGCGGAAATATTGTAGCTATTTTTTTTTTTTTTTTTTTTATTGATCCTCCCCTTTCTCGCCTGTTAGGCCAAACGGGGTATCCCGGGCTAGGGGAGAGGGTGGGGGATTAATGCCGAGTATTACTAAATTTCCCCAGGCTCCGGGTTTTGAACATGCTACCTTTCGGTTCTCAATCATACGTTGCGATGGGCAACGCGTATTTTCTGACGCCTTTGCTCACTCGGCCATCCCGCCACCCTAGGGAAATATTGTAGCTGCCTGTCATCTTGGTCGTCCGTTCGGGGAAGCCCGGCACACCCTTTTTACCTGCTAATTTTTTTTTTCTCTCCCTTATCCCTCCCTCGGCTACCGTCAAGGGTCTGAAGGACATATTTTGCCATTATTCATTCCAGTTCTAGACGCTCTGAACGATACTCATCTGTGTTTTTTTGGTGATATTCCCTGTTTTATTTTGCTATTATTTATTAAATGAAAAAAATATTGCTTATTAAAAATTAATTAAATTAAAAAATGTTTATAAAGTATTATATTATTGTTCATTATTACCTTCTTATATCACGTAATTTCTTATTGCAATCAGTAATATAGCATTTTAATTTATTGAAATAATGATAAAGGTATTATAGAATAATAAAAAATAAATAAAGCATTAATAAATAGTCGGTGAAGGTTATGAGGAGTTGAAGAAGTTAAAGCAGTCAGCGGCGGATAGTGGCCTGCAGACCTTAGTGTGGGGAGTGAAATGCCTGCAGATTAAATCTAAATTTAAATCATCATAAGGATAATGTTCACTATTCAGATAGAGTTTCAAATTTTTCAATTTACTATCAAACTGACTGTTATCTTTGGTCGCGTTTCTCGTTCGATCAGTCTGGAATGCGATAATAACATCCCGCGGCTTTTCTAAATTTGTCGATGTTTTGACAGTCCAATTTTCTTGCTGCGAAGTAGGTAAATTTGGATATTCGTAAAGATCCCATGATCTGAACAGTATAGTACTTATCCTGTTTTTCTCTACCTTTTTAACAACCTCAGACGTTTTTGATCTGAAACACGAACATGTGGCTTCCTCCAGATCACTTTATCTAATTTTATTTGTACGTCATCGCTACCCTTTTTGCAGTTCAAGTCCGTTCTGGATCTGATCAAAACGAGTTCTTGCTTAAGATTAATTAAAATTTTGCTATAGTCCTCTAATATCCCTAAGAGAATATACAGTGGCAAGCATAAGCTAAAAAAAAAACGTTTTTATCGATTGAAAGAGTGTTATCGACGCCAGGTATTATCCACCCCGAATTTTCAAGAATTGAAGACCTTTGACTTGATTAGGTGAAAACGAAGCATAGCCTTTAAGTTATTCCAGGGTTTTTCACTCTATCACCTTATCTTCTTGACTTTAACTCTATCAATGCCATTGCCTTATCTCATCAAACAAACGCTAATAACGCAAACGCGTTATTAGTCAATTTTGAAGTAGTTCCAGCAGTACCGTCCTTTTCTAAAAATCGTCCTTCAATGTAAATAAAACTTAAAGAAGGGAACGAAAAATCTTGTTGATGGATCGGGATTCTGATTTCATCAGACTTGTTAAAAGTGTTGCCTGCATACGCCTGATGCGAATGATATTGAAATTGTGTAAGGGAATCATCAAATTTCACGTCTGATATTATGTTTAGTATGTTATACATGTTTTATTTTTTACCGAAAACCACACTGTTTTAAAAAGTTTGTGTTTGCAGGTGTTAACCGCCTAGATGAATTAGGTTTATTAAATCTTAATGGGGTTTGGTTTCTCCTTTTACAACCAGCTAGATTCCAATCAAGACTATCTCTGGTAAAAGATAGTATAGTAAGATTATCAATCATAAACACTCAAAGTGACTATGAATTTCACTAAATTTGGAACATTTAAAACTTTGGTAAATGATTCAATTCCAAATCGGTCAATGGTTTATTTGGTAGTCATATTTTTCTTGGTCTTTTTTGTCGGGTTATAAACAGACAGTAACCATTCTTATACGGTTTCAAATAAAGTATGTTTCCAACTTTTTGACCTTCCATGGCCAAATTATGCCTCTTTTGCTCATCCAATTTTAGTTTGGCTTCTTTAGCTTCATTGATCGCCTTGGCTACACTCGCGGCTCCCCCTGCTAAAGACTCCACAGCCGAAAGTCCTGCCATCAAAGGTACAAGAAATTGGAGAAAACCTTCCTCTTTTGGCAGCGGAAGAACTCTGGGCGGTGAAGGTTTCGCCTTACCACGTAAATGCATTTTAGCCTTCTTATATGCCGCTTTTGATGCATTGAGAATAGATGATACATCATCTACATTTGACGATTTAACTAACTCATTGAAGCTAATCTTCTTCTTTTTCTTCCTCAGCCCCGAACCAATTTTACTTTTTGCTTTCATCGCATTTGTAACTAACCAAGCCGCGGGTTTTTCTCCCCATGAAGAATCTGGAGCTTTACCCGTTTCCAAGCATTATCAGCCAGAATCTTGTCCGCTTTCCTACGACTATCCATGTCTTTGTTTTTGTTATAAGCTATATCGTGTTATTTACAAGCTCTATCAAGCTGATTTATTCCGCTATCACCTCTAGCTAAGCGTTTTACTAGTTTCGTCCCGGGACCGCAATACTGATATCCTGGAAGGTGTAATTCAATCGGCAACTTATTGATAAGACTGTTCAGCAAGCCTCTGCTTCTGCAAGCCTTGTGACTCATACTGTACTCAGAAAATGAAAAAAATAGGGTATATATAGGGTGGAAACTTGATGTTTACATTCAAAGTAAAATTAGTTAAACAAGTACATCGTTTCCCTACTACTAACTTTTCCCCAGTTAAAGGACAAGCGGAGGAGAGACATAGTTCATTATTACCAAACACTATCCGAGCCTCGATTTGTGGTCCGAGCGGATGTGGAAAGACCAATATTATGATTGGATTGCTATTAAGCCCTAACGGCTTAAAATTTAAAAATGTGTATCTTTTTTGAAAAACGTTATATCAACCTAAATACTAGTATTTAAAAAGCGTCATAAAGTTTGTTCCTGAAATAAAATTATATGAATTTGAAGATGCAAAGGAATTGCCTCAAAAAGTCGAATAAAATTCGGTCTGCATATTTGATGATGTCACCATGGAAGCTCAGGATATAATTAAACGATACTTTAGTTATGGCCGTCCTATGAACCTCGATTGCTTTTATGTATTTAACACACATAGGTGTGATCAGGTGTAATTTTAACTTTTTTAGTTTTTCCTCTAGATGAATTAAATTTGAAACATATTTATGATGAACACGTAAGCATGCCAGATTTAAGTTTTACTCATTTTAAAGACATGTACTCGTTATGCTGGAAAGAACCGTTTGGCTATCTCATTATTGATAAAAGTAGGGGCATGAACAATGGACGTTTTAGAAAAGGAATCGACACATACATTGTAGATATATACAGAGGGATCTCGGCATTAATTATCATTAACAATCATGGACCCGAAAGTCACTCGTAAAAAAATAACAAGTGAGATTTTGAAAAAAAAAATTTCGAGCATTAAAGCGTAGCCTCCAGGATATGGAAACGGGTCCTCAAGTATTTTTTACGCCCGAGCTTCAACATCTAGAAGACATTAAACAATCATTAAATAAGGAATCCAAACCGGAACTGACTCCCAGAGAAAGTGTAAATGAGCGGGACGAATCACCAGATAAAAACGAGTCTGCTATTATTTACCGAAAATCAACTGTATTGCTGAAAACAAAGCCTCACTACAAAAGGCCTATACCTTTATCTACTTTTTCCTTTCCAGTATTATCATCTGAAGAATACGAGAACGAGCTTATGACTGACAAACCACTATCAGAGCAAGTCATAGAATACGCTAAAACTCCACAAGGAGAAGCCGAATTTGGAAACCTGCAAGGGGAATACATGGATAAGATTTTAAAAGACGATGAGGCGCATGGAATTAGAGTCATGCCTGTAGGGGGATTAGCTATTGGAGATTCAACAAACGTTCGGCATTTTCCAAACAGCGACGATATTTCTATAAACAACATAGAGTATGAAGGAACTCCGGGATTGTTGCAGCTAAACTACTTAAAAAACCCACAAGATTATACCGAGACCGACTTGGAAAATTATAAGAATATTTTACTCTCGAACAGTGCACACAGAAGAGGCTATAGCGAGGAACAAGGGGTATTTAGAAACAGATCTGAGAAATATAGAAATGTAATATCTATGTTATTTCCACCGGAAACCTTAAAACTCCGTCACCCTTCCTCAGCTCCGAGAATGAAGCTCCGTTCTTACACTTACAAACGGGGCACTGGTCTTATGAGAGCCGATAAACCTCTGTATGAGTATTGGAACGATCCAAATGAGCTAGTAAATCGTCTAAAGCTTTTAATGGCTTCCGTTCATGCCGGTCATTCCAGTTCATTCCAGACTGATCGAACGAGAAACGCGACCAAAGATAACAGTCAGTTTGATAGTAAATTGAAAAATTTGAAACTCTATCTGAATAGTGAACATTATCCTTATGATGGTTTGAATTTAGATTTCGCACAAGGAAAAGTCGCCCTTCTCTTCGAAATGTATATTACGTTTCAAACGAGCTATTATGGTAATAGACACTCTCAACCTCTGCTATCACGATCCGATTTCAAGACCCTCGCACCTATAGCCGTAATAGATTGTTCTAAACAATCTGAAGCAATTAAAAGTACGAATATTAATATTCGCGTTCAACTAGAGGCGAGTGAGAACTTTCCGCCTAATACGGACGAACATCTGGATAATGAAAAATATTCACGGATTGAACTGGACCTATGGCGATGTAGAATATGAAGTTATAAAGAATTTATTAGTATATATTACAGGAGACTATGAGATATTATGGGGAAAGGGGATGGAAAAATGCAAGTTTATAGAAGAATTTGGTAGACCGGTCTATGATCTTCATTATTTCCGATGTCCACACTTGACCCTTTAACAGTTAAGCACTCGGAACGAGAGCTGCACTGAGACGCTGAGCTGGTCTGCAGGCATTTCACTCCCCACACTAAGGTCTGCAGGCCACTATCCGCCGCTGACTGCTTTAACTTCTTCAACTCCTCATAACCTTCACCGACTATTTATTAATGCTTTATTTATTTTTTATTATTCTATAATACCTTCATCATTATTTCAATAAATTAAAATGCTATATTACTGATTGCAATAAGAAATTACGTGATATAAGAAGGTAATAATGAACAATAATATAATACTTTATAAACATTTTTTAATTTAATTAATTTTTAATAAGCAATATTTTTTTCATTTAATAAATAATAGCAAAATAAAACAGGGAATATCACCAAAAAAACACAGATGAGTATCGTTCAGAGCGTCTAGAACTGGAATGAATAATGGCAAAATATATCCTTCAGACCCTTGACGGTAGCCGAGGGAGGGATAAGGGAGAGAAAAAAAAATTAGCAGGTAAAAAGGAGTGTGCCGGGCTTCCCCGAACGGAAGACCAAGATGACAGGCAGCTACAATATTTCCCTAGGGTGGCGGGATGGCCGAGTGAGCAATGGCGTCAGAAAATACGCGTTGCCCATGGCAACGTATGATTGAGAACCGAAAGATAGCATTTTCAAATCCCGGAGCCTGGGGAAATTTAGTAATACTCGGCATTAATCCCCCACCCTCTCCCCTGGCCCGGGAAACCCCGTTTGGCCTAACAGGGAGGATCAATAAAAAAAAAAAAAAAAAAAAAAAGCTACAATATTTCCGCGGACAAAAATATTTTTGCAATAGAGGTACCACTGCAGCCTAGCGGCCGCTAGATCTATTTATTAATTCTTCGTGGATCCGCTAAGATGTGCCTCAGCCACGACAACTTATCTCTTGTGAAGCTAAGGAGGACGGTAAATAAGTGAAAAACCAATTGCGAGATATCTCGACATTAGCGTGTGGGGAACGGCAGCCTTTGACGAGTTATCTCGTCATTAGCGTGTGAAGACCGACTTTGTTTCGTGAGATATCTCGTCTGGAGCCATGAAAGGGTTAAAACAGCTAGATAATGACCAGATTGTCATTTTCATTTAAACACTTCCTTTGTTTGTTCATTAAATCGAATATTGAATGTTCATTGAATATTGGCACACCTCATCATCTATTTTCTATGCTGGATTTATTCGAGGAGTCAAATACACAGTTAAATGTGTATACTGTGGACTGGTATTCGACTGCACATCATTGGTCAACCCTCTCAGATACCATAAACAAAATCGTCCACAGTGTTTGTGGTTGCAGGAGGTGCTAGGAGGTACGTGTATCAGTATGATGGATAAAATGGAGTCAGCAATACGTAGTTTGGGAGAGGAAGGAATCGAAAATTAACTACAGAAGAATTGCGAGCTTTACCTCTATCATTACTTTTGTACCGTTTCGACTATACATTAGACTACACCTGGGACAATTTACCTGAGGAGTGGCAAGAAGACGAGGAGTTTATCCAGAAGCGAAAACTTTACAGAAGTAAATATAAGCAGGGGAGTTAGACAAGGAGATCCATTATCGCCTTTACTCTTCACAGCATTACTGGAAAGGGTATTTCAAAAAGCAGACATTAGCAGCTTGGGACTAAACATAAATGGAACAAAATTAAATAATTTAAAGTATGCTGATTTATTTATTTATTTATTCGACCCTACCATACCTCTAGAGTAATAGGGGTTTTTGCAACAGTGATATGATATGCATGCCTGCATAACATATCAGTGCTGCAAGTACATCATTATACAGTTTTCACTGCAATATTTTCTTCTTTTCTTTCAATATGAATTAGTCTCTCCCTTTCTCTTCTTCGCCTCCCCTGTCCGGCGACCTCCAAGGAGATTCCTCTCTTCTACCCATGGTGGAGTGGATCAGACCCACAGCTTCCTTCCATCCTACAAAATTTTTGAACTGCGGGTAATTTTCCTTGGCCAAGAGCTGAGAGAGGTCGCTCTCAGACAGAATGTAGAGCCCACTCTCCCTCAGCAGTTTGGCCCTTAGTGTCTCATAGGCGGTGCAGACGACGACAATGTGCTCGGCGGTTTCTGGTACTCCACGACTGGGGCATAGGGGGTCGAGGTTTTTGCCGTGTTTGAAAAGTTTCACGCTGATTCCCCCATGCCCCGTAGAATTTGAGAGACCCAATAGTCCGGGAGGATCCTGTTTTAGTATTGTAACAACAAACATTAAAAAACTGTATTGATTAATACAAACTTTTTTTATTAACCTCTCACACGAGATGAAGTACTTACCAATTCATAACATTAACTAACATATGACTTTTTTTATTTTATTTTTTATATAACCTCCCATCTCGAACAGTGTAGCCACATATAACATCTTTCCTCTTTTCAATATTATAGTCTAACTGGCACCCTCCTGGACCGTTGAGGTCTTGACGCTGGTGGGACCAAGTTCATTGATGATTTAGCCCCATCTTCATTGAACGACGCCGAGCGAAGATGCACTCTATTCCGTTTGACTACTCTGCCGGTATCGAGGTCCTCTACTATGTATGATCGTGGTGTTCCGTGTTTTCGGATGGCACTTGTTCTCTTTGGTATATTGAATGGACACACGATCCCCAGGTCTCAATTCCTCGAGCTCCTTAGCGCTCCGATTATAATAGCTATTAGCAATTGATTGCTTCTTTTCTAGCTTAGCAGGTACATAAGCATTCACTTGAGGCACTAACGTATTTGCCGTAGACGGTAGCTTAGTGCGGCACACTCGATTCATTAACAGCTGAGCTGGAGACAACTGCTCCTCTATGGTGTCGACTCTTTTAATAATGCTAAACCTAACAATCGTGCAATCCCAATAACGGAATTTTATTCATATTTACCACAGCAAATTTAATAATATGACTAACATCCCCAATAGAACATTTTAGCGCAGTCGACCCTATTAATGGTATTTTTTCTCCTGTGTATGTGACTGCAGAACAAGCAGGCTTAGAAATAGGCGCTCTCAACTTAGTAGCCAAGTCATTAGGAATAACACTTATATCTGTTCCTGTATCAATTTTAAAAGTTACAGAAGAACCACCTATATACACATCCTGAAGCCAACAGCTATTTCTAGACCCTACTTCATTAATGGAGAACTTTTCGACAATTCCAACTTCATTTTGCGATTCAAGCTCAACAACATTTTCAGAATATAGTTCATCAACTCTACAGGCTGCAGCAAAATGGTTCTTTCCTTTACATCTAGAACAAGTTTTCTCCCAAGCAGGGCAGTTACGAAATTTGTGGTAGGTTGCACACCGAGAACATTTCTGAACGAATGTAGATGATTTTTTTTTAGCATTTTTTTCTCTATGAACTTGATGTATCTCTATAGAACCGGAGACCTCTGTGTGTTCATCACGCCGGATATGGGCCTGCTTCTCTAAAAACACTAACAATTCCTCTATAGGCAAAAATTCAGTAGAGCTGTCACGCAATTCCCACAAATGCTTTGACTCTTTATCCAGTTTACGCAACAGTAAAAATTGTAAAATGGCAATCCAGCCTTCAGTGTTGATACCAAAACTTTTTATGGCATAGAGAACCGACCTAGTAGTATTAATCAATTTTTTTATATCCTGGCTAGATTCTACACTTGGATGGTCTATGACCCTCTCTAAATGTTTATACACGACATATTTATTCTTTTGATAAACATTAATTAGCCGATCAAGAGCTACTGCATAATTTTCAGAGTTTATGTCTAGTCCAGATAACCTATCTAACGGTTCTCCCTCCAGCGATGACTTGAGAAGTTGAAAACGACGGACATCGTCTAAGGACTGGTTCTCATGAACGACGGATCTAAATAATTCATAAAATGAATTCCACAACGATATGTCCCCTTTAAAAACTGGAATTTTAATAGGTGCAACCTCACATTTAATAGTAAAATCGGAAGGCTCTTATTAACAACTACTGAAGACGCTAGTGCAATCTTTTCCTCCAGAGTACTTTTGACATGGGAATAATCCTTCTCGAAGTTTTCAATATAATCATCTTCGATGTAATCAAGCATATGGATTAATAATTCATTAAATTCATTAAAAATCTTACCTGAGTCAGTACTTCTCTCTTTCAATTCTGATAGTGAAGCAATCTCAAAATCAGGAGATGACACGAAAGTTAACATCCGTGTTAATCTTCCCCTTAAAACAGAATTTTTCTTCTTTAACAATTCTCCCTCCATGATGGATTGCAATTCAACTAGAATACTCTGAAAAACTGTTTGATAAACAATGATTACAGCACCATTGTATGAACAATAAAGAAAGTGTGAGTTCGACAAAAACCTGACACCATGTTTTAGTATTGTAACAACAAACATTAAAAAACTGTATTGATTAATACAAACTTTTTTTATTAACCTCTCACACGAGATGAAGTACATAACAATTCATAACATTAACTAACATATGACTTTTTTTATTTTATTTTTTATATAACCTCCCATCTCGAACAGTGTAGCCACATATAACAGACCCAAGTCTTTTCTAGGCGCGATTCGACGGTGGGTAAGTACTTCCTAAGTGTGGCCCCATTCGGTCTCGTCACCCACCGCCGATTCCATTCTGTTATTGTATCCTCCCGGAGGATCTTCTTCCATCCTCTGGGGTCTTCACATATCCGCTCGCATAGGTTTTGTGGTAGTAGATCCGCCGAACCATCTCGTTTTATTTTGTAACGAAACATGTCTTCTATTAGTAGGAGGTCGAAGGGAATAGCTCCTCCAAAGACTTGCATCGCCTCGTGATACACTGACTTATACGACCTAGTATCTCGTAGCAGGGCCATTCGTTGGATCGTCGCCAACCTGCTCTTCTGTCTGTGCGAGAGGTTCCTGTTCCAGGCCGGGGACGCATACCTCAGTATACCAAAAACTACTCTTCTATAAATAGTCAAGGATGCTGGATACCTGAGACCCCAAAAGGGGCCCCCGATGCGACTGAGACCATTAAGGGTAAGGTTCACCCTACTTCTCAAATAGTCCAAGTGAGGCGTCACGTTGAAATTCCTCCTAACTCTGATTCCAAGGTAGGTGACTTCCTCACTCGGATGTATTGTGGCTCTTTGTATATGGATACGGAAGAATGGAGATTCATCACCGATCAGATTCCAAGGATGTTATTTCTTTTGCAAAGCAGGCCAAAGAAATTGGAGGTTGAAGACCGAGTAAGCTGTAAAAATGTGTATTGTACACTTTCCAAGAGAGGAAGGAACAGAGTTATGAAAATAGAACAGGTTGTTATTTCTTTTGCAATGTTTAATCAGAGTTCGCCAACCCTTCAGCTCGATTCACCTTCGACATGTTTTAGCAGAAATGAAACGGCAAAGCTTTGTAAAGACTTTAAGAACATCAACAACGCATTGAAATTGATAACCAAAATGGCTGAACTATATAAAAAACATGAAGAAGGTCAACTGACTGAACCTGTGGAACCAACATCAATGGACTTTAATATTAATACTGAGACTCTTTATAAATTATTACATGAACTCAAGAGAAGACCCTTATGAGTTGTAATTTATGTAATAAATAATATTTCTTTATATACTTTTTTTATTTCTTAAACCCTTCCCTAAGTAAAAATGAGAATAAAGGTAAATAAATAAAAAAAAAAAAAATTATCCAGATGTTCGTCCGTATTAGCCGGAAAGTTCTCACTCGCCTCTAGTTGAACGCGAATATTAATAGTCGTACTTTTAATTGCTTCAGATTGTTTAGAACAATCTATTACGGCTATAGGTGCGAGGGTCTCGAAATCGGAACTTCAAATGCTTAATTAACTTAAATTCAAATCATCATAAGGATAATGTTCACTATTCAGTTTCAAATTTTTCAATTTATTATCAAAATGACTGTTATCTTTGGTTGCGTTTCTCGTTCGACCAGTCTGGAATGCGATAATAACATACCGCGGCTTTTCTAAATTTGTCAATTTAGTTTTATTATATTATTGAGTTTTATTGAAAAAAATAGTCCAAAAGTACAATACTGATTTTCATATACAACTTGTAGCAAACCCTTCAATATCTCGAAACAAAAAAGAAATTGGAGTTACACCCTTATGCTTTAAGGGGCTCACATTGAAACTTCTATGGACAGCACTTGAAAATAATGGAGTCAACAGTAATCTAATTGACGCCATTCTTCTTCTTCTTCTTCTTCTATCGGCACGACAGGCGCACGAGGCTGCCCTTGGCCTGCTCAATGGCTGCCAGCCATCTCTCTCTATCTTCTGCAAGGGTGATAGGAATCCCCAGTTTGCGAAGATCCTGTTCCACAGCATCCTTCCATCGTCCTCTTGGCCTACCACGTGGACGCACACCATCCGGAATGTTCTTATACAACCTCTTGACCACTCTTTCATTATTCATCCTTATCACATGTCCAAGCCATTTCAGCCTTTGTATCTTGATGTAGGATGTTATGCTTGCTTCTTTATAGAGCCGGAACAATTCATTGTTTTTTCTTCTTCGCCACTGGCCATTATCGCATACAGCCCCTAAGATTCTCCTCAGAATTGCCCTTTCAAACCTATCTAGCAGGTTGGTACTTTTCTTGTTGAGGGTCCATGTTTCTCCACCGTATGTTACCACTGGCCTTACAAGTGTCTTGTAGAGCATAAACTTGGTAGTACGGCTTATAAGTTTGATTTTCATAAGGTTAGAGATGGAGAAATAAGCTCTATTTCCTGCAACTATTCTCTTTCCTATCTCTTCCTCCTCATTCAGGCTATCATTGATTACAGAGCCAAGATACGAAAAACTTTTGACCACCTCGAAACTGTACGTGCCTATTTCACAGTGAGTCTGCCTCCCCAGTATACCTTTTCCCAGTGCCATAATCTTGGTTTTCCCTGCATTGACATGAAGGCCGCTCTTTTTTGCTTCGATATCCATTGCTTCAAAGGCGACTCTGACACTCTGAAGGGATCTACCAATGATGACTACGTCATCTGCATAGGCCAGGACCTGGGTCATCTTGGTGAAAATTGTTCCCTCCATGTTCATTCCTGCTCTATTCATGATTGCTTGTAGAGCGATATTGAAGAGAAGAGGAGCTATCGGGTCTCCCTGTTTTAGGCCACTTAACACCTCAAAAGGCTCTGATAATCCACAGCATTTAACTTGACAGGTAGTATTTGCCAAAGTGCATCTTACTAAACGGATTAGTTTACTTGGTAGCCCCAGTTCATGCATGTCTGCTATGAGTTGACATCTGATTATTGTATCATAGGCTGCTCTGAAATCAATAAACAGCATCCAAGTAGTCTGCTGATACTCCTTCATCTTCTCAGCGATTTGTCTAAGGGAGAAGATTTGATCAATAGTTGACCTGTTAGGCCGGAATCCACCTTGAAACTCACCTAATGTTCGTTCCACGTATGGAAGGAGCCTATTGTAAAGGGATATGGAGAAGATCTTATATGCGGTGTTAAGCAAGCTAATCCCTCGATAGTTGCTACATATTGTCGATTCTCCCTTCTTCTTGTACACGGGCACTACTAGGGCCTCACTCCACTCCTTAGGTATGCTCTCTTCTTCCCATATTTGAGCTATTAGTTCCTGCAATTCCCTGGCGATTTCTTCCTGCCCTGCTTTAAAGAGTTCTGCGGGGAGTCCATCATTACCTGGTGACTTGTTATTTTTGAGTTTGCCCAAAATGTCTTCGATGTCCTCAACATCAGGTGGAATGGTTTCCAAGTCATCGTGAGTGTCCACCGGTAATTGTGCATGGTTATCATAGCAGTTTTCTGATCTCCTAGGGTTCAAGAGACTCTCAAAATATTGCCGCCATCTTTCTTGTACCTCTTCTTCCAGCATTAGCATTCATTAGAAAATTGGTCACTGGATCGGAGTGCTCTCTTCAAGTATTTGGGAGTACACATAGATAGTAATGGAACGCTTGATACCGATATAAAGGAAAATATTACAAAAGGAAAAAAGGATATCGGCATGATGAACTCCGTACTCTGAAGCCCAAGTGTTTCTCTGGAAACCAAAAAGAGGATTTTTCACTCGTTTCTTGAAGGTGTAACTCTTTATGGTTCGGAGATATGGGTAGTTGGACTAAGAGAGGCAAAAAGGTTACAGGCTCTAGAAATGGACTTTTGGATAAAAAGCTGTCTCATTTCAAGAATTGAGCGAGTGAAAAACTCGGCTATAAGAGATATCGTTAAAGCGGAAACGATAATCCACAAAATTGGGACCAAGCAGCTACAGTGGTATGGTCATGTAAGAAGAATGGGCCCCCAGAGATGGCCAAAAATGGCCAAGGAAAACATGGCTGCAAGGAGTTGAAGAGGTGATGGCAGCAAGAGGCTTGACAGAGGAAGATTGGGAAGATGGAGAATATTGGAAACAAAATGTTTTGGGTCTCGACATATGACCGAAGGTTGTAAAAGTCCGAAATAAAAAAAAAAAATTCTTTCATGAACATTGTAAGCGGAGCTGGGGAACCCAGCAGAACTGGCAGAAAGCTGTGATTAAGTACCTGTTATGCAATCTCCTATCAGCAGTTTGCACCCTGTTTTCCAACGTATGATACAGCATCTGCAGCTTGCTTCCTCTGAACATCTCATTAGTCGTCAGGGGTGCAGTTGCAAACATTTTCCGGCTTTCTGTCAGGTGAGTGCCTTTATTTTGAACCCTAGATTAGGTCACCCCTTCCCCTGGCTCAGTCTGACCATTATTTTCGTTACAGTTTGCAAAAGTGTTGGGTCTCCCTCATTTCTGGCCGATTTACAACTGTATTGATTGGAGCAACTTGGGGTCGCTGTGGGATTGCGGCAGAAGAACAGCTACCCATCCAAATATAGTTTTATTTTCTTTTGTTGTAATAAATTGCAATATTCTTTATTTATTTTTTTTTTTTTTTGGTAGTTGCTATTCTTCTTTGGAAACCCAACATTGTTTCTACCAGAGGTTTTTTAGTTTTGTTTTGTTCGCATTGGTCCTCCATTATATCTTCCAGAGGTATTCCATCTTAGTTGTCTTGTCTCTATCATCATGGCCCCCAGAACAAAGGCTCAGTTTCGATCAAAGCTGAGCACAGCTAAGAGCAGACTCTCCTCTATCCTATCCAAGGCAGAGGATGTGACTCCGCAGGATTCTGGGTCTAAGGAAAGAGCCCTCACCCTGTTAGCTCTATTAGAAAGTACTTAATCTTCTGTCATGCCTACAATTGAAGGCTGCATGCATTCAGACGTTCCTATTCCACATTTAACTGAATCTGAATATCAAGCAGCAATCCAGGAGTTAGATTCTCTGTACACGCAAGTTTTTGAGATTTTGTACCCTTTAACTTTGACATCAGCTACTGGAGATCAGTCTAACCTTCTACCCTTCCATGGCTTTTCTTTAAATGAAAGCAGTAGTAGTGCGCAGGACAACTCACTTGTCAATATGCCTAGGTTGAGTGTGCCAAGGTTTAGTGGGATTCCATATTTAGGAAGTTAATTAACCGCGTACAAAATCACAGCCTTCGAATAATCACAGGCGCAATGAAGTCAACCCCTATCAACACAATGGAAACCATCACTAGTTTACAAAGCATAGAGGACAGGAGGGACTTAAAATATCTTAATTTAAATTCGAAGGCTACATGCATACACCCTCTCAAAGAAAGAGCCAAGCAAGGTTATTCCTAACGACTAAAGAGGCAAAAACCTATCCACAGAAAAAAGAGTCTGCTGACACAAACTAAATAGAAACGAACAAGTTATGGTATTAAGACTTAGGACTAACGACAACAAATTGAATGCTCATCTTTACAAGAAGTTTAAAATAGGTAATAGTCCTATGTACCTGTGGTGGGGGAGAACAAACAGCTGCATGTGCTTCAAGGCTGTGTCCTTTTCGATGAGGCTAGGAGGAGGATTTGGCCTGAACCGAGATCGATGGAAGCAAAGCTCTACGGGACCCTGAAGGACCTCAAGAGGACTGCCGACTTTCTTCACTTATTACCAAAGGAAGTGACAATTTGATGGGAAGAACGAGGAAGAAGAAGAAGAAGTGGGATTCCCCATGACTGGGAATAGTTTAACTCCAGATTTGTATCCCTTATTGGATCGAATAACCGTTTGACTGCAGTTCTGAAATTTCAATACCTGTTAGATGCCTTAGATGACACATCTAAAAGACTTATATCCCATCTTCCTTTGTCTGAGATCTATTACAACCTGGCTTTTGAATTGTTGAAAGAGAAATACGATAATCCTTTGCGATTATTACTCATCATGCTACACCGTTGTTGAATCTGCCTAATGTCAGTGAAAATAATCATGAATCTATTCCTGCCTTCTTACATTGTTTAAATGTCCTAGTTTAGATGATGTTTGCAAATTTTGAAATCAGAAGAAATTGCATTGGGAGAACACGGAGTTGTATCAACCCAAAGAACAAACAAGTTCTTCATCAATCTTACAATGCTAGATCAGGAGGGGGGGGGGGGCTCCACCCCACTTCCCCGACTACCGCGACCAACGTTTTCAAAGCGATCTCTTGTTAGTTCTCGCGAACTAAAATTTTAAAAACCGTAATTAATACGGCTTTTTTTCGCGACTAGTTACCTCTCGCATAGATAATTAGTCCAAAAATCTTTATTAGGTAAGACTCTAGATCGGGGAGGGGGGGCGGGTTTTCCCCGACCCCACCAGGGACCACCACCGTCGCGAGTTAGCTTTTGCACACTTAAATTTTCATTAACTAATTACTAGGGTTTTTTTTTCCTAGCTAATTACCTCTCGCAAAGGTAAATATCCAAAAAGTCCTTATTATGTGGTGTAGCGGTGGGGGAGGGGGGGTGGGGCTCCGCCCCACGTCCCCGACTACCGCGAGCAACTCTGTCAATGCTCATTCCCCGACCCCACCAGGAACCACCACCGTCGCGAGTTAGCTCTCGCACTCGTTAATTTAATTAAGGCGTTGATGACCTGAGGGTTTTACGCCTCTAAGCCATAACAAACAAACAAACAAAAAACACAAACTTATACTAGGGAAAATCAAACAAAAAATTACAGTCACCAAAACTTATAACAAATTGTTTAATATTATTCAATAATATTATAGAATTTTATAATACACATATACAATATGATAATAATTCTAATAATTTTATGATTGCGTGTTAAATTGAAAATCGCCTTAACAGCTAAAATATTCTTTATGTTTATATAAAATTAGGATACTTTCCAGAAATAGCCATGAGATATGAAAGTATCTGTATTCCCCGAACCATTGAGTAAGTAACTGCACTTTACTTACCAGCGGTTTGGTGCATAACATATGCATTCATATGCATATGAATGCAGACCCTCACTACCAGGTAATCCGCGGTGTCAGGAAATCGCTTTCTCATCCTCTGCAAGCTACATCGAGCAGCATCCGTGTCCGATGGTTGAATCCGACTGAAGTACAGATTTTTTATTGAATTCCAACAATGTTAGTATACAATACATCAATGTAAGGGGCAGAACAGGAGCATTGGTCGCTTCCTCAGCTGATGGTGTCTTTTCACGTCCTAATTACTCTTGTCAATGTTGCCATAAGGGCTCACACCCCTTGTATTCTTGTGAAGTTTTCATATCCAAGACGATACCAGGTCGCAATAAATGGATATCTGATCAAAGACGTTGTTAAATTTGTCTTGGTTCTCACTTTGTTTCTCTATGTAAAAGTCAAAAGAGATGTAGGGTTTGTTGCGAAAATATCATACTGCATAAAGAATCTACCACAGATACTAAAGTACCAGATTCCAAGAAAGAAAACCCCAACCTTCCGCCTCAGCAATGTGTGCTGCATCTAGTAATAATGGAGTCTGCGTTTTGTTGGCCACAACTCTGATTAAATTGGAAGTTCCTAACGCATTCTGCAATACTGTGGTTAGAGCAGTAATTGATACTGCAGCGGCAGCTTCATATGTATCTCAGGCTACTGTAGATAGATTAGATGTTTCTGTCATCAAAGCTATTACTCCTGTAGGAGGTTTAGGAAGGCAAATTTGTAATGCTAACGGCACTGTCAGTTCAAATATAAAAAATTTAGATCAACGCACTCTGGCTAAGCAACATTCCTTTTATATTTTAAATCATATTGCCTTCAATACCCCTATAAACAAGGTTTTATCTACAGTTAAAGATCAACTGCCTGGCATAAATTTAGCAGATCCTTGGTTTGATTGTCCTGTACCACTTGATTGCATATTAGGTGCCGATCTCTCTGTCAAGATATTTACAGGTTCTCCTGTGGCACTTGGTTCAGGACTACATAGTGCCTTCTTTCTTTGGTTTCCTACTCTTAAAGAAGAACAAAAACCTGTACCACTACAACCCATGAAGGATCTTGGGTTCAGTACTATGTAAGGAAGAGCACTGTTTCTTGGTGAGCGGTCGTGCAAGGAGAGATTTGACCGTTATCTCACTCAACCGCCAGGTTTTTCCCCTTAATTTTTCAATTAAGGGTACTACCCACTTTACCGTTAGAAAAATGAAATTCCCCGCTATAAACCGTGATATACAGCTATAATCTATGTATATAAAGATCAAATTCTGTTTGTTATATATAGAAATCCTTACAGTTTGTCATAATTTCACCAAATTTTGCTAAGTGGTTCTTTCAGACCTGGTGCGAACACCTGTCCATATCAAAATTGCATAATTTCAGCCGATCTCGGGGTATATTCTTTATTGTTATAATAATCGTTTTGATCTCGCTCTACATTGGTTTTTACAAAATCGACCGTTTGAGTCGATATAAGTCTCAGTTTATAGATTTTATAGATTTAAAAAATGAAAATCTCCGGGTGAAACCGGGATATACAGCTAGTTAATAATATTTTGTACATAGAAGGTTATTAAATATAGAGAAATTTGAAAAAGAAGAAATTGCTAAAACAACAAAATTGATATATTGTCTGCATTTCTTCTTCAGGGTTTGACCATGTCATAGGTTTTCCAGCGACCAAGCTTTCACCCATCTTGCTGTGGGCTTCTTCAGGGCCAATACAAAATGCCACAGATAGATGGGAAGAAGAAGCCCACAGCAAGATGGGTGAAAGCTTGGTCGCTGGAAAACCTATGACATGGTCAAACCCTGAAGAAGAAATGCAGACAATGGATTCGGACCATGGAAGCCTTAAACAACATTTAAAATTGATATACATGGAAAACATAGCTACATCGATATACATTGACATGATATACATCACTCCCCCACAAGTAACAGAGTTACGTCACAAATGTCAATAAAGAACTGAAACTTTAATTGGGGAAAAGATTAGTCTTTGAACCGAATAGGTCGTCTTGTTTGTCGACCAAATCTACTAGTATTTCTGGGCGTGCTCCTTTGTCGTCAGCTTGGTTTGTTGCAGGGTCGCCTTGGGACACATCAGGTAAATTCTCCCTGGAATCCTCTCAGAGTTGACAATTCTGTTGAGTTTTATCTCTGTCAGTTTCCACGTCATTGGAAGGTAAAATATACGCCGGTTTCAAGCGGTCAATGGAGACATTAACTTCCTTACTTTTAATGAGAACAGTGAAATATTTTTCATGACGGCTTATAACTTGGAATGAACCTTCATATGGTGTCTCGAAACCTTTATTCACTCGATCGATTTGGATAAATTCATGAGTGCAATTATCCAAATGCTGATGAACATAAATATGTTGTCTTCCTTTATGGTGAATTTGGGTAGGCTTTAGCTGGTCCATTTGCCACATTAAATTTGTGGTGAAATCTTCAGGTTCTATAGATCTAAAGCGGGTATCAACAAACCTGGTAAACGCAAGGATTTTCCATACACCATTTGACTGATGGTATAAAGGGTGCCGCCGGAGCGCTGTCCAAAGTCCCAAGAGTATTGTAGGTAATGATTCGATCCACTTGACATTTTTATGTCCTCTGAGCGCTGCTTTAACTATCCTATGGAGCAGTTCGACCATGCCTTCGCTTGTGGGTGGTAAGCAGTTGTAAAGGTTAACTTAATACCAAGAGCTGCTTCTAAATGTTTAAATAGTGAAGATTTAAATTGAGTACCAAGATCAGTAATCAATCGAGTCGGAGTTCCAAAACCCAGTTCGCATAAAAACTTTTGCTACAGCCTCTGCATTGATATCTGCAATGTACAACTTCCATCCAATTCGTGATACGATTAATGGATGTAACGCAGTAGGAATTACCATCTGATGGTGGTAGAGGTCCTACTCTACTCTTGTATATGTACAACTAGAAAACGGCCGTCAAGTTCATTATAAAATTTTATCTCCGGTTTGGTATGGCGGTTCACCTTACTCTTCTGGCATGGTATACAGGCTTGTGTCTATCTTCGAATATCTTCTTTAACACTACACCAAATAGAAAGAGAACTCACCCGTTTTACAGTAGATTTCACTCCAGGGTGAGCTAAGTTGTGAACCATTTTGAAAGCGGTCATCCTCAGAGAATTGGGGACATTGGGACGAATATTATCGGTCGACGTATCACACCATAAGAATTTACCTAAACATAAAGTCATCTTAAGTGACAAGTTCGCTTTACCGGGTTCAAACAGTTGTTGTGATTCGGCGTCTCGATCTTGTGCAACTGCCAGTTTCTCGTGATCCATGCTAGGTACGCCTATTTCTTGAATTCTCGAAAAAGTATCTGCAACCACATTTTCTCCCCCTTTGATGTGTATAGTCTTTGCGGAAATTTGAGAAATGTATTATAATTGTCTTTGTTGAAGAGGGACGCTTTATTATTTTTCTACTTAAAAGCATAAATTAAAGGTTTGTGGTCTGTAGTTATAGAGAAATCTCCCTCTAGCGGATCTTTATATTTTTTCATTGTGAGGTAGATTGCTAGGAGCTCCCCATCATAAGCACTATATGATTTCTTTGTGTCAGTCAACTTCTTTGAATAGAATGCGATTGGTTTCCACAAACCATTCTCAAATTGCTGCAATCCCCCACCAATCGATGTATCCGAAGCATCTGTTGTCACATTTAGAGGTAATTCACTGTTAGGATATGTTAGAATAGTGGCATTGGCAAGATCCGCCTTACATTTTTCAAACATTTGAATAGCCTCCTCAGTCCAATTGATCTTTGTTCTGTCCTTTTTCTTAGAACCTTTAATATAATCATGGAGTACAGACTGGTTTTCAGCAGTATCCTTGAGGTAACGCCTTGATCCTTTCTACGCCTGTAGAAATTTATTAGCCCTAAAAACCGACGCAAGTCCATTACGGATTCTGAAGTTTGAAGTATGAAATCCAGAATCGCTCTGACTTTATCCTCCATGGGTCTTGATTCTAAAGCTGAAATGTATTAACCTAAAAAAAGATAGCTCATTAACTTCAAAAGTGGACTAAGACACATTATTAATGCGAAAACCATACTCAGTTAATCTTTCAAATACTAATTTTAAGTATTTCAAGTGCTCCTTGAGAGACGATGATGCTACCAACATATCATCAAGAAATACAAATATAAACGATAAGCCTGACAGTATTGTACATGACAGTACTGACACCTGACAGTACTGAGGACAGTGTTAATTAGGTGTTGGTAAGTTTGTGGTGCGTTCCGCAGACCTAAACTCATTACATTGAAGACAAACAAACCGAAGGTGTTATAATTGCAGTCTTTTTCGGTTATTGGAACTTGGTAATAAGCTATAAGTTATACAGGTCAATTTTTGAAAATATAGTTTTACCTGGCAGGGTAACGGGAAATGATCGGGTACGGTTTGAGCATTTAATATTCGGTAATCTCCACATGCTCTTACGGTTCCATCCTTCTTAGAGACCAGAGGAAATATAACGTTAGATCGTTAAATAAAAACAAATGATTTAAAAACCCAGACCGTTAGTTCAAACGAAGGAAGGTCCAAAACCGATAGAGGAGGTGTTTGGATATAGATTGCTAGAGCACCTGTCACTCCGTTCCACCAGCTTTCACAAGGTTCCACAACGTTCTAGACTCTCCTTACAACAATATATACATATACATGTATACATATATACATATATATATATACATTATATAATGTATAAGGAACGATATATATAACTATATATAAGGAACAGTCTTAGTATTTGTTTTGACTGTGAAGCTCAAGCCATGTGATTAGTGTGCTATAAAGTTACAATTTCTGTAACCTTCTCGAATATTTATGTTGTTATAATTTATTTGGCATTGATAGTGTTATATTTTCGTTAAAACATATTTCTTAATTCACAGAAGTGTTACAGTAATAAGGTAAGGCAGAGTTGGAAACAAAATAAGAATATGGCAAATTTCATTTATGCGTCAGCATCGCTAGTGAGCTCTTGGCCTCTTACTAACAGAGTCAACTCATTTCCCCAACATATGGAAATTGTTTTATTAGGATACGGAAATAGAAATAGTACATCAATCTAGGTGTACTTTTATCCAAATCGTTTATTTCATGATAAACCTCTAAATATTTTGAATCAATATTACAAACTAAGGCTGCTTTCCGTTCACTTATCACTATTTGCGCGAAATCCAAATTACCATCTGGGATATCAAAATAAAAATAATTAATGCAATTCCAATGAGCGTAAATTTGAATTTTTCTTCTTTCTAATAGAAATAGAAAGGGTAGAATTATCATGAGAAAAGAAGGTCCACTCATAAAATCTTGAGGAATGCAAGAAGAAAATTCCTTAACAATCAAATCTCGGAAATGGAAGAGAGTTTTAAGAAGAATGAAACAAGAATTTTTTACCGGGCTTTCAAGAATAAAATCAAAGGTTATTCTCCACCAGAATTGGTACTTCAGAAAGAAGATGGAAATTTGGCTCTGAATAATAAGAAAAATTGTGAAATTTTGGCGAGATATTTTGAAAAATTATTAAATTGTGAAGAACCGAGGGGAGAAACTAAAAATAAGGGAAAACACTCCACAAGGTACCGAGTCAGATCCTCCGGATGATGAGGAGTTAGAAGAAGTGATTTGAAAAAAAGAGGAATTTCCCAAGGAATGGAAATCTGCCTTGATTCATCCTTTATATAAAAAAGGTTCTAAAACGGATGTTAATAACTACAGGGGAATTTCTCTGTTATCGGTCACTTATAAAATTTTCTCAGAATTGTTTTTAAATAGATTGGAACCACAAATAGATCATAAAATTGGGGAATACCAAGGGGGTTTTAGAAAGGGAAGATCCTGTCAAGAACAAATTTTAAGTCTAAAATTACTCATTAAATTTTATATCTCAAGAAGAAAAAGTCTTTTTATTTCCTTTGTGGATTTTAAAAAAGCGTAGGGTAAAGGCACCAATTTCTGACACTGCCCCAGTTACTGACACTTGCTTCTTCTTCCTTAAAAAACTAGCATTTAAGGCCACCTAGCAAATTGAAATTTTGGTCAATCAAAACTATGTTTATCTGCCAAAGATTTCCACCAAAATCAAGTCAGAATTTACTAATGAGGGGTGCGGGAATGAAGCTTTATGCTTACTATACCTTCAGTTGCCAGATCCTTAAGGTTTTTGCTAAGGAGGTGAGTAGCTATTTTGGCTGATATCACCATTTCTTCTTCGGTTTTCCTCTCGAATTCTGTTTGTAGTACTCTAATAATGATGTAAGATAATAAAAATACTTTTTTCTAATGTGAATTTCCAATAATAATGCATATTTTGGGGATGTCAGGATATGGGTCTCCAAAAACGTGCCTTTACCCAATTACTTACACTTTTGTCAGTAATTGGGTATTATGAAGAAATTTAGTTACAATGCCTAATTAGGTAGTTTTACAACGTTGAAAACAACGGTGATTTCCATTTTTTAAAAAAAGGAAGGGATCCATTTCCTGACAGGGGGTGTTAGTAACTGGTTTTGAGGGTGTCCGTAATTGGAAGCCTCGCACACCAGATACTGACCGTGAGCATACCCAGTTGCTGACACCTCCTCTAATGTATTTTCGCGATCTCTTTATAAGAAGAAATCTTGAATTTGCAGATTTCCTTATCAGATAAGCACCCCTCAAAGACATCTAAGCATTGCTCCCAAATAGTACCCACTCTATACAACCACTGTACGTCTCTTTCGGTCCCAGAAATAAACAGAGAAGTTGGTGCACAAGGAACAGACCACTGGAAGACGACGTTACAATCCCTAAACCTACCAAATGGGATGCTGATTTGAAGGATTCCTTTTATTGGATTAGGTCATAAGAGGAATCTGTCCAGCAATAGTTAAGAATGTCTTCAGAAAATGCGGACTTGTATAATGGAACATGAGAACCACGGCGGTGTACCCTCGAACTCTACCGGATCATAGCCACCTTCCAGGGCCGCAGTTCTACAATCATTCTCACTCATTAATCGAGGTACACAATGGTAGGAAGTTGCTTTATGGAGCCTGCTAGAAAAGAGATTTTGAATGAATCACAAAGCGAGTTCATTGACACTGAACTAAGAGATGGAGTTCTATGTTCTGCCAACATAACACTCCAAGCATCATCCATTTGTAGGTGAAAAATTAAATTGGACTCAACTGAATCTCCTAAGAACTAAGTAACTTCCGGACACATAGCACCACCAATAAATTGATCATAATAAAACCAAAAATCCTGCAAAATCACCTAAAAACAAAGCCTTTTCAAGGACACTGTAGAAGCTGCTGTTCACATTCAGCCTCTTAGCCTATAAAACCTAATAATTTATCAGCACCAAAAACAATTCAGCCGTATTCTCAGATTGCCAAAGCCTTTTCCAAAGACCGTGAAATCTCTCAACGGTGAGGTAATACAAATCCTCATCTTGTTCTCCTTTCCAGAAGAAGAATAGATAAAGAACAAATTATGAAAGACATGGACCTCGTTGAAAACCCTACAGTAAGAATACCTCACCTCAATTATGTCCGCAAAAAAGAAGATCCGCGTGTGCGTTGTATCGAGGATTGCAGATGGAAATATAGAAGCTAAATATATGACTGAATGTACTTGCATTAAAAATATTGTTATATAATCAAATTACTAAAACCACCGGTTCTTGAACAAATACAATTTTTGATTTCTGATTACGAAAAGATTAATCTGAGCTTCATGAGCTGTGATTGTGACATTAAGTTGATAATGATTTCCCTTTTAGTTTTTGAAATAAAAATTATGCTCAAGTATTTCAAATTAATTTATTTACCCAATAATGATTAATGACTTTAAAAAACTTTCACTGCAATGGGTAGTGATAATGAAGCAGATGGTATTGATGTGTCCCCAACTGTCTCAAAAGAACACATTCCTCTCCATTCTTAACTATGCAAGGGAGTCTTGAACCCTCATATCCAAGCACAAGAGCCAAATCTAAGAAAAATGGAGTGGAAAACCAGACGGGGTCATGTAAGAAATTCAACCATAAGAGCAAACTTGTACCTGAGATCTGCAGAGAAAAAAATTGAAGAGAACTAACGAATGGCCGAAGACCGAATTGCCAAGGCTACTCACTAGGAGAGAGTGAATATGAGGCGACCACGGACAAAACCAAGAAAGAACTAGGAAGAAGGAATTAAAAAAGCCTTTAACAGGAGTGAAATGGATTCGAGGAGGAGAAGGCAGCTGGTTGAGGACAGAGAAACGCTCTGTTTGCAGATGCCTCAATACTGCTATATGGTAAAGATAGATTAAGTTAAGTAAATTATATTAAAATATACTTAGATACTAATTTTAAAGTTGGAAATAAAATTATTCAGTGTTTGATCAGGGTGTCAGTAATTGGTTCCTTATACTGTCAGTAATTGGTGCATGAGTGTCAGTAATAGGAGAAAAAACATCCATCCAAATTTTAAGTAAAAGAATAGATTAAATTATCTTAATTAATCTAATCTTAATTTGTGGCTGACCACCATTTTAAATTATTTTTAAATAATTTATTTTTTGAAGAGAAAAGATTTGGCTCCGCCGGGAGTCGAACCCGGGTCTCCTGCGTTAAATGCGAGGATGCTAACCACTACACCACTGAGCTCGGCTCAAGGCAGAGCAAATCCTTCCTCTTCACTGATACCTACTCCCCCTATCTCACAAGTTTTGCGAGTAGTAGCGGGAGGTGGACAAATTTTGTCCAATTTATGATATTATTGACATAAGTCAATTTTTATAAATTATTTTAATTAATCTAATCTTAATTTGTGGCTGACCACCATTTTAAATTATTTTAAATAATTTATTTTTTGAAGAAAAAAGATTTGGCTCCGCCGGGAGTCGAACCCGGGTCTCCTGCGTTACATGCGAGGATGCTAACCACTACACCACAGAGCTCGGCTCAAGGCTGAGCAAATCCTTCCTCTTCACTGATACCTACTCCCCCTATCTCACAAGTTTCTTTCAAAATCTTTTCTCTTCAAAAAATAAATTATTTAAGATTAAATTATCATTTTTAATCATTTGATGACCCAAATTAAAACCAGAGATATTGGCCTAACAGAAAAACTTTGAATTTTATGGATCGGTCAACGAATGAGGGAGAAATTGATGAAAAATCATGAAATTTTCCTTAAAGTGTCAGTAATTGGTGCAGTTACCCTATGACTCGGTTGATAGGGGAACTCTGTTGAAGATTCTAAGGGAATACGGAGTGGATCAGAAAACAATTAATTTAATTAAAGCAACTTTAACAGAAACTGAATCTAAAGTGAAATTTAGAGGTTTAATTAGTAAACCTTTTCAGATAAAACTGGTCTCAGGCAAGGAGATGGTCTGTCTCCCATAATTTTTAATATAGTTTTGGATAAAGTAATGAGTTAATTTTGGAAGAAAAATAGTTCAGGAGCTCGGGTGGGGACCAAACACATGCATATTAAAGTGAGATGCTTGGCTTTTGCTAATGATCTAGCATTATTGGCTGAATCTGAAGAAGAGTCCATTGAACAGATAAATAGCCTGAAGGAAATTGCTGAGAAAACCGTTATACAAATATCTTTTGAGAAAACCGAGTTAATGGCCACGGAGGTAGGATATCAGACAAAATCAGTCAAAACCAAATATGGGAAGATTTCGGTTGTTAGGAAATTCAAGTATTTGGGTGAAGTATTGTGCTGCAATGGATCGGAAAAGGAGAGTTTCAAGGGAAAAATTTAAAAAATAGAGGATTTGTGCTTTCAAGTTTTTTCACAATAAAAAAAATCTTTCGATAAGGCAAAATTAAGGCATTATAATACTGTGGTAAAATCTGTGATTCTTTATGGAGTAGAAACGGCTTGTTTTCCCAGTTTAGATAAGTTGAAAAAAATAGAGAGGAAATTTTTGAGGAAGATTTATGGACCAAGGAAAACATTAGAAGGATTCAGGAGGAGGTCTAATGAGGAAATTTACAGGCAAATTAATGATTTAGAAACTGATATGAGAATTAGGAGGTTAAGGTTCTTTGGGCACATGGAGAGAATGAGTGAAAAAAGATTATGTAAAGAAATTTTTAGTAAAATTTTAAAGTACAAAAATTTGGGAGGATATCCTAGGCAAATTAAAGAAGAATTGCAAACATTGGGGATATCAAAAGAACTTTGTCATGACATGGATCTTTTCAAGAAAGTAATTAACAATGAAGTCAGATTAAAGAAGAGGGTGAAGGGTATTGGGTGGTCAAAGGAGAAAAGAGGGGAGCAGTCGAGAATGATGAAGCTGCGCTGGGAAGTGAGAAGGAGGAAGAAGGAAGATTCTTCAGTTTTATCGCGTGGTCCTCAAAATGGCCGTTTCGTGTAAAAAAAAAAAAAAAAAAAAAGAAAGGGTAAATTTGAATTTTTTTAAACTTCTATTTTCCCTAAACAAAAACATAACGTTTTGGTTAATGGGATTGGAATTCAACATTCCTCACTGTTCGGTTGCGATAATAAAGTTAGCTCCCGATTAGAGTCTGCAAATTTTAAAAATGAGTAGCTAAAGAGTGCCTAAAATTTGTTTTAACGTATTGAAAAAAATACATATTACGGGCAAAGCGGGACTTAGGTTTGGTTGAGTCAGCTGGGCTCTTTGTTACACTTAATAAATAAATATATATTCTAATAAATAAAACAAGATATTCTGGAGTTGGAGGACGGCAGCAAGACATCTCGACAGAAGCAGCGGAGGTTTTATTATATTTTTGAATGCTAATGATTATAATATGGATGTATTATTCCATGTCAGAGAATATTTGTTGTTACTGTGGAGTCAATAAAGAAATCGATTTTTTCTTACAATTCGATTTTTCTTTAGCTAGTTCCTTCTTCTCTGGCATTATTAATAATCCAATAAACCCAAATATTTCAGAAAAGGGTGAGAAAAAAAAAAGAATAATATATATCAAGGTGGAAAGATCTGACAATATAGTTATTAGCGAACTATAACAAAGTAAAAGAGACGGCATTGTCAAACACAAATCATTGGGAAATGAAACATATTCACGGATTGGAATGGGATTACATTTTACAGCACAATTTTACAGCCAGTCTTCTTATTTATAAAATATGTTTGGTGGTATTATTATAAAAAGTAAAGGGGAAAAAATTGAATTTATTTTAAGCAAAGTCTATGTTCATCTTTCTGATATTATTTTTTTTTCTCTAGAGCTTTACTTTTTATATTATTGCACCAAACATATTTTATAACTAAGAATAAAGGCTCTAAAATTATTGGATAAAAATGGGTTTTGATATCTTCCACATTGACTACGTAATTTACAAAAAGAAAGTATTTAAATTGATATAAATTCTTTTGTTGGCAATAGTTGGTTCTAAATTGTTTCAAAGTGGTAGAGGATAAAGGGTGCTCAAATACCACAATAGAATTAGATCGATCAAATGCGATCGATCGGCGATATATCGATTTTAAGATTTAAATCCCTATATTTGAACTTTCATTATATTTTCGGCCTCGAATTAGACTAAATCATAAAACATACTTCTCGTTGAATTATATGGAAATATTCCTCCTCCCCCCCGCTACACCACATAATAAGGACTTTTTGAATATTTACCTTTGCGAGAGGTAATTAGCTAGGAAAGAAAAAAACCCATAGTCATTAGTTAATGAAAATTAACGTGTGCGAGAGCCAACTTGGGCCAGAGGGAAACAAGTCGGCGATAGTGGTGGTTCCTGGTAGGGTCGGGGCGGAGCCCCACTCCCCCTCCCCTACCGCTACACCACATAATAAGGACTTTTTGAATATTTCGTGGCTTTCCTGCTTTTTTGACTAATCATTTGACTGTATTTTGGACAATGTACCTGAAGATTGGCAAGAAGACGAAACGTTTATCCCGAAACAGAAGATTTGTTACATTAATGAATATATTCATTTCTTGTTGGTGATATTGTACTTGAAATTTACGTTTAAGTTTATTTCAAATAAGCCATGCATCCTTTTCCTTTTTTTATATTTCCCGTCATTCTTTTTTTGGGAAGTATAAAATAATAGGGTAAATTTCAGTCAATAAAATATATTTTATTTATTGCTTATAGCTCAAATTCAATTTCCATGGGAATTATTATATCTTCCTTGAGTTCATCCAAGTTATAAAAAAGAGCATTATTATTATGCTCAAGTCAATTGACGCAGATTCCCTAAGTTCAGTCAGCTGATCTTCCTCAGGATTCTCGAAGTCAATCTTGGTTATCAAGCTGATGGACTCGTTATTTTATAAATACTTCTACACAGCCTTGCCTTATCAATCCTGTTGAAACATGCTAGTTCGTGAACTCGGGTGAATGGCTGATGAGCATTGATTTAACGGCGCAAAAGAAAGAACAAGCTGTTATTTACCATAATCCTCTTTCTTCCCCTCAAGGAAAGCATGCAAAATAATCTTTTACTCTTATCTTACTCGGTCTGCAACTTACACCTTCTTGGGCCTGCTTTGCAACAGAGACATCTTTGGCGATTAGTCGGCGACAAAGTTCCATTCTTCCATATCTGTATACAGCGTAGTTTTATGGTCGATGACAGCGACAAAAAACTGACTCGGAATCGTTCGCAAGTAGTGATTAGATAATCACACTCGTGTTTCGATAGTCGGGCAACCATCTCGCAAGGCTTCAACGTTGGCCCTGAACGATTTAATATATAGTGGGAGAAAGATAACGTTTTCCTATTTTCTGTTAGTTGATTTATTTTGGTCCTTTTTATTCCATAAAAATGTAATTTTAAGTTACATTAAGTTATTAAAAATAAGTTTTTTTTAATTCTAAATGTTGTTGAAGGTAAGCTTCCCAAGTTAAGACAAGTACTCTCGATAAACTTACAACATTTAGACCAATCATTGAGATCTTATTACACTGTTTGTTCTTATTTTTTTAAATAACAGAAATCATGCCAATGCAAGCATAACGTTACTCGCAAGTGAAGTCTATCCAACAAATGTAGATAGACGACGATCTTCCTCATACCATGAGCTTCCATTCGCTTTCCCATCTTGAACTGGTTGATGGAACGAGGAAAACTAATAATAAGTAACTGGTGTGGGATTTGTCGTCTATTGCAAGTAACAAACAGATATCAAACTGCTGAAATGGGATGAAATGGGACTAAACGAGCGTAATATAGTCATGTTTAATCTACAGGGTTTTCAATGACGTTCACAGAACTTTTGAATACAGGCATCTTACTGTATTTGTTTGATGTGTAATTTTAAAAGAAATGATTTAGTTTCGACTAATTTTAGTAGCTATGAAACAAGTAGGAGTGGGCTTTAGAGGTAACAATTATAATTCTAATAAGATGGAAAAAGTAAGAAAAATTGGTGCTTAACTATGTGACATTATATTGAATAAAGTCTTATAAAATTACAGAAGATTACACAAAGCTAATTAAGATAAACCAGATGAACATGGACTTAAGTTGTTTTCTTGTTGGCGCCATGTTTATCTTGATTTCAGCCGTGTCATACTCCTCTTCACCGGGTCCCTTTCCGCTTGACTTCACAGTTCAAGGAACTCTCATCTGTACTCCATGGTTTTCAATTTACAAAACTGGAAAAAGCAAGAAAAATGATGAAAAAGCAAGAAAAATGATGTAGTCGCATGAAAGCGGTCGGGATTTTTCACGTTAACCAAGCGTAACATGCATATTTTTAGCGAACATATGTGTAGATTCCTACTTCAAAAGGTCAAAATACAAAATAATTCATAAATCTAACGGAACATATTGTTAAAAATCACAAATTTTCAATTATTTTGACATATCAATACACTGGTACATTACAAGAAAAGCCTAAAATCCAGGCTGAGATAAATGACGACCTGACCAATTCATCTGGAGATTTGAATGAGTAGAATAGCAAGTTGACGATTCACCAGAAAATACGAATGGCAAGCAGGACAACTTGTTGAGTGAGATGATTGACAGGTTAGCTCACCAAAAAGCGAGGGCTGTCGCGTTGGAAGAGTAGATTGAAAGATTTAAAGGCGGCTGGAAAGAGGGGTCCAGGTGGTCGTCAGAGAGGGGCTCTAACCACAGGCGGTACAAGATTGGCAAAGACTTGAGCCCCAACCACGGAGAGCCGAGCCAGAATAAATCACCAATTTTTGATGGTAAGTCGTCCTTATCAAATTACTTCAAACAGTTAAACGCAGCAAGTAGCGCGGAGTGACCCCTATAGATGAGGCAGTTGCCCTAAGGGTTGCCCTCCGACGATCCTCTAGATGTTCTTTAACTTCTTAGGACCGACAATCCCAACGATTTTAACATGCAAATAAGCCTTGAGGTGGGATTTTGCAACGCCCATCTCGAACAGGTAATGAGCAGAAAGAAAAGTGCATGGATTTGAGGCGGACGTAGCGAGGATAGTAAGTCTAGCATACTCGGAAATCTTATAGGAGCGTTTAGCAGTCCAAGTGGTCGTTGAATTTTAGCTTCCGAGAGTGTGGCTGCTCTTTCTAAATTGTTGGTGGACGTACTATCCATCTCAGTGGTACTATCCAGACTTCTCGTGGAAAACGCAGGAGTGGTAGCTTGTAGTAGGTTGAAGAACTGTGGTAGTTCGTGGTGAAGATGCGAAGACTTTAGAGTCTTGGGAAAGAAAACCGAAGCCTCAGGAAGCTCGGATAAGTCAAGAGTGCCTGCAAGAAGAAGTGGACGGTTCTGAGGAGCCAGAGCCACAGAGAAACTAAGGCGGTTCGGATATTGGAGGGCGTCTTCGAACGTCTTTAAGACCCTTCCATTGTTTTAGTATCCTCTTCGGGCACCCAGAGTCGGTATTTTAAATGTAAACAGTATCGTCAACGAGATACGCAATGTTGGTTTACACCGGACCATCGAAGACTATCATCTGCCCAAGGGTGACTGGTGAGCAAAGTCTTTCGCTCTCCAGATGGAGACTGAGGACTACTAACGATTATGATACAGTTCGGTTCAAACAGTATCTCTCACTCAGTTCTGGAGACTGACATAGAACCATTCCGGCATAGACCTAAGGAAGTCATTGAAATCTTACGGTTTTCAAATGGACTTAAATGAAAAGTTATCAACGTCGATGGGGAGGAGCTATTCTTGATCAGTCGAGAATTGGCCAGCTGGGAAGTCACCTTACAAGAGGAGGTAAAACTTCCTGGGAGTTGTGAAGCAATCGTATCTGCTAGCCTTGATAAAAACAATCTAGATGGGCTATCCGATTTTACAGAAGCCTAAACATCATGACTAGGAGGTTCAAAAAGGCCTTCTTTGTGGGCGCCTCAAATGCGCTCATCAAATCCTCTGAAAATCATAACTTTTCAGGTTTCTTTTATTGTATCTATGGAACATTAACGACAATCCAGTTACCATCAAGATTGGCAATAAGTGGGATGTTTAGAGCCAAAATCCTCCGGCTCCTACGGATCAGTCCCATCCTCAGGCAGTTACGGGAAAGGAGAAAAGAACAACCTAGGCAGAATATTTCTTTCACAGAGATCAAGATTTCACTTTTGTTGGAACCGTTACAAAACCTTATTAGCCGTTATCACATGTTCTGGAATAGACCAGAATGTACTGGGCCCTACTAAAGAACGTTCGATTACAAGAAACAATAGAGTAGGGGCTGAATATCGAAGGATATGGTTAGGTACTTTTGTTTCACTGTATTGTCACTAGTAGTTACTTTTTGTGACACTATTACTAATATGAGGGTTTTATTATCCGTCTGACGTTGTGAATTATACTTTTTCATAATTATTAACTGAGTCTGGCTCAGGCCGGGAACAGAGGCACATCGGGTCCACGCTGGCATCGGAATTACCTGATCATTATTCATCTGATTGAATGCAAATTTTCCATGTGTGTGGAATGTGACTTTAGGAAGTGTTTTCTAAAATTTAGCGCAAATCGCTCAAGAATTTTGGCCAATAATTTAATTTAACTTAGTAAATATTCGGCGAGGAGCTAGCTGATAAGGAGCGATCGGCAGGAACCTGCACCGCCCCACTCCGACGGCCCCAGCTGTTTGTGGAGCCCAGCTGTCAACATAAACATCAACAGGCATTTCTCTACGTCTTCTGTCATCGGACCCGGACTTACTTGTAATTTATTCTATTTATTTAATTCGAGGCAAAGAAAATTTACAAAATATAATTAACAAAGAGAGAAAATAATAGTCATAGCAACAACAAATAATTTTTTGATTTTGTCCTGGCATATAGATCACTATATCTACTTATTTACTTGTATATATATATATTTTTTTTCATTCTTTTTTGTTTTTTTTAATTTCCGTCTTATTGGCATTTCAGTTTGTTCTATTTTATTTATTTTTTTATCTTTGCTATTTGCTTTCAACTATTTAGTAAATTAACCAATAATATGATTTTATCTATACTGAACCTAATTTATTTTTTATGTCAATTTTTATCTTATTTTAAGCTCGAATGACTTTTCCTAATCAAAGGAAAGATTCCACAATTTTATTAATGATTTTTAACCTAGTTTTTTTGTAGACCTTTATATTTTTTTTTAATTTATTCTTTTTTAAAAATTATTATTCATTAAAATATCATTATCTTTTATCAATTGATTTTAATTTGTTGTTACTAATTTTAATATAGTTTTTTTTTTTTCCATCTTGTTTTATCTTTGTTATAATATCAATTTTAGAGATTTAAAAGGTAAATATATATATTTATAGTATTAGTTGATTGTGATATCTGTCTTTCTTTTGTTGATTTTAAATATTTAATTTTTAAATTTGTTTAAATTTTATTGGAAGATATTTATTAATTAATTGGGATATTTTCTATTTTATTTTTGGATGTATTATACTTATTTGTAAGCATACTTGTCCTTTCTTTTATTTTCTTATATATTGATATTTAATTTAGGTTATGTCATATCATGCCAAAAATAGAGATCGGTCAAACGGTATGGGTTCTGAGAACTGGTGGGCCTGTTCAAGAAGCTGTTGTTGCCTCTGTGATGACTGTGGCAACTGCGGGAGGTGGAGAGAAGGAATTTGTGAAAGTTGAATGGGCTGACACAGAAGGAATTACGCTAGGAAAGACAGTTTCAATTGATGATGTCTTTCCCCGATTGCCTAAATGTCCACAGAGAGTCACGGAGGCGGAAGTGGAGAAGCAGGATAATGGTCCACGCCCAGAGGACAAAGTTTGCCCAGTCTCTGGGCTTTCTTTTAAAGGTGAAAGAGGACTCGGAACCCATATCGCCAAGAAGCATCCCAGGGAGGCCAATAACAGGACTTTGAGGGCAATAATCAAGAGCGCCGTAGACCCAATAAATGGAGAGGGTGAGATATCAAAAGTAAAAGAGGACATTGCACAGTGGTCTGCCACATTCAAGGGCCTTTTAGATATGAATTAAGTGAATCCTGCGGATTTTGATGAAGCCGTAGGTAAGTTCCTTAATTTTCTTAAAGCATTAAATGAGGAACTACCAGGCCCCCAGCACCCCGCCATAAAGTTTTACAGAATGAGAAAAGAAAAAAAAACCAATATGGCTGACAAGGGTGCTGGAAAAGTCTCTAATCCGCAGAGGGCTAACAAAGCAGACAGGAGTCGTCGGCAGCAACAGTATCAATATGAAGTAGCACAGTATAATTATTATAATAAAAGAAAAAAAGTAGTGCAGAATATTATGAATGCTGAAGCAATGTCCTCTAAAAGTAGCGGATATCGAAAAACATTATAAAAGCCTCTTTGAGACCGAAAATCTCCGTAAGCGTGCGGATTATGAAAAAGCAGCCCCGATGCCAAATATTATGTCCATAAATATTGAAGCATTCAAAAAAGCAATAAAATCTACGTCTATGGACACATCGCCGGGGCCCGATGGCGTGTTAATCCGCACCATAAAGTATTTTGATGTTTCACATATTTTCAAAACAATTACGGAGATAATGTTGAAGGTGGCCTATGTACCAGAACAACTTCGGCAAGGGCGCACAATTCTAATATATAAAGGAAAAGGAGAGGCCAATAATATATCATCGTGGAGGCCAATAACGATATTCTCAATTGTGCGCCGAATAATAGAAAAAGTTCTGGACCAAGAACTAAGGAAGCAGGTCACCTTCCACAGGAATCAAAGGGGTTTTATAAAGGGACTTCCGGGAACGCATGTCAACGCGAGGATTATAGACGCAATATTAAAGGATGCGAAAACTAAGAAGAACGATTGCGCAGTCGCCTTCCTCGACGTTGTTGGTGCGTTTGACAATGTTGGGCATGCACACATAATTAACTCGTTAGAAGCGAGGGGTGTGTCACCGGATCTCAGGAATGTGATTTCGGCTCTCCTTAGCACGAATAGAATTAGGATTAATATAGGTGCCCACACTACTAGCCAAATCAAAGTGCTGCGAGGAGTGCCCCAAGGCGGCCCCTTGTCATCGTCGCTCTTCAATATAGCTATTGATCATCTATACCGCGACCTGTGCGATGAAGATTTCTCCAAAAAGTTTGGTTACAAACTGAAAAGAGACCAAGATTTTGTGGTCCTCACAGGTTTCGCAGATGATCAGGCAGTGTCGGCGCGGGACAAAGGGGCGGCAGAAAGAGTGATCGGCAGCATAGAGAGGAACCTCGCGGAGATTGGTTTGGCGATAAATCCTCAAAAGAGTGTGGGCATAGTCTTAAATAAGGGAGAGCTGGAGGCAACGGTGCTCTCCCTCGAGAATGGAGACGGCATCCAAACAATTAAACAAGGAGAAGTTATTAAGTATTTAGGATGCACCTTCTCGGGAGAGCTACTCTTTGCAGAGGATTCGGTGGCAAAATTAAATAAAAACCTTGATAAGCTGGTTACCTCATGCTTGTTAAAGCCCGAACAAAAGCTCAACATTGTCAACCAATATCTGTTCCCGGGTCTCATTTACCCTCTCCAAACTGCGCCTTTAACAAAGCTGCGTCCGGAGGTGTTGGAAGGAATCGACACCATGATTCGTAGGAGCGTGAAGGCCATAATTGGTCTTCCTGCTAACACCTCCACGGCGATGTTGTACGCTCCCAGGAGGTACCGAGGATTGGGTTTGATCCGCTGCCAATGGGAAGCTCCTCTTCAACACTGGTCCATTGCTCAGCGACTGTCCAATGTGCCGGATGCCCTGTTCCAATCTACATTTGATTACTCGTCGGAGATAGCAGAGTGTGCTGAGAGATTGGGAGTTGAACAGGGGCACCGGAATATGAGAGCTCTACGGCAGTCGCTACGAGAAAACTCGTTTGAGGAATGGGCCAACTGCAGGTGGCAGGGCATAGGAGTACGACATTTTAAAGACACCCCGAAAGCTAACAAATACATGTACGAGAAGCAGATACTTTCGGGGTCTGAATGGTCCAATGCCCTGAAGCTGAACATCAATTATGCACCCCTGCGCGGAGTCCCAGGTGTCAGCGGACAGGTGAGAGAAGCTGGGTCCCTCTGTCTCAAATGTAACAGAGAGCCTGAAACACCAGCACACGGGCTGGGGAAATGCCCCAACAACTCACTCCTGATAACTCGCCGTCACCACAGGGTCAAACATGCATTGATGAGGCTCCTGAAGGAAAGAGACTTCGCCTGCTTCGAGGAAGTGTATTGTGTGGATACGGATGGATCCACGAGATATGCCAATATAGTGGCATTCCCGAAGACCGGAAAGTCGGCTGTCATTCTGGATCCCACCGTGAGGTACGAATCTAATGACCTCGATCAGGCGAGTAAAGTTGACGAGGAAAAAAAAAGAATATATGAAAAGTGTATCCCTTTTCTCAAAGAGAGGTTCCGCGAGAGCTTCGGCGAGAGAGAGTTCCACGTGAGAGGCCTTTGGTTCGGAGCCCGCGGAACCATACCTAGGTCAACCAGGAGCTTCATGGAGGATCTTGGTGTGGAGATAAAGGACGTAGCTAGCTTGGCGGAGAGTATAGTGCTGGACTCCCTGGGTATAATACATCGCCACATTTATGGTGGTGGCTGAATTTAAGATTGGTGAGGGGACATGTATGTATGTAAGTTATTTATTTATGTATTTATTTATTTATATGTGTATTTATTTATTTAGTTTATTATAATTAGTTATGTAATGATTTGTTAAATTTTATTATCTTTTTTATTGCCGATTTATATGCCTGATGGTTTGTTTATTTTGATTTTATTCTTATTTTTGTTGTTGCATGATATATATATTTTATTTGAAGTTTCTAATTGTTATATGTAATTTTTCGAATTCAAGAGAGCACGCGGGGGTTTGAGTTAAAGATAGAAAAAAAAAAAATAAAAAAATAAAAAAAAATATATATATAAAAAAATATAACAATATAGGTATAAATATGTATATAAGCATGGATGATATTATTATTATATATTATTAAATAATGTGTTAAAAATAGTCTAAAATAGGATGTATATAGTATGCTGTGTATTAGCAACCCAATGTAGTTGGGCAGCATCACTTTTATAATGAATAAAGTGTTTCTCTCTCTTTTAAAAACATATTAGTATTACAATTTTGAGTGTTACAAGTATATCGATTGGTGAAAAAAATAAAATCAATATTTCTATTGTCCTTCCACATTTTATTCCATATCTAATTATCCTTCAAAATATGATTTTGAATTAAATCAATCTTGGATTGGACGAGTGATATATACGCAACTGTTTAATTTAATTGGATAATCATTTTGCAATTAGAACTTACCAAATGCATTAGATATTTGAACATTATTAGTTTGAAGTTATATAATAGATTTAAAATTACTTTGCATTGGTATGATACAGGATCATTTATGTCTATATTTATGATTTTTTCACTGGTTATTGTGTCAGGAAGTAGATCTAAAACATAAGATGAATTGCGATAATCCGATAAGTTTATATATGTAGATGAAAGAAGAGCTGAAGGTAAAGTAACAAAAGCTCCAATAGGGAGGCGTTTCCTAAAATCACGATCAGCTAGAGTATAGTTATAAGGCCTAATTGAATTTTTATGAACCAAGACTTCTCTAATGTTTCTTTGAATGCTGTTTACGCAAATATGAAATTTCATAATTTTAGTTAATATATCTGGTTGACTAGGAAGTAAATTTACTAAATTAGTCCCCCCAAAAAGGTCAACAAATTTATCATATGTCATTTTCCTATCATTATTATTATAACTTTTTCTGATCTCTAGCTCAACTGATTTCCATAACTTAATTAATTGAGTCAAATGTTGTTTTTCGACATTTTTATATTTTTCACCACCTACACAGTTGAGAGTTATTATTCTCTTCCTTAGCTATGTCGAAATCAAAATTAAACAATTATTAATAACTATAGAAGTTAGAATCAGCACAATGAAGGTGTAAAGAATTCATTATTTTTGTAGAGTTCAGTCACTCGCTCCTTATATATAATCGTAAATGGTCAGGCCGGGAATGTTCCAGAACAATGTGGACAGTTCCACCCCCTCGTGGACTAGGCCACGGAAATATCTAGACCCAAACAGTTCTTTCCAACCGCTTATTTTGTTCCTGGGAGTTTGCGCCATATGTTTTTTTTTTATTTGCTTATCGATTTAACGTTGCAATATTTAAACGACGTTGTTTAAATGGCTGTGCTTTTGTTTTCTGGACATTTTCTAACATTTTCATATGGATGTATAGCTGAACAAAACCTTTGATACATATACAGGAAATCTATGGGTGACTTCGGATTTTTAAAAATATTGAAGTATTTAATTTTTAAAATATTTGAATGAAAAGTCACAGATCATTGAAGATATAATAAAATAAGATAAAATAAAATTATGCTGGATACATGTTAAGAAGTGTAGCGGAAATGAGTTGACTCATCCGAGAGGTCAGAACTCACTAGCGCTGCTGACACTTAAAATTAAATTTGCCAGATTCTTGTGTTTCCAACACTGCCTTACCTTTTAATTGTATCAATAATTACCATTAGTAATTATGCATTAATTATATTAATAAATATGAACGGATAATAAATGTTGATTAATAAAAAAGTTAATTTCTGAAATAAGGGATAATAAAAATAAAATAAAAATATCATTTCATTTTAAACGATAATAATTATGAATTTTATTGAAATATCAATTCAAGTAAATAACGACTGACTCATAATTTATAACAGCTTAACTTATAATCTTATAAACTGATGAATTTAATATGAATCAAACAATTTTATAAACCAACACTTCTAAACACAAAACCCAGTTAATATCAATCAAAAAAATTTTATAAAACTAACTTTAAATTCCTAAACTTTAAACTTTCAATCAATGACTGAAGTTAATCTCAAGTGAATAATTTTATTAAAATAACTTTAAAATTTTAATATTCAAATTATCAACTAATAACTTAAATTAATTTCAAATAAATAGTTTTATAAAATTAACAATTTTAAACTAGAAACTAATCAAAACAAGTGATATTTAATTTAATTAAATTATAAAATAATACAAATTATAAAGTGCTGATTATATTTAAACAAGAGATTAATCAAAACAAATTTTTAATTAATAACAGTGGTCTATCCAACAATATATAAGTTCATAAATCAATTACCTAGGGGCCATTCCACGTCAAATCATCCAGCCAAAGTTCAAAATTTTACCTCCCCCCCTCAGATTTTGATAAAAATTTATTGGTATTAAGTACATACAGAAATAAGAAAAAATGCCAAATTTTACCCAATTCCAACTAGTAGTTTCAGAATTATCATATGATATCATTATATCATTTAAAAGGGAATTAGATGCCCTTTTCAATAATATATCTTTGTACGAGGATATTTGGAAATAGATTTTAGCTGTATTAATTTGTATGCGCCACTTTTAAATTAAATTTTACTATATTTGATTCAAATCGACATAAAATCCTTATAAATCAAAGAGCCACTCATATTATTTCATCATTAGATAGAGAATTTTATCCTCTTTCTATTGATATATAGTTTGTTAGGCTGGTTGGAGAGAGATTTTTGCCCATGGCATTTTTTGATGACTGTTTTACAACTTGGGAAAAATCTAAATTTTTATGTTTAAGAATTTTTTTTTCCACGATGGAAAATGATCTCTCTAATATTTATGGTATCACCCGATTCTGTATAAAATGCCGAATTAATGAATAAATTTTGAAAGCTCCAGTTTAATTAATGCCCATTCTACAGAGGAAAGTATTAACACCTACAAGTTGGTTTTGAGCTCAAGTCGTCATCGGAACTTCAAATATCTCAAAAGTTCAAATGACCATAATTCTGAAACTACTTATTGGAATTGGATAAAATTTGGCATTTTTTCTTATTTCTGTATGTACTTAATACCTATAAATTTTTATCAAAATCTGAGGGGGGGAGGTAAAATTTTGAACTTTGGCTGGATGATTTGACGTGGAATGGCCCCTAGGCCTTCGACACTAATTTTATAATATAACCAGTCTTTTAATGATTTATTTCAAATAATAATACCTTGATCAAGGGTTTATAGTAATGTCCGTGGTGTAGATGGCGAACAACGTCGAGCAGTGTTGTAAGTTGTTTGTTCATTGCCGTGTTAACACGCATGCGTGTTAACGTGTGCGAGTTAAACTCCGCAGACATGTTAATCTAGATATTTTTCCTTCAAATAATTAGTACAATTCAATAAGAGTTGATCTTCTTCAATCCATTTCGGTTATAATTTATGAAAGACGACAACGTATTACAGTCTTGTACGTTGTTATAATAATAACAAAACATTAGCCGGCCGGCGTGTAAACTTCCTATGATATCAGTACCCCGAGTGGACGACTACTGACTGGGCTTTGTTTTCCACCTGATCCTCTCCAGCAAAACACATGGTATTTATTATTAGTTTGACAATGCCATATGACTGGCATCAGAATGAAATAAATTAATTTAAAAATTAAATAAAACATTTTTCAGACATACATAATGTAACAAGCATTTGTATCATAATATTATGATGTGATACTAATATTAGAATAATATTAGTAATAAATAATAAAAATAAATACATTATTGATATGATAGATCTATTGTATTTATATAATAATAATTACATGTTATTACTAATTTTAAATATATGTAATTTTTAAGTCTTTTGTGCCAACAAGAAGGCTTAATGAAGACTACAAAAAACGGGGACCAGCCATTAGTGCTGAGAAGACAGAATTCATGTCATCCAGTAGAGAGGACATGGAAATGTTGTGGAAATGCACACAGGACAGGCTCTGAAAAGAGTCAAACATTTTAAATATCTTGGGTCTATAATTGAATGGCTCGTTTGATAAAGAGATCAAGAGAAAAATTTCGGATGGGAAAATGATCATATCGATGCTTAATTCAATACTGTAATAACAAAAATATCATCCCTATTACTTACTTATTTCGTAAGTAAGGCATTACTTCGTGGGGAGGTATTGGATATGTGCCATCCCATTGCTAAAGGCCACGTCTTCTTTAGGCAGGTCTTTCCTTTTCTTCCTTCCTCAACTGCTTCATGACCTGAGCCGCCTTTGCCCGCGAGCCAGTACTCTTTTGAATGCAGCATTAAGCTGACGATGTTACCAACAGTTGGTTCTGATCCACTAACCTGTTGGTATCCTCCTTTCTTCATTAAATTGGGGACAGCAAAAGTCGGTGTGAAGTTGGAAAATCATTTGGTGGAAACTCAAAAACGGTTGAGAGTTCTGGTTTCCTACTGAATAGTTCTAGAGTTCCTGATAGTTTAAAATACAAAAATCGGACATTAAGGTAAAAAAAACCGTTGTAAAAAGTGATACGCCAACTTCACGCTGGCATATCATTTTCTACTAACTTCACACCGACCTTAGCAACTGTTGCGGAGGCCCTTGCCACTCTTAATGGGGGTATCATATTTTTTCATAGATCTCCGGGGTGCATATAAGCACCTCAAAGTGAAAGAAGAAACTGCTAAAGTATTGACTATTATTAGTCAAATTGTATTATTTGAAGTCATAGATTATTAGATGGGCTCAGTCTGGCCCCAGACTTTTTAAAACATAAATGGAATAAAGAGCATATTTACAGCACCATTTTTCCCAGGCTCTAAAGGCCAAGCGGAGTGAACAGTCCAATCCATTAAGTCCAGACTTAAGAAGCTAAGTGAAGGTTACTGGGAAATCAAACTTGCAAGACTTTTAACTTGCTTTGACCAACTTTTTAAGGTCCCTAACCACGAGTTGTCGGGAAGGTCGCGTATCTGCCTGCATCCTGAGGTACAAGAGCCAGAGGAAGTGTCGGAGGTTCCCGAGCTAGATGAGCCTGAGCTTGATGGATCTAAGCCAGATATGCCTGACCATGAACCTGATCCAGATCAGCTTGGGAGAGATAAGCCAGACCTGCCGACCTTAAGAAGACCGCGGAGGAAGTGCCTGCTTGAAGGAGGTACCTTGATGGGAAAGACTATAGAAGGAAATAGCTGTATGTCAAAAAATGATAGTATTACCTCCCTAGACGTTTCCGCTTCGGACCTTTGGCGATTAGATCTCATAGGAATAGAAGACCCTGTTACTGTAAAGACAAGAGAAGAACATGAACGTCATTTTGAAGAAACAGTGTGAGAGGATGGTCGGTGCGAGGTAAGACTACCATGTTGAAAGACCACCCACCTTTACCAAATAATTTTCAGATTGCCAGGAAAAGATTAGACATTGTTCTCAAGAAGTTAAACAATGCTAAATCAACCGGTGATTATGAAAACATTTTCGCAGAGTAGTTGTCTTCTGGCATAATAGAGGAGACTTCTATTGACGATCAGGGTAGTCATTTCTTGCCCCACAGGCCTGTAATAAAAGAAGAAAGCACAACCCGAATCAGACCAGTTTTTGATGCCTCTGCTAAACAAATAGGCCATCCTTCATTGAACCACTGCTTGGAAAAAGGCCCTAACCTCATTGAATTGATACCAAGACTTTTACTTCAATTTCCTATGGAACGCTTAGCAGTTATATCGGATGTTAAAAAGGCATTTCCTCAAATAGGAATTCATCCAGATGATAGACCATGTTTGAAATTTTTATGGATAGACAAACATAACAATCTGAAAACTTTTCAACATGCTCGTTTGGTTTTTGGTATCACCTGTAGCCCGTTTTTGTTAGGAGCTGTTTTTTAACATATACTGAACAGAACCGAAAAACTAAGCAATAAAGGTATTCTTAATTTTACTGAAGCAACCATAACATGATTAAAGAAATGTTTCTATGTTGACAATTGTGTCACTAGCATTGCTAACGAAGATGAACTTAACCTTTTTATTGAAGAAAATATAGCCATTTTTTCAATGGCTAAATTTGAGCTTAAAAAAAAAAGATGACAATAATGAGAAAAAATGACACTATTAGAGTAAAGGTTCCTGATCTGCGACCTACTAAAAGTATGACAAGAAGAACACTTTTGTCAGTTATTCAAAAAATGTTTGACCCAATCAGAATCACTTCACCATCCACAATTTTACCAAAACTATTAATTCAGAAGACTTAGTCAACTGGAGGCGGCTGGGATGATGAAGTAAGTGAAGAAATTTGGGAAGAATTCTCAAAATAGTTAAAAGAAGTTCAATTTATGAAAAATATTGAAATTCCTCGATGGGCTATAAGAACCCCTGCAATAGATGCTTCCATCACTTTACATACCTACTGTAATGCCAGTCAGACAGCATATGCTGCAACTGGTTGTTTTACGCTGTGAAAGTTTGCAGAAGGTGGTTGTAAGTTTGGTTGAACCTAAATTACGTGTTGCACCAGTTAGCAGTTGCACAATATCAAGACTAGAGCTACTTGCTGCTTTGATCGGTTGCATATTGGCTCATCATATTAGAACTGAACTTGGAGAAATTCCTTGTTTTTACTGGAGCGATTCATCTACAGTTCTTGCCTGGATTTAACGAAAAGAACCGTGGGAGTGTTTGTTTGGAATCGAGTTCAGGAAATCAGGAGATTGAGTAAGGAAGAAGAATGGCATCATGTTCCTAGTAAATCGAACTGAGCCGAGGATGCAGTCCACGAGAATTGTCCCTATCCAAATGGTGGGAGGGGCCATCTTGGCTAAAACTACCTGATGATAAATGGCCTCAAGATATTGTTACACCAGATGAGGTTGAAATATCTCGAGAACGCAAGAAGGTGGCTGTACTTAAGCAAATTGTGATGCTAGTGAGTATTTATGGACTAAAGCAATATGTAAAAGATACAGCACCTACTGACAGATAGTAAAGGTTGTTGCGTGGATGTAGCTCTTCGCTAACAAAAGCAGACTAGTTGAAGAGAGCAATCTTTTAACAACGAAGGAGTTGGGAGAAGCTGAGACCAGATTACTACGATTAGAACAAAAAGAATCATTTTCCGGTGAAGGAATGAAGCGGCTTTCTAAATTGAAGACCTTTAAAGACTCCCTTGGCTTAAAGAGATTAACAACCAAACTGTGGGCAAGACGAGATGCAGACGATTTTCGAGCGCCGATTATCCTCCATGGCAATCATCATTTAATTGGAAAACTGATTTTAGAAAAACACATTCGTAAATGTCATCTCAGGTGGCTTGGGCTATTGAATCACTTGAGAGAAACGAATTGGATACTACGGGGAAGACACACAATCAGAAGAGTGTTGAAAAGATGAGTTATCTGCCAACGTTTTGACTCTCAAAATTTTGAAGAGGATTCCCCACCTTTGCCAGAAAACAGGGTACGAGATGCAAGAGTTTTTGAAGTGCCTGGTACGGATTATGCCTAGGAACGGAGAGAATGTTTGGACTTGTTTATTTACATGTGCAGTTTATCGAGCGTTACATCTAGAATTAGTTTCGTCGTTATCAATTGAACAATTCATGATGTGTCTTAGGAGATTTATCGTACGCTGTGGAAGACCAACCATAATATACAGTGACAACGGAAACAATTTTCGAGGTATGGATGCACTATTAAAGAAGATTGACTGGAAATAGATTACTAATTGGAGTTCTATTAGAAAAATAGGATGGCGTTTCAACCCACCTAGTGCTGCCCACCTGGTGTTTTGGGTGCTCAACCCCAAGTTCCTCCAGTTGGTGGGGAAGATTTTGGGAACGTTTAATCGGCCTAGTTAAAGTTCTATTGAGGAAGGTATTGGGAAAAGCATGTTTGACTGCTGAAGAGTTATATACAGTAGTCTGTGAATATGAAAGTGTTGTGAATTCAAGACCTATCAGTTTTGTATCCAATGTTGCAATGGATCCTATCCCTATCTCACCTAAAATGTTTCTACAAGATATTGAAGAGAGTGGAGTTCCAGATATGGATCAAATAGAGTCATCGGAATTTATCAGAAAACTAAGATATCGAAACAAACTAATAGAAGAACTACGCCTACGATTCAGGGCGGAATATTTGGGGTGTCTCCTGCAATCTTCTAAAAAGAATAAAAAAACTAGAGAGCCAGCTGTTGGAGAAGTGATTTTAATTGGATATGATAATTTAAAAAGAATCGATTGGCCGTTATGTGTGGTAGAACGACTTATTCCTGGAAAAGATGGGAAGTGCAGATTGGTTACGGGGCGGACGGCTAATGGCAGAATTAATCGACCCATTCAACGTCTCTTTCCTTTAGAGGTATTTACCGTTGAACCTCAAATAATTCCAGATATTGGTGAAGATGAGGGTTGCTCAGAAGAACGAGTCCCAAACGTAGGAGAAGAAGATTTAGAGGCAAAAAGTGGCCCTTTGTTGAGAACACGATGCGGAAGGGGTGTTCGGATACCTTTACGGTTCCTTTGAACATAGAAAGAATATATTTGTTTAGAAACAAGGAAAAATGGAAATTTAGGACAATGTGCTGTTCGTAATATTTCTTTATTTTACTGTTGAGTAGTTAAAACATTCAAGGTGGTAGGATGTTCAGAAATGCTTTAAAAGACAATATGAACTAAACAGGGAAATAGATAAATATAGTCACAATTTTAGTTTATTATAAAATTAATTGGTTTGTGACCATTTTTGTAACATTGGCTTTGTAATTTTTGAAAATATAGCACATAGTTTACCTGCAGTCAATTTTTACTGCTTAGTATTTTTTTTTAATTTTCCCACTTGATAATTACTAGAAAGCCATGATAACACCTATTCAATATATACAACACGGTTTGGTTCTTTCTGCTATAACCGTACACTTTGTTAGTCATAGTCAGTATTTATAATTATTCCATCTATGGCCGACTTAAAACAAGTGTAATTCTTAGACATAGATAAATGATTTAATGATTAAACATCGATGTTAAAACTTCTTGTTTTGCCAAAAACATCGTTGTTAAAAAAAAAAAAAAAGGTCATTGTTAAAATTTCAACGATTTAACACATTTTTGTCCAAAACATGGATGTTAAAAAATATTTGTTTTTATCCAAAAGAGGGATGTTAAAAACAACTTTGTTACTGTAAGAACATCAATGTTAAAGTATATTTGGTTTTGTCCAAAACATCGATGCTAAAACCTATTTGTTTTTGTCAAAATCATCGATGATAAAAACAACTTTGTTATTGTTAAAACATCGATGTTAAGAGCATATATATAATTTTTTTTTACCACTGATGTTATAATATATTTGCTTTAGTCAAGAACATCGATGTTGAAAACAATATTGTTATTATTAAAACATCTTCGTGTTTGTCTAAAATATCGATGTTAAAACATAATTTTTATTGTTAAAACATATTTATTTATGTCCAAAACATCGATGATAAAAGTAACTTTGTATTTTTAAAACAGATTTGTTTTTGACCACAACATCGGTCAATTTGTGCTAACTTTAATTTATTATTATCAAAACACATGTTTTAATGAAATAATTTGAGCACGTAACCTTTCTCTATCATCTAAGGCAATAAAAGTGTTATTGCCTAAAAAATAAAACATTACATTATCATGATAACACCTGTTCAATATGTACATTATGGTTTGGTTCTTCTTGACGTGGCTCAGCCTGGAGCAGACAAAGCACCTCGGTGCCGTGTGGTAGTCCTACACGTGGTAGGTTACCAGATCCACGTAGGCTAGCCTTCGCTGCGGTTGTTATCTCCACCGCTGCGTGTCTCCAAACTTCATTTTGTTACATTACATGTTATTAACCTTATACCTCCGTCTTTCAACCGGTTTTGTTCAATTATCGTAGGAACAACATCCGCTTTTTCTATTTCTGCCGGAATATGTTTGATGATTACTGTATTCTGTTTTTTTTTCTTGAATGATGTTATCCTTAGTTATCCTTAAATTTGTTCATAATTTGCTGCTGCTTTCTTCAGTTATCAGTTTCAGATCAACTTCAGATTCAAATCCTATTATCAGCTACTGCTTTTTGTCTCTCTTAAGGTTTTTCTCCCAACCTTAAGTTTTCTGGAGTTGATCGCTTTGTTAAAAAGGTTCTTAGTATCCTCTGGACTGTCGGAAATAAAATTTTTAAATTACAGCTTTATGTTCTTTTGGATGAATAATTTTATAACCTGTGATTAGTGCATAGGATGGGCTAGTGGGTGCTGAGGCTAGTTTCGATGATGTCTCAACTTCTTTCTCCAGTCGCTCGTTGTCTCAGCGAAGATAGCCAAATATTATCCTCAAGGTGTCGTTCCGCCGAAATATACCTTCTTTAATAGCGTCCTTTAGTTTAGGCCGTGTTAAATCTGTAAAAAACATGTGGTAACTAAATTAGAAAAACATGAAATTATGAACACAAATAATTCACACATATTTGTTTTTGTCCAAAAATCGATTTTTAGACATATTTGTTTTGTCTAAAACATCTATCTTATTACGATAGGTTAAATGATGGTCAGGATTTTCAGTTTAAAATGATTTTATTGTGGTAAGCCAACGTTGGATCGAAACATTGGCTTACCACAATAAAATCATTGTAAACTGAAAATCCTGACCATCATTTAACCTATCGTAATTGAAGAACAGTTGACTATCTCTCACCTCTACCATCTATCTTATTGTTAAAAAATCGATTTTGAAACTTATTTGCCTTTCTCCAACGCATCGATATTAAATCATATTAGTTTTTATCAAAAATATAGGGTGTTAAGAGCACATATAAAAACATAGATGTTCAAAACAAATTTGTTGCTGCTAAAACATTGATGTTTGAGCATATTTGTTTTGTATCTAAAACATCGATGTTGAAAACAACTTTTTAATTGTTAAAGCATATTGTTTCTTTCCAGAACAACGTTGTTACAACAGGGTTATTTTTTTCCATAAGGATATATATATTTTTTTTTTATCAAAAACATGAATGTTGAAAACAACTTTGCTTTTATTAAAATATCTATGTTTATAGAATGTGTATCCCGGTTTTACCCGGGGAATTTCATTTTTCTAATAAATGTGGACAATTCTATGTTATAGCTGTAGGTCCCGGTTTCACCCAGGAAATTTCATTTTTATAATGAACCGGTCGATTTCTTAATAAACCATTGTAAAGCGAGATTATTACGATTTTTATAACAATAAAGAATATCAGCTGAAGATCTGCTAAAGTTATGCAATTTTAATATGGACAGGTGTCCGCACCTGGTATGAAAGAATCACTGAGCGAAATTTGGAGAATTTAGGACAAACGGTATGGATTTCTATAAAGAACAAATAAACAAACAAACAGAATTTTATCTTTATTTTTATAGATTATAGATATATATCACAGTTTCACTCGGAAAATTTCATTTTTCTAAAGAAAAGGTCGATTTCGTAAAAAAAAAAACATTGTAAAGTGAGATCATTATAATTTTTATAACAATAAAGAATATCAGCTGAAGTTATGCAATTTTATGCAATAGGTGCGAATTATTTCATTAAAACATGTGTTTTGATAACAATAAATTAAAGTTAGCACAAATTGACCGATGTTGTGGTCAAAAACAAATCTGTTTTAAAAATACAAAGTTACTTTTATCATCGATGTTTTGGACAAAAATAAATATGTTTTAACAATAAAAATTATGTTGTAACATCGATATTTTAGACAAACACAAAGATGTTTTAATAATAACAATATTGTTTTCAACATCGATGTTCTTGACTAAAGCAAATATATTATAACATCAGTGGTAAAACAAATTATATATATGCTCTTAACATCGATGTTTTAACAATAACAAAGTTGTTTTTATCATCGATGATTTTGACAAAAACAAATAGGTTTTAGCATCGATGTTTTGGACAAAACCAAATATACTTTAACATTGATGTTCTTACAGTAACAAAGTTGTTTTTAACATCCCTCTTTTGGATAAAAACAAATATTTTTTAACATCCATGTTTTGGACAAAAAAAAATCGTTGATATTTTAACAATGACCATTTTTTTTTTAACAACGATGTTTTTGGCAAAACAAGAAGTTTTAACATCGATGTTTAATCATTAAATCATTTATCTATGTCTAAGAATTACCCTTGTTTTAAGTCGGCCATAGATAGAATAATTATAAATACTGACTATGACTAACAAAGTGTACCGTTATAGCAGAAAGAACCTAACCGTGTTCTACATATTGAATAGGTGTTATCATGGCTTTCTAGTAATCATCAAGTGGGAACATTAAAAAAATGGCGAATTTGATAAAAATCGTTAAAGCCATTGTGGCGAGTCCATTCAAATTTGAAATAGTCGTTGTACTAGTTCCACCGCACTCGGCTAGAGGGAAGCACCAGGCACATAGAGGGTGAATCTGTAAGGGAGGGAAAAGCCTCGTGGTAGTTGTTTTGGCGGATTTGGAGAAGGACGCTGTGAGCACATGGGTGAATAACACACATCGTGAAAACTTTACAAGAAATGTAGACTGAGGTTAGTTTTAGTGGAGTAATTTTGTAAATGTACTGTGTTAGGTATTAATTATTGAACTGAAAGCTAGATAAGAACCAGGGTTTACTTAATGTTAAATTGAATATTCCTACCTACTGGAGGTACAGTTACGGGTTATGTTTATTTATGTATATTGGGTTAATTGGCTTTCATATTAGTATTAATAAAGAATTTACAATAAGCATCCGTTTGTTGTAGATATAGCAGATAGTTTTGATTTATTTGCCACATTTGTTTTGTTTTATGTTTAATGTATGTATGTTTGACCGGAAGTTGTTTTTATTTTGTTCATATTAAATAAACGACTTTTCTATCGAGGATGTATCTTGTTAAACCTCCAGTCTTTTGATGTTAGATATTGTAGATAATTATAGTGAAAAAGAAAACTAGTATTATCAGTTATATTTGATGTTTGCTTATAACAAATTGCAAAAAGCCTATCCAAATTTATGTATATATTTTTTTATTTACTAATTTCCTTTTTCTTTCTAAATTACTTTGTAATTTTTATACATTGTACATATGTTCCAAATAGCGTCTAATTAATGTCCTTATTTGTTTTGTTTATATAACTATCAGAATATAGTAGATTTTTTTCTCCTCTTGTTTGGAATGTAAGATGTGTGTATTCTTTTCCCTTTAAGTTTTCCCATCAAGTACTCCATGTTCTCAAGAAGTCTCGGGAGAAGGCGCAGGTAACACCATTTTTGATATCATCGAAAAAAAGGTAAAAATTTGGAAAAAAAACATGTGAAAATGATACAAAATTTATTAAATAAAGTGCCCGCTCCGTGCCCGCTCCTTTGTCCAATTTTGATGTAATGTTGGCTATCGTATCTTTGGCATATACATACATCAAATACCCAGTTTGATCAAAATCGTTAAAACCGTTTTTGAGTAAATAAAAAAAAACACGTAAAAATGTTACAAAATTTATGAAGTAAAGTCCAAATTTTTCCATATAAACAATAACAAGTGTACTTTACAGGAAAACAAAAAAGACCCCTTCTCCATTTAAGCCCCTCAGAACATTTTAATAACGATAAAGCTTGCCTAATATTTAAGAACACCTTATTTTCATTAAACATGGCGAATTTGATCAAAATCATTAAAGCCGTTTTTGAGATAGTCGAAAGAAAGGTATAAATTGGAAAAAAAGTTATGAAATAAAGTCCCCCCTCCGGTTGATCAATTTTGATTAAATTTTTACAATGATATCTCGGGCATATAAATATATCAAATACCCAGTTTGATCAAAATCGTTAAAACCGTTTTTGAGTATATAAATAAAAAACACGTAAAAATGATACAAAATTTATTAAGTAAAGTCCCCCCTCCTGTTGATCAATTTTGATGAAATTTTTACAGTCATATGTCGGACATATAAATATATCAAGTACTCAATTTAATCAAAATTGTTAGAGCCGTTTTTGAGAAAATCGAAAAAAACGTAAAAAGTTATAAAATAAAGTACCCCCTCCCTTTGAGCAATTTTGATGAAATTTTCGCTGTCACATCGCGGGCATATACATACACTAAATACCCAATTTCAGGTTCGCACGGTTTATAGTTTTTGAGCTAGTCTGTTCACACAGACCACACACAGACACACACACACAGACCACTTCGCGGGACTTGGTTAATTGGTCTCAGGGGACCCCAAAACGTGTATTTCCGTTGAAAACCGGAAGTCGAAATTTTTCACGATCGCAATATTTCCACTTACTATATATTTCATATAAGTAGGGTGAAAAAGAGGCTTCTGGGACACTTTTTTGCGCGCCCGTCTACTCCGTAAGTACCATGTGCACCATTCCTAACGTCACGTGACCCCTTGTTGGGTTCTACTATACCTTGACCACCTAATTTGAATGACCTGCAGTATTTTAACCCCCCCCCCCCCCCCCCCCCCCCCCCCCCCCCCCTTCCTAAGGTCAGATACCTATAGAATATTGTTATCTCAACATATACGTTTCTCTTGCTTATCCCCCCCCCCTACATAGTAATCAGGAACTTGTCCGCCATTTTGTTTTTCCTTATCCGCCATTTTGTTTTTCTGGCCTCTCTGAGACTATATAAGGAGAGCGCGATCTCACTCTTCCTCATTCTGTTAAGTGCTGCGCTAGAGTGAACATCGACTAGTCTCCTTAACGGCTTTTTGTAAAAAAATCGTTTCTTCTATTTATTTTTGCGAAGTTAAATTATTTTGCTTCTTGTTATTATATTTTTTTTCACTTTATTATATTTATTTCGCATTTTCTTTTTTCTGGTGTAGATTCAAATTATTTATATTAGCGGTTGCTTTTTTTTCTTAGAAGTAATTTACAATTTTTTTCTTTTCTTTGTTTTAATATCTTCGAAAGTTATTTGATTTATTAATTAATTATTTCGTGAGTTTAAAAATTACTTTTTTTTAATCATGGAATGCAAATTTTGTGGAAAAGTATTTAGTCGAGAACGTGACGTTAGTGGTAGGCATTTAGCCATATGTCAGGCACGTGAGCAACAGCGTAAATGCTCAACTTGCGGTGAAAAGTTTACATCAAAAAAGACGCTCATTGCCCATATCCGTCGCTGCGGTTATGAAATATCCACCATGGCAAAGAGGGCCCGAATCGATGCTGCTAGGGGACATCTCTACAAGGTGGAAACTTCACACGGGGGTATCCTGAAAACGTTCTTTCTTCCATCCCCTGAAAGTACAGATGCAATAGAATTCCTGAATTCCCAGACGGAGACTATATATAGCTTACTTAAAGATTATATGGAAGAAACTATTTCCCCCGTCAAATACAATTTGGTTCTGGAGGCAACTTTCGAAAATATTGTGGGTGAAACTTGTGACAGAGCATTTAAAACAAAGAACATAATATTATATGAAGACTCATCTATTTTGGATAGCTTGAACTCCAGCTACAACAAGATAAAAACTGAGATGGAGGAATCTACTTTGAAGGGAAGCGGTTGGACTCTTAAAAACATTGACGGTGTCCTACTACGTATTAACCGGTTTAAGCCGATAGGAGGATCTAGTTTCATCCCTTTACCCCCACTTATAGCAAATAGGAAAGCCATAATTAATGTAAATAACAACGATGAACGATGCTTCATGTATTCCGTACTATCTCCCCTTGTGGAAATACACCCAGAACGAGTGAGCAAATATAAAAATCTTGTCCACGGCTATGACTTTAGTTGCATTTCCTTCCCCACCCCTCTCCACGAGGTTAAAAAGTTTGAACAACGTAATAATATAAGTATAAATGTTTTCGCTCTTGGAGAGAAGGAGGAAGTTTATCCCCTAAAGGTGGTTAGACAGGAGAAGGAAGATCATAGAGACCTCCTTTTACTGACAAATGATGACGGCCGTAGTCACTACGCATATATAAAAGATTTTAATAAACTAGTTTATGCTCAAATCACCAAACAAAAAAGAAGGGTACACGTTTGTAAGCGATGCTTCCAGCATTTTAGATCAAATCGAGAAGGTATTAGCGAATGGGTAAAAGAGCACATGGAATACTGTGGAGAGAATAGACCGACTCGCATCGTATTGCCTGAACTTAGTGAGGACGGGAGACCACCAACGGTATCATTTTCTAAAGTACAGAATCAGATGAGGATCCCTATCGTCATCTATGCAGATTTTGAGTGTGTGTTAAAGAAAATAGACAAAAACAATCCCATACATTCGAATACAACTGCCTACCAACGCCACCTCCCTATGAGCTTCTGCACCTATATTAAGGTTGCAGAAGACATTCCTCGTCACTGCCTACCCACTGACTTCCCTATGGAGCCCTACATTTATACCGGCGAGGATGCAGCAGAGGAATTCATGAAGCATATAAAGTCCGTAGCTGAAAAAGTGACAAAAGTATACTCGATGAAACAGCCTATGCTACCCCTTACACCATCTCAACAAGAAATTTTTTCAAAATCTCAGCATTGCTACCTTTGCTCCAAACCTTTTGTTCCCTCCAACAAAAAAGTGGCAGACCATGATCACATCACTGGTCTTTATCGTGGTGCAGCTCACTCGCAGTGTAATATTCTATACCGGTCTCCCCGATTTCTCCCTGTCTTTCTCCACAATCTGAGTGGTTACGATTCACATTTTATAGTTCGAGAATTAGGCTATGATAACAGTCGTATTAACGTCATACCTAACAGTGAAGAAAAATATATTTCCTTTAGTAAACAGGTTGGGCCGCTAACGGTTAGATTCGTGGATACTTTTAGGTTCATGGCATCTAGCCTAGATAAATTATCGAAAAACCTTCCAAGCCATAAGTTCCTCGACACAGCTAAATTCTTCCCTGCTGACAAAATGGATCTAGTAATACGTAAAGGAGTGTATCCCTACGATTATACAGATTCATTTGAGAAACTAAAGGAAACCGTTTTACCACCTAAGGAGGCATTTTATAGTACCCTTAACGAATGCGACATCTCAGATGAAGACTACCATCATGCCCAGTCAGTCTGGAAAGCATTTGAAGTTAGAACCCTAGGCGAGTACAGTGAGCTCTACCTTAAAGTAGACGTTATGCTCCTATGTGACATATTTGAAAATTTCAGAGATGTTTGTATGGGAGCATATTCTTTAGATCCTGCTTGGTACTTCACGGCTCCAGGCCTGGCATGGGATGCCATGCTCAAGTATACTGGTATACATCTTGACCTCTTGACTGATTATGATCAGTTACTTATGATCGAACGCGGGATCAGGGGAGGAATATGTCAATGCAGCCAACGTTATAGCAAAGCTGATAACAGGAATCTTAACCCAAACCATGAGCCTCATAACGAATCGAAGTACATCGCCTACCTTGATGCGAATAACTTATACGGATGGGCAATGTCAAATCCCCTTCCTTATGGCAGTTTTGAATGGGTTGTAGATCCCAATGCTCTAAAATGGGAAAATATACGAGAAGACGGTCCATACGGCTATATTGTTGAAGCGGACATTGAGTACCCCGAAGAGTTACACGATGTTCACAATGATTTTCCTCTTCTTCCAGAAAATAGTGTCCCTCCGAAAGGCACCAATAAGAAATTATTAGCTCCTTTGTCTAAAAGGGAAAAATATGTCGTACACTTTGCCAACTTAAAACAAGCGATGAGCCTTGGTCTACGTTTAGTACACGTACATCGAGCACTACGGTTCAGGCAGTCCCGTTGGCTAAGTTCATATATCGAACTCAACACCCGAATGAGACAGCAATCGACCAACGATTTCGATAAAGATTTTTTCAAACTTATGAATAACGCCGTATTCGGAAAATTTATGGAAGATGTAAGAAAACGTATAAAAATAGAACTGGTTACTGACGATAAGAGATTACAAAAACTAATTGCCAAACCCACTTTTAAGGACAGGACAATATATAGTGAAACTTTAGTAGCTGTACATCTCGACTATGAACAGATCACAATGAACAAACCTATTTATGTAGGAATGGCCATTCTCGATCTGTCCAAAGTCAGGATGTATGAGTTCCACTATAAGACAATGTTAGAAAAGTACGGACCTGACAAACTGAAATTACTGTATACCGACACAGACAGTTTCATTTATGAGATAAAAACTGACGACTTTTACATGGACCTGACCACTATGTTGGACGAATTGGACACATCCGATTATCCCAAAACCCACCCTTGCTACAGCAATAGAAACAAAAAAGTGTTGGGGAAATTCAAAGATGAAACCAACGGCGAACCCATCTCTGAATTTGCAGGCCTCCGAGCAAAAATGTATGCTTTACGGGTTAGAGGACAAGATATGAAACGAGCAAAAGGGATAAAGAGGACAGCCGTTGAGAAAAAAATAACTTTTGATGATTATGTGACTGCCCTGTTCGATAAAAAAGAATTTATCACATCCTTTCGAACGATCTTGTCGAAAGAGCATAAAATATTTTCTGTCGAACAGAAAAAAGTTTCGCTTTCACCGTACGACGACAAACGCCATCTTGTAGATCATGTACATACGCTTGCTCATGGTCATTATTCCATACAGGATGTATAGATGAGTTGTGGGAATTAATTTCTCCTTCTGAAATCTTTCTCCCAATATTGTAAAAGACTTATAATATAAATATTTTTTTTGTTTTATACGGTTGTATATAAAAGTAGTTTTTTTATATTACAAGTTAGTTTTTTCATTAACACATATAGAAAAAAAGAATATTTCAGTTAAAATATTGCAATGTTTATTATTCAAAGCGCCTTTCTGAATCTACACTCTGAAGAACATTGTAAAGTGAAAAAAAAAAAATTGATTTTTCGTTTCAAAATGATAATTTTTAAAAGTACTTTTTTTTTTCTTTTGTTGATATATTATTGTTGTAATGAATGTGTGCAATGGTCACTGGCGAGGTATTAGTTTACCCGTAAACCGATTATGTGTGTATGTGTATGGTCACTGGCGAGGTATTGATTTACCCGTAAACCGATTATGTGTATGTGTATGGTCACTGGCGTGGTATTAATTTACCCGTAAACCAATTATGTGTATGTGTATGGTCACTGGCGAGGTATTAGTTTACTCGTAAACCAAAGTGTGTTGGAAAAAAAAAAATATTAACAACAGTATTATATCAACTGACCTTCCCGATGCACTCACACCTTGACGCGGTGGGAAGGCTTATTTCTAAATAATATTTAGAAAGAAAACTAAGATGAGTGCAATAAATAATTCCAGAGCCTTGGTACTTTTATTGCTTTCTTTGGTGATTTACAACTCTCATTATTCAAGTAAAAATAACGTATAGACGTATAGTATCAACAGATTTCTTACTTCTTCGTTCTGGTATTCTTATTTTAATTTCATATTTCTGTTGTCATTTTATATGATTTTTAAACATTCTTAGGATATATTCTGCTGCTATTTGTTCATTTTTTTTCTACTTTTATAACAAATGACGAAGTTTATAACAACTAAACATATCATTTCTTACATTTCTTACTTCTTCGTACCGTTGTGTTTCTTTTAATTTCGCATTTTTCCAGTCATTTTGTTAGATTTTAACAATTTTCGTTCAAATTCTAATGCATTTTTTCAACATTTTTACAGATGTTATATAAATTTAACAAAGTTTATAACAAATGACCATATATTTTCTTACTTCTTCGATCCAATGTTTTTCTTGGTTTACATATCTTTTCTTATGATTTTAACAATTCTCGTACAAATGCTAATGCATTTTCACCATTTTTACAGTTTTTATATAAATTTAACAAAGTTTATAACAAACGATCTTATATTTTCTTACTTCTTCGAACCAATATTTTTCTTGGTTTACATATCTTTTCTTATAATTTTATAAGATTTTAGCAATTTTCGTACAAATTATAATGCATTTTCACTATTTTTACAGTTTTTATATAAATTTAACATAGTTTATAACAAACGATCATTTATTTTCTTACTTCTTCGATCCAATATTTTTTTTCTTGGCTTTTGTATTGTTCCAGTTATTTTGTTAGATTTTAGCAATTTTCGTGAAAATTATATACATTTTTACAGCTTTTATATAAATTTAACAAAGTTCATAACAAATGACCATATATTTTCGTACTTCTTCGATCCAATATTTTTCTTGGCTTTCGAATTTTTCCAGTTATTTTATAAGATTTTAACAATTTTCGTACAAATGCTAATGCATTTTTACTATTTTTACAGTTTTTTTATATAAATTTAACAAAGTTTATAACAAACGATCATATATTTTCTTACTTCTTCGATCCAATATTTTTCTTGGCTTTCGTATTTTTCCAGTTATTTTGTTAGATTTTAGCAATTTTCGTACAAATTATAATGCATTTTCACTATTTTTACAGTTTTTTTATATAAATTTAACAAAGTTTATAACAACCGATCATATATTTTCTTACTTCTTCGATCCAATATTTTTTTCTTGGCTTTTGTATTTTTTCTGTTATTTTGTTAGATTTTAGCAATTTTCGTACAAATTATAATGCATTTTCACTATTTTTACAGTTTTTATATAAATTTAACATAGTTTATAACAAACGATCATTTATTTTCTTACTTCTTCGATCCAATATTTTTTTTCTTGGCTTTTGTATTGTTCCAGTTATTTTGTTAGATTTTAGCAATTTTCGTGAAAATTATATACATTTTTACAGCTTTTATATAAATTTAACAAAGTTTATAACAAATGACCATATATTTTCGTACTTCTTCGATCCAATATTTTTCTTGGCTTTCGAATTTTTCCAGTTATTTTGTTAGATTTTAGCAATTTTCGTATAAATTATAATGCATTTTCAACATTTTTACATATTTTATATAAATTTAACAAAGTTTATAACAAACGATCATATATTTTCTTGCTTCTTCGATCCAATATTTTTCTTGGCTTTCGTATTTTTCCAGTTATTTTGTTAGATTTTAGCAATTTTCGTATAAATTATAATGCATTTTCAACATTTTTACATATTTTATATAAATTTAACAAAGTTTATAACAAACGATCATATTTTTTTTTTTACTTCTCCGATCCAATATTTTTCTTGGTTTACATATCTTTTCCTATAATTTTATTAGATTTTAGCAATTTTCGTACAAATTATAATGCATTTTTTACTATTTTTACAGTTTTTATATATATTTAACAAAGTTTATAACAAACGATCATATATTTTCATACTTCTTCGATCCAATATTTTTCTTGGTTTTCATATCTTTTCTTATAATTTTATAAGATTTTAATAATTTTCTTGCAAATTCTTATGCATCGCCTACATTTATTACAATTTTTTTAACATTTTCATCGAATTTCGTGAATTTTGGTACTTGAAGCATTATTTCGAAGATTTTCCTTTCCCCCAATACCGAAAACTATCGATTTTATTCGATTATGTAAATTGAAAAAAAAAAAAATCTCTGCATCTATGGAAATCGTACAATTACTTACAAACTTATAGCGTTTTTAATTTTTTTTTTTGTGTAGGTACATTGAGTAAAATAATCATCTCCATAATACTATTATTATTCTCATGCTAGATAACCGTTTAATATTGCGTGCGAAATATTTTCACGGAACAACTAATACATACGTCAACAAAATAGTCATTTTAGTAAATTTATTTTTTTCATTTCAATGATAGATGATATCAGAGAAGTTCATATCAAACCTGTTTTAATATTGTATACGATATACTATAAACACACACACACACACACGCACGCACGCTCACACACACACACACACACACACACACACACACACACACACACACACACACACACACACACACACACACACACACACACACACACACACACACACACACACACACACACACACACACACACACACACACACACACTGAAATATATACATATATTATCGCACAACAGTAGGGAGGAATTGCCGGTTCTGGTCCCTCGAA